>JAVLSZ010000028.1:615000-1085000 GCA_032313775.1 Urocyon cinereoargenteus
GGAAAGCGCCAAAGTAAAAAATGCTATAAGGTAAATTCTATTGCATTTTTCTTCATAAAGATGAAATAAAAGCCATGACACTAGAGAGAGAAAGATAAAAGTACCTCTTTACAATATCAAGAGAAGAGTGAAGTAAAAGCCACGAACCATAAAGAATGCCTGACTTCGGGGTAGAGAAGAACATTGTGGAATACACGTCCTGGAATGTGGAGTTCTCCCAAAGAGATGGTGTGGCCTTTGGGGCTGAGACAACCAAGAGGCAGAGATCAGGGATACCTGCTTAAGAGATGTGAGTGGAAGAGAATACAAAAGAAGAAGGGAAGGGGAAGACATGACAGAATAGCAAGGAAGGCCAGTGAAGGGACCCCAAGGAGGGGTAACTGAATCCCCTGGGACATGGAACTCAGAAGAGGTGACCTCAGTGTGTATCTAACCCCAGATAAGGAAGCTAACTAAACCAGTGCATCCGGGCCAGAGTCAGTCTCCGTTGGAACAGGCTGGACACTGCAATGACAGTGCCCATGTTGACCGTGGGGACAGGAAGTCTGTTCGTGGGCCATTCATAAATGCCATCGCTGACACCAGGTCCCTTGCATTCAAGGACAGCTCTGGACGAGGAAAGACATTAATGGACACACACAAGTTGTGCCACCTTGATTATTAAGTGTGCCCTCCGTCGCTGGACGCATTTGGTGATCACTTGTGTACGTGGGAACAAATGTCCCCACAGGTTCCCGCCCACACATCAAACTCTCTGCCTAAACCATTGGACCAAACCTTTTCTCATCTCCATACTTTTCAGTTTCCCACCATCAGCCAAGCAGTGACTTCTCTTCCATGGGTTAGCAACAACAGGCGCTATCCACCGAGGGGAGTTTCCTTCCTTTCTGTAATTTTGGGAGCATCCTATTTTGTTTGGTACTAAGACAGCAAGTGGACTCCTTTTCTTTTGTCTTCAGTAAAATGGTCTTAATTTTTTTTCCCCAAGAAGCCGTAAATGAATATTGAGAGAGGGGCGTCAGTACAGCAGAAACAGGTGCCACCAAGTCCCAAATGAATGTTGCTCCGAGTCCCACTGGTCCCAAAGATAAGAGCTTATGACAGACTACAAATCACAGCACTGTGTCCTCTAATGAGAAAGACTTGCCACCAAACAAACAAAAAAGCTACGTGAACCGAACAGTATGCACACGGATGTAGTTGATTTGCATTCCGGCACATGCTCTTTGCATTGCTGTACCTCGTCACACCAATGGTGTAACAAGTGGTTCACAGAGCAATAGCCAGACTGAGGACCTCTACCCACGAACCACTCGAGTAAGATTTACCTGATTCACTTCCTTGTGCTTTCCTGTGTCTTTCAGGCCAGCCTGATCCTGCCTGTGCGTGTATCACTCTGACTTGGCGACTGGGTCCTGCGGTGCATACCTACGGTTACGGCTTGGTAGCTCAAAGAGCTTCCAGTTTATGATGGATGTCTTGGGTTGTTTGACATAGTAACTTGTTATCCTGGGCTATTTACCAGGGCCTGGGGTGACTGAAGGAATATTTTCCTGAAGGAGAATAGATTTTTGCACAAGAGGACCCAACTCTGCTTCTAAACCCTAGCTTGATGCCATGACTCTCCTGTTGGGACTTGCCCAAGGTTCTCCAAAGCACTCCTCCTTGCAGCAGGCAGGAGCTTTCACGGGAGCCCAGAGCTGCTGTGTGTCTATGCTCAATGCTTCTCCCCAGCGGTCTGACTCAGTGAGTTAATCAGTCAATGGGCCAGGGCAACATAATACGTATCTCCTCCAGAATCCAAAGATTTTCAACAGAGAAAATTTTAGGAGACCAGATGCAGCAGGTATCACTTAATCTTGTAGGTGGCTAGTGTGATGCTCTTTGGAATAGCAGCTTGGTCAATATCTCTGTGGACTGGAGAGCTGGAGAGTGGAGTTGGTTGTGAATCGACACAGTGAAGTCGTACTGCTGGGCCACACCAGATGAAAGCAAACTGCTTCTGGAAGTCCTCTGTTAATAAGCAGAAAGGAAAAATCAATTTCGAGATCAATAGCTAATACCAGGGACCAGGGCAGTGTTCGTGTGATCCAACAAAGATATCATTTCTGTAATCATAGCTGAAAAGTGCCTTTATTCCTTCATCTTTTGTGTATCTACTGTAGGTTTTTGCTTTTTGGTGACCATGAGGCGCTCTTCATTTCCTGATACACAGCCATCCTGTAGATGTTTAAGGTTCCCGTGGGGCATGTTAGGAGGAATATTTAAAATATATACTTGTGATCACAGAATCAAGGTTCTTTCTCAAAATGGCTTGGCCTCTCTCTTTCTTTTAGGATTTCTGGGTTTGTAAATACACTCAACCTGGAGCTGGGTGAGGGTCTATGGCTCATTCTGTTCACCAAAGTGAGTCTCTGGTTACACTCATTAGGAAGGGCATTAGTATCTATGTCCTGCTCTGTAACTGTAAGGGCATCATTATCACTGAATGACTGATAAAAATGTTTCTGGGTCAAATTATTCCTTCATCTGTTCTGACTGCTGTGCTTACGTTGTCACTGGAGGTCCGTTTCTGCAGCTCAGCCTGTGATGCCCTGCGCCTCCACCATTCCAGGAACTGAGGAAGTCACATCAATGACAGAGGTCTTTCTGTCTCCACTGGCTTCCAGCGAGTGCCACAACAGTGCTTGGAAATGCTGATGCCTGCCCCAGTGCCTTGTACCCTCTGGACATACCAAGGGCATCACTATGTGCGGGGGCAGGTAACACAGCCAGTCTACCCTTGTATTTCTTCTTTAAGTCTTTCGATGCTTTATCTAAAATATACCATGGGAGATGTTAATTTAATTTATTTTAATTTAATTAATTTAATTTAATGTAGGCCACATTGGGTATGATTTGCAAACACTCACCAAATAAATTTTAACTATGAGCTGTCCAAGGTGACCCATCAAATTCAGAATCTGTCGCCAGTATATCCATATAAACGCATTTACTTTGATCCCAGATCATCTATTTACGCCCTTATTTATCCTAATGGATCATTCTTATATATGTTTTTATGTCTATGTCTATGTTTAAGATAGACATATGTCTATGTTTTTATTAAAGATAATTGCAAACTAGTTGTAATTAGTTTGGGTTGTTAATTACCTCTTTTGTAAATCATTTTACCTCTTTTCTTGGAATTGGCTGGAATTTGAGTCTGGCTATGGTCTGGAAACAGAGACGTTAGAGGTGGTAAAAAACAGGCCCGAGGACAATAGTCATCTCTTTCAAGGCAACTACTTCAGTTGAGATTGTCATGGGGCTGGGGCGTAGAGCCAGGAGAAGTCTAACCCTCTCAGAATGGCAAGAACTCCTTCTAGTAGCAAAAGAGTTTCAGCAGTTACTTAGGGTATTAAATTATATTAAATGTATAAATTGGAATGTGCCCAAACCTTAGCATTCTAATTTTTAGGATCCCACTTTTTAACAATAAGTTTCATACATTAAGAGACTGAGTCACATTGTAAATCCACCTTGCCTTGTATTTCACCTGTGTGGTCTGGCCCAGAATTCTATATTCAGAGATCTTGGCTATATGACAGTGAGAAATAAGGCAGCATTTCAACACAGTCATGTAAGTGTCTTGTCTGGTTCTTTATCCATGGCCAGAGTTAGAGGAAACGTTCTTTTTATTTTCTTTTGGCGATTGGAATAAGCAGCAGCCAGTATACTCCACAGTACTTATCCTTTACATTTCTTGTATTGCTGCTAATATTAGCAATAAAAACAACTATGTCAATAGCCATTTAGTCTCCCAAAGGTTTCTTTGAACACAAGAAAGCAAATAACAATATAAATATCTGGTATTAATGTGCATGTCATAGATGACCACTTCCACCAACAATGAAGTCACTATTCTCATCAAATATAATCATATCAGAAATCCAATTTCAGATTCCCACCCATGGTAGGTAGAATAAATGTCCCCAAAAGATGTCTGTACCCGGATTTCCAGGCAATGGAATTTTGCAGACTAGGGTTAAGACCTTTGAGCTGGAGAGATCATCCTGGATTATCTAGATGGGTCTGGTATATTCAGAAGAGTCCTTAAAAGTGGAAAGAAGATAAAGAATGGGTGAGAGTGACAAGATGGTAGGAGAAGGAGAAGAGGCTTAGGAGAAGGAAGGATTTTCCCCCATGTTGTTACTCGGAACATGGAAGAAAGGCCAGGGGTCAAGAATTGGCCTTAAGAACCTGAAATGACCCTCAGCTGACAGTCGGCAAGGAGAGGAGTATCTGACTCTTGCACCTGCCAGGAACTGAAATCTGCCAACAGCTCACACGAGTAAAGATGTGATACTCCCTCAGGTTCTGAAAAAGGAACTAAGTCTTTTATTTTAGCCTGGTGAGACCATATTGGACTTCTGGCCTTCAGAACTACAAGATGATCAATCTGTGTTCTTGAAGCCTCCAAAGTTCGTCATGACTCGTTACGGCAGCCATAGAAAACTAGTGCATCAGGTTTGAGGGCTCCGTAGACATCACTTCCAGCATCACAAATAGTATTGGTCAATGTGCAACGAAGATCACAGAAGGGACCTGTGAGTTTTCCTGTCAAGTAGTTGCCTTGAAAGAGATGACTATTGTCCTCAGGCCTGTTTTTTACCACCTCTAACGTCTCTGTTTCCAGACCATAGCCAGACTCAGGGCTGGCAATGTGATGGCCAAAGAAGCGAGTTCCATCAGCTGAGGCTGAAGCAGTGGTTCCCATGAGCTTGCAGGGCATAGCACAGTAAACAGAAAACTCTGGAAAGCTCCCAACCACCAACTCCACCTCAACAGCGAAGTGGGTGGTTTTGATAATCATACCACATTCAAGTCCCTGTGAATCTGAGAGCCCTGACCTCCCCATGGAGAGCAATGGCCTCTCCTTCCAAGTGCTCGGCAGGCACATGCTCCCCTAGAACTGCACAGACAAACAGAACCTGGGGAATGTATCTCCTGGCTTATTTTCCACAGGCTGAGGTGACCTTACAGGGAGTTAGTCACATACCTGATTTGATGGCGGACAAGCCATGTGGCCCACTGGAACTCAGGGAGCCTTGGTAAACCCTGCATTCACTTGGAAAGACAGCACAGGCTCAGAAATCATGGCGGATTGCAAGTATGCATCTGCCACTTGGAAGCCCTGCAGACTTTCTCACGATTCTTTCACATCCCACTGATTAAACCCCCAGATCTGTAAAGTAAGATAATGGCAAGCATCTAAATTACTCAGGGAGGCCTTGAGATTAAAAGACTTAATAAATATAAAGAAGCTTAGATATGATTTTTTTTGAAAATGTAGTGTTAATTATTACATTGTTCCCCCCAAAAGATGAAATCCCACCAATGAACTGAATTTAGAAACAGACGTTCAACACTGAACATACGAGTTAAGACTAAAGCTAAACACTCGTGGTAATTATAGTTTATAACAGGAGGGAAAGGCCAAGAACCTTGCTAAATTCTGTATGTATTAAGAGTTGGAAGAAAAAGTAGGAAAGAGGAGACATGGAAGATACCAATTTACTTCTATGTTTCATAGTGAGGAGGCAAAGATCCTCTCTAAAAATCTGTAAATCACAGATATGGCTCGAGTATCCTATTAGGAGTTCTTTTTTTAAAGATTTTATTTATTTATTCATGAGAGACACAGATAGGGAGAGAGAGAGAGAGAGAGAGAGAGAGAGAGAGAGAGGCAGAGGGAGAAGCAGGCTCCATGCAGGGAGCCCGACGTGGGACTCGATCCCAGGTCTCTAGGATCATACTCTGGGCCAAAGGCAGGAGCCAAACCACTGAGCCACCCGGGCTGCCCACCTATTAGTTCTAATTGTAAGAAGAAAAAAAAAATACAGGAAATACATTATAAAGCTTGTAAGCCAGTTGAAAAAACGCACATCCCCAAACATCTATGCAAATATCAAAAAGTACTTGAAAGAAACCCACAAATTCCACTGCTAGATGGTTCCCCAAGACAAATAAAAAATATATCTACCAAAATAGACTTTTACAAGGATAATTGTTGTGATGTTATTCAAAATACTAAAAAACTGGATACCACCTAGGTGTCTAGTAACTGGAGAAAAGCTAAGAAAAATATGGTATACTCACACAATAGATTGAACAATAAAAAGGAATTAATTGTAAATATATACAAGAACGTGGATAATTCTCACAAATCACGTTAAGAAAAGGAAAGCGGATACAAAAGAAGCCACATTATCCAATCTCATCATGAAGAACGGATGCCGTGGGAAAACCTAAAGGTGGTTTCCTGTGGGCGCTGAGGAGGGAGTATGAACAGCATGAGGAAACCCTCTGGGGTCTTGGGAGTAGTTTATGCCTGGATAATTTAACCGAATGCTTTTATCACTTTATTGTTCGTAAATTATGCTTCTGTGTGAAACGGAACCATAAAATTAAACTTACCGGATGACAAAACACAGGGCAAACTTACTTGTTACGTGAAGGGAATTAGCTGACCTGTCTCAGAGTTCATTAAAATGAAATACAGCAGAAAGCATCTCTAAGCTCTGTATGAGTGAACTTCCTAAAAAAACATACATTGTGGAGCAGAAGCAAATATATTTGAAGAGTTATACAAGAAGTTTATGGTACTTTGTGAATAGCAAAAGATAGAAAAGAAAACAAATATCAACCGGTATCAGAATGATGAATGGAATTATGGTACTTTCCCAGGCTGCAATACAGATTTTAAAAAACAAAAGATATCTCAGTGTGATTATATGAGAAGAGCACCAAGATGAGTTGTTTCATGAGTCAAGCGAGTTACAAGAGGTGTTTTATAGCATGTCTCCTCTTGTGTTACAAAAAAACGCATATTCATGAAATACATGAAAAAAGCTAACAAAAATAACTCCGGTTATACTAAAGACTTTATTTTAATCTAAGCAACGAACTTGAATCTGATGAGAAAACCCAGGGAGAACAGCTTGTAGCCGGCAAGGCCTCGGGCGAATGTGATTTCTGTGCATCCCTGGTCTTGACCAGCTCCTGGCCAGCGGGGCTATGTGGAGGGAGGATGGGCAGCAGCCTCTCAACACCATCAGCCATACTCACGTATTAATTCCAAGACAGGCACCATTTTCGGTGGAAAAGGTAGTTTGGCAACGACTTAATCTAACTTTGTAAATATTAAATGTATTATTTCCTTCTCCAAATGCTTTGATAAATTGTGGATAAAACAAAGTTACATTAGATTGGTAAGTCTGCAAAAACCAAGCCCAGCCAATAATGGCAGACATTTCCTGAATCTACCCAGGTAATAACCCTCTTTGCTTTCATTTATCAAATGATAGTAAGCTAACTTTTTTTTTTTTTTCTCACTGGATGTCAAATTTTACCAAAATTTGGAATTCAACTTTCTACTCCATTTTTTTTTTCCTCTGTAGGGGAGGTGAGAAGTGACTGGTAATGTGCTAGCATCACATTCGTTCCCAGATCTTTCTTTGGGTTCTCTACAGGTAGAGTTCCACAGTGAACTACAACAGGACTTGCCAAAAGTATAATTATTCAACGAGGCATCCTCTCCCACCCTGAGGACTAGCAGCAGCCGATAACATCTCAAGCTCTCCTTGACGCGCCTTATGAATTCACCGAGCGTTGCTTTACAGAGTCCTACACACAAGGTGATTGTTGTACAACAGAGAGAGAAGAAAGCAGACTTGTTTGTTTTGGTTTGTTTGGCTGGGAAATTATGGGATGACAGCAAAGAGGTGGGCTGTGGCTGGAATCAAGTCAATTTAGCAGTGATGAGTTGGAAGTCTTAAAAATGGAGGAGCAAAGAAAACCAAAACCACTAACTGAATCATTGCAAGACTCTGGACCACACGGTGGCTACTGTGGAGTCAACATCAAAGTGCATTATGATGTCGTGCAAGAAACAGGGAACTTAGGACTGGGGGGAGCTGCATGGAGAGCTCCCCTCCCCCCCCAGGGTAGAAGCATGGACATCTTGGGACAGGAATCCACCACATCCATAAAAGGGTGGTAGCTGCTGTCAAATAGTCAAAGTTCAAAAAACTGAAACAGACAGATGTAGCTCATGGACCTTCATACTAACCCAGGGCTAGTCTGCAGACGACTGAAAGGCTGGTGGTAGAAGCCACACTTGGATGAGGAGAATAAATGTGATCTTTTATGAACACAATTTAGTTGGGCCCAATATTTCCCTAAAATGCTTCTTGGCAAGGTTACCAGTGACCAGTTGCTAAATCCAAAAGCCAACATCCAAGCCTTACTTAGTGGGCAGTGCAGAGGTGGGGCGCCAGGGCAGCTCAGTCCGTTCAGCATCTGACTCTTGACTCTTGATTCTTGACTCTTGATTCAGCTCAGGTCATGATCTCAGGAGAGAGAGATGGAGCCCCGCATTTGGGCTCCATGATGGGTGCAGAACCTGTTTAAGATTCTCTCCCTCTCCCTCTGCCCCTCCACCCCATCTCTCTCTCTTTCTCTAAAAAAGAAAGAAAGAAATAAGAAGAAAGAAAGAAAGAAAGAGAGAGGGAAAGAAAGAAAGACAGAAAGAGAAAAAGAAAGAAAGAAAGAGAAAGAGAAAGGAAAAAGACAACTCAGGCATTTGGTCCAATTCATTCGCCTCTTCCTTGAAGTGCCTTCTTCCTGCATCCCACAGCCCCACAATCACGTGGTTCCCTTCCTCGTTATCTGGCTGCTCCACCCAAGAATCCTTTGCTGATTATTCCTTCTGTTCCTCTTCTTAAGGCTCATTGTTTGTCTCTCCACTTATATGTATTCCCACGCCTTCCCAATGTGGTCTCAACCACACTTGGGGTTTTAAATGCCATTGATATGCTAAGGAAACGCGGGCTTATAAATCCAACCCAGCTGTTCCCTGAAAACCAATCCAGCTGCATAGGAGACAAGCCTCTCGGGTGTCTAACCGGCATCTCCAGATTCGCCTGATCTCTCCCAGACTTCCTGTTCACACCCACTGACCCTTTCTCAGTCTTTCTCAGGAAATCTCAACCTTATTCTTCTAACTGCAGAGGAAGTAATCACTTTGAAACTTAACACGTGGCCACAGCACATCTGTTGTGAAATTTAATGCAGATTTTTTTCAGCGGCTTCCATTTGCTTTCCAAGGCCCACAGAGGAAAAGGCAGACCCCTGGCGATGGCAGGTGAAGTCCCACCTCTTCGGCCATTCCCTGTCTGGCCTCCCCCACTAGCCCTCACAGCTGCACCGCTGCCCTGCCTGTTCTTCCTCAGAGAAGCCAACCAAGCCCAAGCAGCCCCCTGCTTGCCCTGTGCTCCGCCGGTGGCTGCTCCCAGGAATCCACACGGCTCCACTGCCTATGACCTTGGGGTTGCTAATGGTATTAGTTCTCTCCTGCTTGACACATTATCCCAAACTTGAGTGGCTGAAAATAAACAAAATTTCACAGATCTGTGGTTCAGGAATCCGAGCATGACACAATTGCCCGTAAGCTCTAGGTTTCTCCGGTGGTTACAGGCACAGTAGCGGTCGTGCCACAGGCTCACCTGAAGGCTGAGCCAGGGGAGAACGGGCTTTTAGGGTCACACATGCCGTGCACTTGCTGGCAGACCCCGGGGAGCCCCTGAGCAGATCTGCCAACTTCCTCAGGAGGGCTTCTCCGCAAGGCTGCCTCATGTCACGCAGCTGACCTCCCCGGAGAGAAAGCCGGAGACGGGGCTCAACATGAAAGGCATCTTGTCAAGTGACCGCCCGTCGGGGACATATTCTGTTGGTCAGAATGAGTCAAAGTCAAGTCCACATGGCAATGGAGGGAGCTGCGTGAGGATTGCACTGCAAGGGTGCTGGGGTCGTTGGCTGAGCGCCGCGGCCGTCCAGGAACACATCCACTACCGTCTATTTAAACTAGAAGAGACGAATCTTGGTAACGTTTTCTGGTTTATTTTTTCTCCACCTAACAGATTTTCTTTTTTTTTTTTGCCTTTTTATTTTATTTTTTAAATTTTGCTACGAGAATGTAAGCTCCTTGAGAGGAGGGGTTTCCATCTCCTTCGCTTGCTGCTATATGCTGGGCGCGGGGCAAGCGTTTGTTGACTCTTCCGTGCTGTTCTTGGCGACTTAAGATTCGTTTCGATGTGGTCTCAGAGTCGCTATGACGTAACTAAACAAAACGCTTGTCTGTCAGTCAGCCCTACTGTTTAGAGAATAATTTCTATTATTGGATGCAAATCTATCTTGTTAAGAAACAAAGAAGGCCGTGTCTTGGGGCTGCTGTAACAGGATACCATAGACTGGGTGGCTTAGAGGAAATAGAATTATGTTGCTCACAGTTTTGGTGAGTAGGAAGTCCAAGATCAAGCCAAGATCAAGATGTTCATGATCTGATTAGGATACGTTTCCCATTTTATAGATGGTGCCTCCCCGCGGTGTCCTCACATGGCGGAAGGGGTGAGGGGGATCTCTGGGACCCCTGGGACCATTCATCAGGGCTCCATCCTATGTCCTAAGTACCCCGAAACGTTCCATCTCCTGATACTATCACACCGGGGATTAAGTTTTCAGCATATGCATGTGGGCAGGAAGCAAACATTCAGACCTTAACAAGCAGGATGTCAGGCTTTCATGAGATTATGTATAAATGGATACGGTTGCTCCAAAGAGGAAGGGATTGATTAGCAGGAGTTGGGTGGGAGGGTTTTCAGGCTGTGAAAACTGCAGAGAACAGAAGGTCTTCGGATTTGAAAGATGGGCAATTTCTAGATCTAGAAGAGGAACCGAGAGCACGAACAAAGACATGGAGCATAAGAGCGTCATCTGTCTATCATCTGTCATCTCTGAGTCTCTGTAGCTGTATGTAATCATCTATGTACGTCTATCAACGTTCACCATTTATCCTATCATCCATCCACCATCAATCTGTCATTTATTCAATCTATCATCTATCTATTGTATGCAGAAGGCAGTACACGTGGCTGGAGAGCATATGGAAGGGAGTAATGGGGGACTGGGCACAGGAAGGCTGCAGTGGCCTCTGAAGGTACAGTAAGCTCTGCCAACGATATTTGGGGCTCATATATAAGGAAAGCTCTGTTTCGTAGTAGACCTTCTGTCTAAAATAGTGAATTTGCCAAGACAGAGGATGGGATGCATATTCCACAATCATATATGCGTATCTGTGATTTCTAACTAGCTTTTATTAAAATTTTATGAAAGTATTCTTAATTCTAGCATTCAGTGGTTGTCCTGTTGCCAACATAAAGAATCGGTGTCGTGCTTCATTCGTATTCTTTCTGGACCTATATTCATACAAAGTTAAGAGTAACACGAACTGTTTAGTGTTGCCAAGTATTTTCCATCCTCTATGTGCAACTAATGAAAACATACACTATTTGTGATTGTGTCTGCAGCCACATATTACAATACGAAATACAGCAAGATAATAAATGCTTAGCAAGATGAGCAGGAATGATTCCTTGTTATGTAATTATATGTTACATTCGTGTTATCTGAAAGGAACAATTTACCTGCTTAATTCAATTGCCTTTTCTTGGGCAGCCCCAGTGGCTCAGCGGTTTAGCACCTGCCTTTAGCCTGGGGCATGATCCTGGAGACCAGGGATCGAGTCCCACGTCGGGCTCCCAGCATGGAGCCTGCTTCTCCCTCTGCCTGTGTCTCTGCCTCCCTCTCCTTCTGTGTCTCTCATGAATAAATAAATAAATAATCTATTAAAAATAAATAAATTGCCTTTTATTTTACTTAAAAACCCCTGCTGCTCAGATCCCTCCCACAACCCAGTATCCGTCTCTGATAATGTTTCAGGACAATCCATGGGTCCGTATAACATCTGGACACTGTCACCATTCATTTCAGTCATAGGGAAAATCATGGGGTCTGAATGGCAGTCATCATGAGGCTGGATGGCTCCGGTCCCTGGGTGCACCAGGATGGAACCAAGAAATGATTCTGAGTGATAGTGTGGGTGCTCCACAGGTTCTGTGACATATTTGTGCGTTGGGGGAAGTGTTGGGAGTTCTTATACATGAAGGCCTCTAAAACCGGAGGCTCAGGGCAGTGTTTCTTCTTGCTTGGGATAAAGACTATTTCCAAAAATAAATCAAGTGCATTCTTATTACCTCTATTATTGTCTCCTTGCAAAAAAAAAAAAATCTATCAATATTATGTACAATTCTAAGATTTTCACTGTTCCTTCCTGGGGAATCTTTGTTGAATTTACTTGCTTACATTCCTGAATTTCTCTGTCAAACACAAATTCCATTACATTAGTCACTCACTAATATCCATGACCTCTTACCACATTCCATGCCCTGTCCAACAAATTCATTTGTCAATGAATGAAAGAAATTGCTACTTTCAAGTAAGCTGGTATGGGGCTACTCAGTACTTCTCTTTTTACTGAGTATGTATGACGTACAATATACCATCACATTCAGGCGGGCAGCATATTTTTACACATTATGAAATGCTGGCCGCGATGAGTCCAGTTACCAACTGTCATTAGGCAGGGTTATGACAACATTTATTTATTTATTTATTTATTTATTTATTTATTTATTTGAGATACAGAGAGAGGCAGAGACCCAGGCAGAGGGAGAAGCAGGCTCCATACAGGGAGCCCGACGTGGGACTCGATCCCAGGTCTCTAGGATCGGGCCCTGGCCTGAAGGCATTGCTAAACCACTGAGCCACCCGGGCTGCCCTTATGATAAAATTATTGACTGTATTCTCCTTACTCAGCATTACATCCCCAAAACCTAGTTATAAATTTATATGGCTGGAAACCTGTACCTCTTAATCCCCTGGTTCACCCTATCCCACTTTTTCCCTTCTCTGGTTATATATCCATGAGTCAGTTTCTGTGTTGTTTGGTTTGGTCCTTTTTTTGCCTCTTACAGTTCTTTTACAACTTCTTAAACTCTTCTACATGGAGGGGCATAACCACATGCATTGCCAGTAGCCTTCCCTGGTACAGAAAGGCAACTCCCACCAGAACAAGACCGTGCTGGCATCCTGATCTTGGACTTCTCAGCATCCAGAATTATAAGAAATACATGTCTGCTGTTTATAGGCTACCACGTGTGTGGCAAAGCGTTATAGCACCGAACTGACTGCAAGAGGCTCTGCTTGATTTTCTCCTTTCTCCCCCTCTTCAAGGATGAACTCCGAGGAGCACAGCTTTGAGCACACTGCCTCCGTTGCCCACCGGCCTGTAGCCCTGCCTCCCTGCATCACTGGCCATGTCTCAAGCTCTGGCTCCACTTCCCACCATGTCTCAATCTCAAGCACTCACTCTGGTTTCTGCCCAAACAATCCATAGTTGTGTTCTCTTTTTTTTTTCTTTCTCAATGAAGTCATAAAATACGTTCTTATTCGTAGATACAATAAGCTTTTTGCAATTCTTATCTTAAAGATTGTCCCAATTAATGGCAGTCCGATAGCACCACGACTGACCATTACTTTCACTTTGCAGTTCTGAGAGTGAACTCTTCAGGGGGCTTCTCTGTCCCGCACTCAGGGTTTTCCTCTTATCTGTTGGGATGCCCCTTTTGCCTCAAAACATAGGATTTTCTCTTCTAATCTTTTTATTATGCCACATGCTCTTAAAAATATACTTATTGTGAAGATGTGCATGCTTTAGATTTCTAAGTCTATCTTCATCCCATGGCTCTCTCCTGGATTTCCTGCCTCAATTTCCAACTGCTTGTTGTAATTAAAATCCATAATTCTGACTTCAAAACTGTGGATCATACATATTTTGAATATAGTAAGAAAGCAGAAACAATGGTCGAGCTATAATGTTCAACCATTAAATAACCAGTACATCATGTTATACTGAGTTGATTTAAACTGTCAAGATAAAAAGGAAGGAAAATATTTTACAGTATTAATTGTGATTACATCATAACTTCTGTTGGAAACCATACGTTAATAACAAGAATTGATTATGAGAAGCGTTTGGTGACATGATGGTGTTTTTTTTTTTTGCCCTAAAGGAAAGAAATTAGAAAATCAAACCAATATTTGATTTCAAATAATTCTATTTAAAAAATATTTTCTATTTGATTTTGTGTATAATATCCTTTTGATAAATGAATGCATGCTTATAAATTCAACTTTCCTTTTCAAAAGAGTAGCATGAATAATACATTATCAACATAACATCCAATTAATATCACTATCAAAACCCAAATCATTATGTATGAAGTAATGAGAAAATGCCAAGAGGATAATGGAAAATAAAAAGTTATTTATGGAAAACCTACCACTCAAAATGCTGTAAAAAATACAATAAATATTTGTGGAGCTAAAAAGTATTAACATGAATGCTAAAAAAATGTGTTGCTTATGATCTTGAAATAAGATAAACCGCTTGTTCAAACTAAAGTCTGCCCAAATCCCTGGAATCAAATGTTAAGATTTGCTCCCTGGAGCACATATATTCCAAGTCTGTCACCCTGCAGACACTTGCACTGTGGCTCAGGAGCTGAGCTCACCTTTGTGTGGGCAGCCAGTGAGGGTCTGAATTCCCCTCCATGCCCAATGACCCTTGCTTGGGGAATTCAGGAATGTGGCCTCGTCAACACTTGCTTCCTTGTGAGCTTAATCCACTCCAGCCCAGGAAACAATGTGGAACAAAATGGCCAATTTTGAGACCTGCATTAGTTCAGTGTGAGGCACTGATTATCCAGTGGAAAAACAGAGGAGCTGGAGACAGTGTCCTGGGTGTATTTGCTAAGGACTTCAGCATTGCAGGGTGGGTCATGCCAGTTAATACCAGATGTACCAGACGTGCACTGAGCTGTACATAATTTGTTCCTCAATGACATTTTCTGTTTTGACTTTTCCCTTTTCCCTTATCAGTTGATGAGCCAGCCAGAGAAACCTCAGATACTAAGGGGAGGCCGTAATTAAGGACGAGATCCATGATGAGCTGGGTTGATCATCCTGTGGTCTCCGAGCAAGCCTGTGTCTGATCCAGGTTAGTCTCCAGAGCTGGCCCATCCTTTCCTCTGCATTCCTCCCCTACTCAGATCTTCTCTATTTCTCCTTGTGAAGGTGTGAGGTGTGAAGCACAGCACCTGTTGGGGGCTCCCTGGGCCCCACTTATGCAATCTTTATCATAGACAAGAGGAGAGAGAGTAGGAAACGGATAATGGCTAAGAGAGAGTCCTAAGGAAGGACCACACTCAGAATGAAAAGCATGTAACATGTTCACCTTGTCACCTTGTCACCCAGAAAGCTCTGAACCCTGGAGCTGCAGAACTGTGGTTGACGTTGACACAAGACAGTAGTACCCTTCTCCTTGATCTACATGCACATTCATGGAAATTAAAGAGACTTTGAACTTAGTAGGTGGATCCTTAGTAGTAGGATCTCAACTCCTAACATATTTGTCACGTCTAAGCAGGATCTGTTCTGCCACTGAAAGGAAGGGACTGTATCAGGGATGTTGGCAGTCACAACAGAGGTAGACTGAGGTGGGTAGGTCTACATGTCCACGCAGAGGAGTATGTAACACTATGACATGGGGTGATGTAACGATATACATTTGTGATAAGCACACCAATAGCAGAGGAAACCCGCAAATTTTCCTTGCATTTAGGGACTAATTTTAGAAGTACGACAGATATTAAAAAATATGACAATTCAAGACTTCAGTGGCTTATGACTTATCCTATTAATTTGTAATCAACCAAGAAAAAACCCAATAACACAACCAAACACATATCAGAGTATGGTAGAGAGCTGTCGCCGGGGCAGATACATCTACTTGACTCAGGAAGTGTTGTTGTTTTTTTTAATAGTGTAAAAAAAAACCGTTGGCCAAATCCCCATCTTAGCTTTGCCTATCTCTCTTTTGTTTTTCTTTCTAATTTTATTTAAATTCAAATAATTGGCATATAATGTATTACTGGATTCAGAGGTTGAGGTCAGTGATTCATCGATCTTATATAACACCCAGGGTTCATTGCCTGTCTCTCTTTTGATCAGCAGGAGAGCTCGGTGTCTCCCACATGAACCTTTTCTTCTGAGTATTTTCAGTTATTTCATAGTTCCATATGTTGATTACTGACTGAAAGATTTAGTATTCCAGTATTTTCACCAGCATTCTGAGTAATTTTCTAATGTAGAGATAAGTTCGTAAAGGTATATTATTGCATAGGAAACATATGGACCATATTCTGAAAGCAAGATGGCACGGAAGAGTTAGTTTGCAGTATGTGAATTAGCATTTTGTCCACTTTATGCATGTGTGTATTTTATAAGATGCCTAAAATAGAAGTATTTTACAACTAAGTTAATGATCATTTATTTTTACTATTTTTCATTTGTTTAATTAAAAATTTAGGAATTTGCATGTACCTGGAACTGTTAAGTGTGCATATGTGCTTATAAAATTCTTGCCGCAAGCCTGAAACCCAGGTGTCGTCATTTCTTTGTTTCAACAGGAAGAGCCCAAAGCCTGGAGCGAATGAAGCATCATGAAGGAAGATCCGAAGCCAGCTCTGGAGGCCTTCAGAGTCAGGTAAACGAAGTCAACCTCCAATGCCATTCTGGGGGCTTTGTGACCGTTTAGTGTTGTCAATCACTACATGATTCTTTCAGAAGTACTTAAAGGTCGACTTGGAAATGGCTGGAATCAGGATCTGAGATGAAAAAGAGGATCTTCCAAGCTCAGGGATGCAGCAAATGGCTGGGAATGCAGTTGCCTCGCTTGCCCTGGAGACACAATATCAGGGGGACGAGCAGCTAAAGCTGCCCAGGGTCATCTGACACCATCTGCCTGAAGCACAGACGACATGTGTTGGCCTGGACACCCAGCATCTGCCAGAAGCCTCAGGGCTTGTGCTTTTGACACGAGCTTTGGGCGTCTCAGTGGAGCTGAGTGGCCTCTAGGTAAGGTGTTCCCTCAAGGAGCGCTTCCTGTCCAGAGCAGCTGACTAGTGCAAGTGTCATCCCTGTTTGCCCATTTCCTTCATTTCTCCTTTGGAATCTCCACTTAATCTCACCTCACTCAATTAAGCACTTTGTCCCTCTCTCCTTGACATGTCTTGTCATATCGGTTCTCTGCATCACTTATCTGTCACCTTCAGTCTAAAAGAATTTAAAGTCATCTAGTGCCCCTTCTCAGGGTTGTCTTCAAATCTCAGAACCTGGATCACCCCCACACAGTCAGCCTACTTCTAGATCAGGCCTGTTAACCTCATCAGAGTGGTGAAGCAGGATTATGTCCAAATATTTGGAAGGAGGTAAGGAACAGCGGTGGGGAGACTGGAGATTCTGATCCTTGACATATTGTGTAAAAGGCAAAGTAGTTACCGTGTTATGTTGGCCCACCCTCAGGCTGTATGGTCTCTTATTCACAATGCAAATGTAATGAATCATAGCAAGCATTATAGTAGATAATTGTTTTCATAATAGCAAACATTACTCAATCAAGACACTGAATTAGTTTATAAAATGGCGGATACTAAGAATATCTTCAGCATAAAGACAGGAGATGGAGATCCCATGTAAGCAGTCCCACTGTGACAGGGTAATTTGTCATTTTCAGGTAATGATAGTTCAGTGAATGGTGACTCATAATTCAACGAATAACTGTGATGAAAAGTACTAGCTGTATTCCACCACTGATTTTTAGTTCTCAGGTTTTGGGGATGGATGATGATTTACTTTGAAATCCAGGCTGTAAAAATGAAGAATATACTGAAACTTTTATAAGACATTTATAAAACTTTGGTTTCTTGCTTCATATGCAGCTATAATATTTTTTAAGTCAACAAATTCTTTGGAGATTTTATTCAGGATGTTTAGATAATTCTTTCATACACAAAAGTCATCACTGCCTATTTGGTTCCAATATGTAGTATCCACATATTCATAGGCATATAAATTATGTTATTCTTTTTTAAAAAATTAGAATCACATTCAATATGTTGTTTTAGTAAAATTGGGATGTGACTTATATGTCAATGTGATGTGTATGAAGATGGATTTTTTTTGGCTTTAACTTTAAAGATGCATGGTTTGAATCTCTGGATGTCTATTCTTGACATATATTTGGGGCAAGAAATATTAGACAGGAATGCAAAACTGAGGTATCTTTCTAAGAATATTAATCTATATTTATGTTCTATCCACAGTTTTTTTTTATTAGAATCTCCGGAAATAACTAACAGCAAGCATATGGATGTGGAATCACTCCTGAGGTGTTTATGATGTGGGTCCTGGTTAAACTACAGACTAGAGAGGGTGAATGTTTCCAAAAGACACAAGGAAGATAAAAGGGATACAAAGTTGTCTCATTCCAAAATAAAAAGAAGATTTAAAAGAGAATCTGTGATAAACATGAAGATACTCAAGACTAATCAACAGGCTCCCGAGGATGGCTACAGTCCAGTTGCATGTACCAGTTATGAGTGACATCCTAGGCATCTGAGTCCCCACCTCCTCACACAACCCCCTGAGAGCAACTAAGGAATATGTGAGCATGTCCTAGAATCTGGCTGATGTTATGGATTTGAGGGTAGCACCGGGAAAACCTGCTACAGTCAGAAGACATGAATTGTGGAGGATATTTAGTCTTGAACTATCTTTAATAAATGACGTAGTCTCGGTGATGATAAAGCATGAGCCTCAGGGATGCTAGACAAAATAGCAAGTAATACTTAGAGATGGGGTTCGGTAAACAATATATCCCTGTGACTCCATTCATTTGTCTTCTCTGCCAGTGCTCACTGAGGGTTGGCTCAGTTGAGGACATTGTGATGGATGTGCTAACTTAACATCACCATGGACCAGTTGTTTTCAGTCTGGTGAAACATTTGAATCCACTCAGAGATCTCATAAAAAATATTGGTACCAGATCTTCACCTCCCATAGTTTAGAGATTCTGGTTTCTTTTGTCTATGGTGGGATCTAGGTTGCAGTAATTGTTTAATGTTTCCCACATCCTAGAGGAGAGCCAGGCACCAACCTCTTTGACCTTGGGCACAACAACTTCTTATTAGATGTGTCTCTTGAGGCAAGGGAAACCAAAGCAAAAATAAACTATTAGGCCTGCACCAAAACAAAATCTTCTGCTCAGTGAAGAAAACCATCAACAAAACCAAAAGACAACCTGAGGAGTGGGTGAAGGTATTTGCAAATGACATATCAGATGAAGGATTAGTATCCAAAATATATAAATAACTTATGAAATTCAGCACCCAAAAATGACTAATCCAATTATAAAATAGGCAGAAGACATGAATAAACATTTTTTTTCAAAGAAGACACACAGATGGGCAATGGATACATAAAAAGATGTTCGTCATCACTGAAAGACATAAAGTACAGAGATAGCACCGCACACCTGTCAGAATAGCTAAGACTAAGAACATAGGAAACAATGAATGTTGGCAAGGATGTGGAGAAAGGGGAATCCCCTTACACTGTTGCTGGGAATGCAAACTGGTGTAGCCATTCTGGAAAACACTATTGATGCTCCTCAAAAACTTAAAAATAGGACTAGGCTATGGCCCAGCAATTGCACTACTAGGTATTTACCAAAAGTTATAAAAATACTGATTCAAAGGGATACATGCACCCTAGTGCTTATAGTAGCATTATCTACAATAGCCAAGTTACAGAAATAGGCCAAGTGTTCATCGACTGATGAATGGGTAAAGAAGATTATATATATCTACACACACACACACACACACACACAGGAATATTATTCAGCCACAAAAAGAATGAAATCTTGCCATTTACTATGACATGGATGTAGCTAGAGTGCATTATGCTAAGCAAACTAAGTCAGAGAAAGAGAAATATCATATGATTTCACTCATGTGGAATTTAAGAAGCAAAACTAACAGAAAAAGTTTTTAAAAAAGGAGATAGAGATAAAACAATAAACCAAGAAATAGACTCTTAATTACAGAGAACAAAGTGATGGTCACCAGAGGGGAGATGGGTGGGGGGGGGGTAGGGGAAATAGGTGATGGGCATGAAGGAGGGCACTTGTGATGAGCTGGATGTTGTATGGAAGTGTGAATCACTAAATTGTACACCTGAAACTAATATTACACTGTTTGTTAACTAACTGAAATTTAAATAAAAACTTTTTTTAAAAATTTTTATTTATTTATGATAGTCACACAGAGAGAGAGAGAGGCAGAGACACAGGCAGAGGGAGAAGCAGGCTCCATGCACCGGGAGCCCGACGTGGGATTCGATCCCGGGTCTCCAGGATCGCGCCCTGGGCCAAAGGCAGGTGCTAAACCGCTGCGCCACCCAGGGATCCCTAAATAAAAACTTAAAATAAATAAAGTTTTCCAGATTATTTTAATGTTGAATTGGGAATCTCCTCTTTACAATGAAAATGACTTTATGTCAATATTGTAAATATATTTGATAAGATTAAGGAATATGAATAATAATAAAACATATGAAAATGAAGATAATTTGTAGTTCATATGGAGCTTGAAATATTATCATGTAGTTTTCTCAGGAAAAGAATGTCAATAACAAGAGTTAATCCATATTTGCAGGAGGAGAATTTGTCTCATGAAAACAGAGAAGAGAATGCTAATTCCCAGAGACAGCATGCCACCCTACAAGACAGATAATATAATATAAAATTAATAGGTTTGACATTTAGAGAGGCAATCTTGCCAAACAAGAAGTCAGGTTTGTTCTGAATAACAATAGATAATTTTGTGTGGGTTGGAAGAATATGAAACCAATGTGAGTAAATTAACCCCCCCCCCAAACATGTGTGAACACATATTTCTAGTTAGGTCTTCAGATTTGTGCTTGTTAACTCCAGTGCTGATGCACAGCTGGATGACAGTTAATTAATACACTTAGTGATAGGTGGAAAATCTTCACTGGTTATAAGACATCACAGTTTGTTGTTTTCACCCGCCATTCCTATTTTAGGAAAATAATAAGCACATTAATCATTTCAAATAGCTAAACCAAATAGTTATTTCTAGATATAACAATATTCTTATTTTGCTTTAAAGTATAAAAGATAATTTTCACATTTATCATTTCAACGTTGTCATAGCTGCTTTGATTAAAAGAGATAATGGGTGTGCAAGTGTTTTTTAATTCCTCCTTGCTGTCTCCTTTGTGATGATAGCAGGACAGATGTTATTTTCATCACTTGACAGAAGGAGCCAATGATGTTAAATGATATGTTCAAAGTAATTCATGGGCAGTGTAATATTTCGACAGGCCTACTTCCATATCTTAGCTCTTTCCACACCAATCATCCCCTCATGGAAATGCTCACACATACGTACATGTGTGCACACACACAGGCACACACACACACCCTTTTAAAACCTACAGGTACATGTGCCTATAGCTGCACCTCACTATACTTACGAGTACACATACTCACATCCATGCACATAATTATAGTGTTTGTATTAATGCATTTCACCACTGCAAGAACAACAACAGTAACAGAAAACAAAAACAAAGAGACTGTAAGATGGACAATGAAATGGAAACTCGAATTCATCTGATTCAGTGTGTCATCCAAAGTCACACTTTCACCTACTGTGTCAGGTGCCTGCTGAAACTCTTCCGGTAACAGGAAGTTTCACATCATAAGGTACTTAAAGATCTCTCCACATAATAAATGTGCTCATTTCATAGTTTTTTTCTGAGGGTTTTGTTCCTGAAAATGGCCCACCATCAGGTCTGATGTACTTCCTGAAGCTGGACAAATCTACGTAGGGGCCGTTATCACATACGTCATCCTGTGGTGCTGTACTCTCCAGACTGAACAGGTGGGGGTGAGTACCGCTATCTGCTACCTACCAGACATTGTGTACCTACACATGCTCCCGTATCAATCCTTGTAGCCACTCTGCCAGAGGTGTGCTTTTGTGTCCTTTAGAGATGAATCGTAGATGTGGTGATGTGAGGCGACATTCCACACAGCTGCTAAGGGCCCCAGTCCCAGTGATACCTTGGTCTCGGTGGTTCAACAGCAATCTGCCTCCCTGACATCATTATCCCCACCCATTCCCAAGAGGAAGAGGAATTTGAAATATCTCTACCAATTTTCCTAACACATCAGATTGGATTACTTACAGCAAACCAGATTTCAGTAATTTGCTGGGAATTTAACTTCCTATATATTTTTCTTTGATATGTAAGATGTTTGGTCACCCTATTGGGTGAAAACAATAGGCAGAGACAGACTGGCATAAAGAGGGAATCTGTGAGAAAGTGTAAAGAAGTGGTTCCATTTCCTTTTATTTTTTTATAGATTTTATTTATTTATTCATGAGAGACACACAGAGAGAGGCAGAGACACAGACAGAGGGAGAAGCAGGCTCCATGCAGGGAGCCCGAAGTGGGACTCAATCCCAGGACCCCAGGATCATGCCTTGAACTGAAGGCAGATGCTTAACCACTGAGTCATCTTGGCATCCCAAAACGGCTCCATTTTTATACCCTGCTGTGTTGTACCTGCACCTGCCACTCCTGTTCATTCTCTTTCAATGAATCTGATAGGTTCCCATTTCGTTTGGCCCATTTACCTGGTTTGTACTTCCATTCCTCTATGCTTCGGTTCCATTCTGTAAGGCTGTGTCAGGAACCACCACTCCCAGGGCAAAGCCAGGACTCCCCATTCCAGTGATTCGCTGAAGGCCTCCATTTATTCAGAAGCTGTTCAGGGCAAATGCAACAAGCAGTATCTTTCAGATCGTGCATGGGAGCAAACTCTAGTGGAGTTGCAGTCCCCTCTGCTTTACCTCTGACTCTAATCTCTCTTCATGCTTTCTCTATTTCTTCTGTAGCTCAGACAATATTGGGGGTATCAAATAGAGCCTGATAATGCATGCAGAATATAGCCTGAGAATATTACAAAGAGGAAGGCATCAATCAAAGTCAGTAAAGTGAACCAGTTTTCTCTCTCTCAGCTCATCCTCCAGGGAAAATTTTATTTCTGACCTGCCATAGTTTCTGGGATTCAGGGCAAGAACATGCTGCAAGTGTAGAACATTCTGAAACCTCATAAGAAACTGAATATCCTTACAATGAGAAAAAAAAGAAGAGTTTCACCTTTAATTATGTATCTACAATAGCAAAGAAAGAAATATTTTATAAAGCACCCAATTTTATTCAATGCAACACGCTCAGGGCTGGTCATAAAGAATAAATAATTCCTGTCCAAGAGTTTACAAAGAAATCCTTTCTTCTCACCTCTCAGGAGAGATAGCATGGTCTATCTAACTTGAGTTTCCATGTGAATTAGTCTATTTCCATTGCAGCATATAAAAATAGAAGTGATTCTTGTTGACTACTCTGTATTTGTGGAATGATCATTTTCTTTATTTTATTTTATTATTTTTTTGATTGTTTTCTTTCAATGGTGTTGTATTAGTCAAACTGCCTTAATCCAGGCTACATGTGACACAGTCATTCTCATTTCTCCACAACTCATCTCCATTTTACTTTCACACCTGAAGATTGAACATTCGTTTTTTTCAGAGCTATGCCAAGGTGATGAATATGATATTGAAATTCTTTCTTACTGCCAATTTACCATTTTGGAGTATTTTCTTAGATGATTACAATGAATGGATGATGGGCCCATGTTCAATTCTAATCTTCATATAACCATAAAAATTCATTGAATACACATGCAAATTTACTGGGCATCTAAAATATATTCAAAATAATAATATGCTTTAGCTTTTAAAACATGCACATCAGTTGTAAATAGACAAGTGCAGAGAAAAATATTACATTTAGATTTGCTCTTGAAATCAGTGAAGAAAAGGAACAAGGGTTAAAGATGGCCCATTTTGGCCTCAGCAATATAGCAAAACCCTATGGGTACTGCTGGGAGGAGGGGTCTCAGGTGGCTGATGGGAAGTACTGAGAATAGGACAGATTTTCTTTATCCATTAATCTGTGGATAGACATTCAGGGAGTTTCCATATATTGGTTATTGTGACTAATCCTAGAGTGTACATAGGGGTGCAGGTACTTCTCAGGATAATGATTTTATTTTATTAAGATATATACTCAGAAATGGGATTTCTGGATCACATGGTAGTTCTATTTTTAACTTTTTGAGGAAGTTCCATGCTGCTTTTCAGTGTCTGTGTCTGCACTAATTTATATTCCCAAAAGTGCACAAGGGCTCCCCTTTCTCCACATCCCCACCAGCACTTATTATCTCTTGCCTTTTCAGTGAGAACCGCTCGAATAGGGGTGCGGTAGTATCTCAATGTAGTTTTGAGTTTCACTTCTCTAATGATTAATGATGCTGAATATTGTTTCATGTACCTGTTGGCCATTTGAAAGTCTTCTTTGAAAAAAAAATGTTTATTTGCGTCTTTGCTCACTTTTTAATTGAATTATTTGTTTTTTTGCCATTGAGTGTTTGGGTTCTTTTTTTTTTTTTAAAGATTTATTTATTTATTTATTCATGAGAGACACAGACAGAGAGAGAGAGGCAGAGACACAGGCAGAGGGAGAAGCAGGCTCCATGTACTGGGAGCCCGACGTGGGACTCGATCCCGGGTCTCCAGGATCGCGCCCTGGGCCAAAGGCAGGCGCCAAACCGCTGCACCACCCAGGGATCCCCTGAGTTCTTTATATATTTTGAATACTAACCCCTGACCCTATATATGATTTGCAAATATTTTCTCCCATTCACTAGGCAGCCTTTTCATTTTTGTTGATGGTTTTGTTTGCTTATGCAATGTTATATGTCATGATATCTCAAAAAAACTGGAAAAAAGAGAGATCGAGAGAAAGGGGCAGAAAACCAGAAAAATGAATTTGGAGTCACTGGGAGTGATCCTAGAGCCTCAAAGACAAAGCAGTCACCTACACAACCATGCTTCTCCTCTGACACAGGGTGTGCCCTGCAAGGTATTCTGAACACTACAGGACATATGGCGGCACAACACAATCTGTATGTTCTGACAGGGCTCTGATGGAGCCAGGGCCTTCAAGGAGTCCTACCGCAATATGGAAAGGTTCTTTTTATCCCATAATAGGGAATTAAACAAATATTCTCTACAAGTATTTTGAAAACATTAGCTCCCTATGCACTATCAACAAAGTGTTAGATCAGCCTATTAATGCAAATTTAAAAGATAACATAATCTTGCACATTTTTGGGTTAATTCCTTGACTCCTGTTTAATTGTTGATATTTTTTTTTAATGAAGGAAGATTTAGGACTCTTTCTATTCTTTTGTTATTGGTTGCAGGATTGTATTTTGGTAGGACCTATGAACCAGCTAGACATGAAGCTTGGTGCAGGGGATCAGCAGGAACACTTCTTGGGGGACACAGTTTAAGTGTATTCTACTTACTTAATCAGCAGTCCAATAAGAACTTAAACGTGGTGAAGAAGGAAAAAAGCAAAGGAAATTCTCAGTGCCTGCCCAGTTCTTCACAAAAGCATGACTGGCCTTGTGTTCATTGCAGCCGGTCTGGAGGGAGAATCCACTGGAATGGAAGACTACATTGAGCAGAAGCCCAAAGGCTTTTCTCGTGTGATTAGACTCCGAGAAAGGCCTATCAACACTGAAGAGCCCACCCGCTGCTACGTAGGAAAATTCATCCTGAATATTGACAAATGGAAGGCTTTTCCATTAAGATCGAACACCAGGCAAAGATGTCCACTTTGCTCACCCCTTTGTAGCATTATAATGGGAGTTCAAGCGAGTGTAGTTAGGCATGAAAGGAAAATTAAAGCGTAGATATTGTAAAGGAAGTAGTATTTTCTATTGCGTGGATACTGTATTCTATTTATAGAAAGTCATAGAATCTAGGATATATATACAAATAATATACTTATTTAACAAGCTTGAGGATATAGGGTTAGTATACAAAAACCAGTGGAATCCCTTTATCCTAAAATCCTGAAAACAAGATTAAAACAATATCATTCACAACAACATTCTTTTACATTAGCCCCATTGAAGTGAATCGATAGACAAAAATCTGCAACTGCGCAATTTGATGAGTTTGGACATATGTGTGTACCTCTGCTTCCATCACCACACTCAAGACGCATTCTGCAGTTCCCAGTTTCCTTGTACATCCCCATTTTTTTAAAGAATATATATCATGATATCTACCCTGTCAATGTCTTCTGAGGTGCACAATGCTGTATTCTTAACTGTAGGCACTATGTTATAAGGTAGATCTCTAGAAATTGTTCACCCCACATAACTGAAACCCCTCAGTCCCTGGCAACCATTCTTAAAATTTCTGCTTCTATGAGTATGACTACTTTAGACATAGCAAATAAGTGGAATCATGCAATATTTGTCCTTCTGTGACTGGCTTATTTCCCTTGGCATAATTTCCTCCAACGTCATCCATGCTGTTGCAAGTGGGAGGATTTCCTTATTTTTTAAACCTGAATAATACTCCCCATTTTATGTGCATACTACATTCCTTTTATCCATTCATCTGTCGATAGGTGTTTGGATTGTTTCCATATTTTGGCTATTGTGAAGAGTGTTGCAATAAACACAAAAGTGCGACTAGCCTTCGAGATTCTGATTTTTGATAGTTTTGGATGTATACCTGGAACTGGGATTGCTGGATCATATGTGAATTCTATTTTTAATGTTATTGAGGATTTTCAACACTGTTTTTCATAGCTGCTATTCGACTTTCCATTCCCATCAACAGTACACAATGGTTCCAATTTCTCCACAATCTTGCTGACATTTTTTTCTTTTTCTTTTTTTGTTTCCAATAATAGCTATTCTGGCAAGTGTGAAGTGGTATCTCATGGGTTCGATTTGCATTTCCCTAGTAATTAATGATGTCAAGCATCTTTTTGTATACTTGTTGGTCATTGGTATGTCTTCTTTGGAGACAAATTCAAGTTTTTTGTCCATTTTTTAATCAGGTTAAGTTTTGTTCTATTTTTACTCTGATTTCTAGTATCATACAATTGTTTTTGTAAAAGATATTTTATTTTTAAAAAATTAAAGATTTTGTTTATTTATTTATGACACACACACACACACAGAGGCAGAGACACAGGCAGAGGGAGAAGCAGGCTCCCCATGGGAAGTGGGGACTCGATCCCAGGACCCTGGGATCACGACCTGAGCTGAAGGCAGATGTTCAACCACTGAGCCACCCAGGCTCCCCAAAGATATTTGGTATAGTTTCAGTCTTCTTAAATTTGTTAATACTTGTTTTGCGGAACATGTGATTGAGCCTGGTGAACTTTCCATGTAAACTTGAGAAGAATCTGTGTTCCGCTGCTGTTAGGCAGAGTGTTCCAAATATGTCTGTTAGGAACATTTGGTCTACAATGTTATTTAAGTCAGCTGTTTCATTATTGATTTTCTCTGCACATGATTTATCCACTGCTGAAAATGGAATATTGATATGTCCTATTATTATTACATTGCTGTATATACCTCCCTTCATTACTGTTAGTTATTTGTTTTATATATTTTGGTGTTATGATGCTGCATGTACATTTATATAATTATATCTTCCTCATGTATTGACCCTTTATCATCATATGATATCCTTCTTTGTCCTTTTGACAGTGTTTGAATTAATGTCTCTTTGTCTGATAGAAGTATGGCCATCTCTTCTCTCTTTTATTGACCATTTGCATGAGGTATCTTTTCCCATCACTTCACTTTAGGCTATGTATATCCTTAAATCTAAAGTATGTCTTTTACAGGTATTACACCAAAGAATTTATTCTAATGGTTACCCTAATCGTATGAAAAGAGGCTCACCATCATTAGTCATTCATGACATGCAATTGAAACCATGAGTCACATCTAGACATTGACTAGAATGGCTTTAATGCAAATGACTGTTAACATCAAATGTTGCAAGAGGTAAAAAAAAGCTGGAAACCTCTCTTAGAATGCAAATTAGCAAAGTCATTTTTCTAAAACATTTTGGAGGAGTCTAAATAATGAAACATATGCTTTCAGTATGACCCAGCATTTTATTCCTACATCTGTGTCCAAAAGTATATATGTTTTCTTTTTTTCACAAAAAGACCATCGCCGAAATGTTTTGAGAAGCTTTATTTATACAAATCAATAACTGGAAATACTCCAAGTAGACATCAAGTGATCGTCAAGTAGTTCACCAAGTAGTTTGTTAAGTGATGAATTGGTAAATGTAACACATGGAACATTACTCAGCAATAAATTGCATGAACAACACCCCCTGTTACAATGTAGATGAACCTCAGAAACACAGTGGTAAATAAGAAGACTGCACATTGCATGATCCATTTATAAGATAGATCTAGAATATCACAATGATAGAGACAAAGAGCAGATCGGTATATGTCTGTGACTTGGGTTGGAACTGGGAGAACTGGGACTGCAGAAGTGCATGAAGAAGCTGTGTGAGGTGATGGGAATGTCCCTCAACTGGGTTATTATAGCTGCATAAGTTTCACATTTTCTAAAACTCTTTGACCTATAAACTTCCAATGGGCAGATTTTATGGTATAAACTACACATTAATAATGCTTTTTAAAAACACAGAAGGAAGGGGTGCCTGGGTGGCTCAGTTGGTTAAGTCGTGACTCTTGATTTCCTCTCAAGTCATGACCTCAGGGTCTGGGGTTGAGCCCAGGCCTCTGCACTCAGTGGGGAGTCTGCTTGAGATCTTTTTCTTTTTCTGCCCCTCTCCCTGACCCCAAGAACACAAGCATGCTCTTTCCAAAAAAATACATAAAATAAATAAGCAAAATCATAGAGGGATATCAGAAATCATGTAGAGAGACTTTAACTTTCCAATGTCCAAAATCAATGGATTTATTGTCTTTTTATTGCCAGCCATTCAATTAACATCTCTATTTTTTTACAATTATATTTTCATAAAATACTTTTCTATGATAAGGTCAAAGATATAATTTAAAAATTGCTAGAGCTATTTTGTATCGAAACCAAAAATAAATGCAGTCAAAAATGTTTTAAAATGTGAAACAACTGCATCAATTAAATAATTGACTGCTGATATAAAAATGATTGTTTTGTCACTCACTAAACATTTTTAGTAGCTTTCAAAGGTTGTCAATATAAACTTCCATGTTTTTTCCTTCCTTATAAAATAAAGAAACCAAACTACAAATAAGATTAACACAACAAGCATAAGTAATTTATGATACCTAACTCAGAATGGGCAGCATAGGGGACATTTCTGTAACAAACACACCCCAAATTATAATGGGAGAGCCAATAAAAAAAAGGGGTTGTACTCGCTGCAGACTTGGATAACACAGGATAATTCTCATTATGCATTGGCTCAGAATTCCAGATTGCTTCAATCATACACTAACTCATTATGCTCTTTCCAGATTAGCCCAAATAGTAAGAGTTGGTGGAAGGTCAGGTGCCAATAATGAAATGCTTCCTTCCGTCTATAGGGAAATGACAAATGTAGCTTCTGCTTGCATTTCATTGGCTGAAACAGTTCTTTTGGTCTTTCCTTACTTGGAAAGTTAGAAAAGTGCAATCTTCCCATAAGCCTGGAACAGAAGAGGACCTTGTGTTGGTAAATAGTTCTCAAGGGCTACCCTACAGAAAGCAGTTTCACAAAATCAGCCTCAGTCTATATAGTACTTTCCATGGACTCTCTTGAAGCAAACACTTTCACATCTAGGGGAAGAACCAAAAATAAGCACAGAAACCAACAGTTAGTAGAGCAGACAGTCACTCTGGATTATGAGCAGGATTTCAAGGATCAGGATCTTACTCTCTTCACTGCTACTCCATGGCTGGGTGGCCCTGGTGAAGTTAGCTGATCATTTCGTAGGTCATTTCCCCGAAGCCTACCACCCGAGATGTGTTTAGTATTCATTTAGAAGGAGAATGTGGACGTTCTCAGCACAGTGGGTCACATATTGTCAGCTCATCAAATCTGAATCATTCTCTCTGGACTTTTGTTTATCTAATCTATGCACCCAAACAGAATCAACACGTACAGAGCTGAAGTGTGTGTAAGCTGTTACATTTTAATTTGCTATGCTTTATAAAATAAACTCCATTCTCCCAGCAGTAACAGAATTTAATAGTATATTAAGTAAACTTTTAGTTATGAGTTGGTTTCCATCAGTTGAACAATCATCTTTCAAATGCTCAGTGTCATGAATTCATAAACAAATGTTAATGCTTCTAATGAAATGAAAGGAAGCCAAGAATCTGTCCTTAGAGTAGGATAGTGTCACATCGTGTTATGATAATGTGAGTTTCCGAGTGCTTAATTTTGGACTTCATTCAGCAATTGTCCTTGAGTTTCCCTTACTCCTTTGTCATTAGTAGTTCCCCTGGTTTGTGCTTCAGTATCTACAGCAAAAACAGCTTTCTGATCACAACATATTAGTCAAATCTTCCCTTCTAGAAAAATCAGCAAAAAGTGGAAACTTAAAAACCCCACACAAGTACATCTCTGTATGTGAACTGAGCAGAGCTCATCAGCAGTGAGCCTGGTGCCCAGAAGTCAGACTTGCCATGACTCAGGTGGTGTCAGGTGTTGGGGGTAACAAGTCAGGAAGGCCTACCCAGCCACGAGAAATGTTGCAGGCCATTGGACCACACAGAGTTCTAGATATCTTAAGGAAAATTCAATGGCTGTATCATAGATCATGAATATAAATAAACTCTATGTAGAAATAGTTTTGATATCATAGTTTTGATATTCCTTTGGTGTGGCAGATTTACTTAGGTCAGCATCTCTAGAAAATCAAGCCTCAGGCACTTTGGGGGAGTTCCCTAGGCACTCATTCTTGGGGAAAAAGAGGAGTTAGGAAAGAAAGAAAACTAGTCAAAGCAGGTGGAATGTTTTCTTTCAAGGCAGAGAGAGAGAGAGAGAGAGAGAGAGAGAGAGAGAGAGAATCATTTCTCTTAAGTTTCCATCTGGAGAAGAAAGGAAGAGAGATTTTCTTGCCTGATTATTTGGTTTCCTATATCTCATATGTCAAGATTCAATCCAAGGGACATTAAACCTCATCACTCTTCAAGGTGCATTACCTGGTTCCCGGGTCATGCCGAAGAGGCAGATACCACATCTATAATGCAGTTAGGTGTGAATTTAGGCGTCTTTGTAGAGATATTTATGGGTCTTCCTGACTGCACTGGTCATAGCAGTAAGGTTCTTCACGACCAGACCATGGAAAGCTCTGCAAGGTCTTCACCCAGAGGCAAACTATAAAGCCCAGCAGTGTCCAGAGATGAAATCAAGGCATCTATATTTGAGAGTCTTCAGTGGGGCCAGCAGCTGAGGGCTTGGCGGGTCAGTGGAATTGAGTGAATATAGGATTAAGGGGGAAATGGGTTTGGTATCCAGGTTATCTCTTCCAAAACATTGAACATTTTTGAATTGGGACAAGACTTTGAACCAATAGGAAAAGGAGGCATATTGGATGTGAACTAGTCTGGAGCAGACCCAACATCTGTGATTTTGTCTATAATCTTGAGGTGATCACTGTTACAGTGGTGAGTGTCAGTTTAGCTAGGAAGCAATTTCAAATATAGTTCTAAACTCTAAGAGTTATTCTTTTAAAGTATGTGACATAAATCTGACAAGTTCACCTGCAACCTCAAAGGAGCAAACTAGTAAGAATGGGATGATCTCTTTAGTGGACAACATGGATTATTACTATTTTTTATTTTGATGATTTTTAGTTTTTGTGCTTCTCTATTTTATAACTCATGTCCTTCTTCACACAAATTTAAATCTTTTTTATTTTAATTAATTAATTAATTAATTAATTAATTAATTTTGTTTTTGGAAAGGGGTAGTCAAACTAGGGAATTTGTATGCTCCATAGCATACAATTCTTTTGAGCTAGCCACCACCTAAGATATCATTTAAACTATTGGTTGTAGAGAATTAGAATACAGTATCGACCTTGAAGTTTTAGATCATTTTTCCCTCTAAGCAAGGACTTGAGAGATTCTCCAAAACAGGCATCAGCCCAGCAGTTTAAATGAGAGGAATCTAGAATCAGTAGACCAGAACTCATTGACAGAGTCTTGCTGGCTCATATATTGGGGGAAGTATCACACAGTATGTCCTATCAAACCACAGTCCTGTCAAATAACACTCAGTTTCCAACTCTGGGAACTAATCCACAATTTAAAAATGAATTAATTATTTTCTCCTAGGAAACAATTACACTTCACCATGAAGATCTTTGGTTTAAATGCCATAGTATAAAATCTAGGATTTGAGCACAGCGTTACTGGCATTGTCATACACTCACAGATTCTACTAAACACCTAAAAACAAAATACAGAGAATCACAGAAATAGAGCTTCATTCATCCTATGATTAAAAAAAAAAACAACTATCGCATCCTATTATTATTATTCACAAATGTGAGAATAATGGTGGCGATGGTTCTAATTTGTTCTTTTTATTAGTTGCGCAGGGATATCTATGCTTATATTATGAAGTGTTCTAATGGTTAATATGGGTGTTTAATATGATGTGACAAATGCATTAACCTTGAGGAAAAAATAATGACTAAAGCAAATTGTATAATTTTCATCTTTATCATTAAAATGCTGTTTGGGGGAAATAATTGCCTAATAATTTCACCACAGGAGCAATGGAGTGATAAAATGAGGATTACTAATGCTATGTTTAATATGAAACTCAAAATACCTTTACTGCATGTTGGCCTCACATCCCTCACCATTCAATTATTCTCCGCGAGTCGGCACTGCTCATCATCACCAGGACACTTAATGGGAGATGGAATAGCGCAAGTCATAAAGCAGAATAAAAATTGGCAGAAGAGCTCATTCAAGTTTTGTATCTAATCACTGAACAAATGCTGGAATCCACGTCAGCAAACTTTAAGAGAAAATTACATATGGCTCGGGCTGGGACAGGAGAGCAATAGAATCAATTGTCTTTTAATCTTATGTGCCCCGCTCCTGCTATATAAAAACAGAAAATAATCATGTGTGGGTTTTAAGCACATACGCAAATTCTTTTGACATTTCTCCCTTGGAGAGGAGTTTACATGCCTTCTCTTTGAATGTGGAGGGACTTTCCTAACTGCCTTGAAGAACATAACATAATAGACATGCCTCTGTGTGATGCCCAAAGCTAGATGAGGCCAAGTAGCTTATGCATCCCCTGTTGGGACACTTGCTGTTAGAATCCCAGTCACAACAGTGTGAAGAAGGCCAGAGGACAAGGCCAGGACATGGAGTGTTCCAGGCAACAGTTCCAGCCGAGGTCCCAGCTGCCAGCCAATGGGAAAGACTTCACGATGACTTCATCTCTGCCACTTTCTCAACACAACCTCATGAGAAATTAAGTGAGAATCACCTCACCAAGCTGTTAGCCTGCACAGCCACGCAAGATTATAGATATACATGATTGGGTTTGTTTTATGGCGCTAATATTTGGGTGGATTGTTACACAGCTATAGACAGTTGGTACAAGTGACTTTTGCCTGCTTTAGTTACAGGTATAAATGGTGAGATGTGGATGACTCTGTTGTATGAATTTTATGTGGATGTCAGGTTTGTACATGGATGTACATGGATGACTGGTTTGTTGACTTATTCCTTGGGGAAGCATATGACTTTAGCTCTCTAAGGGCCACCAAGGAAAATAGCTAGCAGACATCCCTACTCGAGGTATGGAAAATGGAGCTGAAGCATTTCTTAGAGATTACTCAGTTCAGCTCGCTCAGCTAGGTTAGAAAGGCTGAATTTCAGTAAAAGCTTTTCACGGAAATTCTTCTGATTTTGGCAATATGTGGTGGTCGGAAAAGATACGACCGATAAGTAAATATATCTGTCAGCATATGCATGCTTATCTCCACAACGTACTGTGATGTGGATGGGTTCCCACATGTATCAAAATTTGTAAGAGGAGCCTTAAACTCTAGGACCACATCTTGTGGTGAAAAAGCAAGAACTCTTACTGAGAGAAGACTGTGATTACTGCAAGATCCATGAGAGGGATACGCTTTGCTTGAATCAAGGGCCATTCCTAGGAATATAGTAGATTTTAATTTTCTTCTGATTGAAGAGATACATTTAATATAGAATTTGGAATTTTGGTCAGTTTTGTGTGCATAGCACACACTGAGTCATTTCCTGATTTTTGTTTGTTAGTTTCATTTTTAAACGTTTTCCATTTTCCAGAATGGCTCAGAAATATAGGTTGTTAATACAATGAAAAAGCTCCTTACTATCAAAGGAGAGTAAATCTGCAGGTGACAAGCTTGTGTTCAGAATTTACATATCGGTCACGAAATTTCAGTGTCTTGTCCAAAAACCAATATGATGAATCTCACATACTTGTTCCCTTATAGGTTCTCTTGTTCTTAAAGCAACTAGTTTTCTAGACATGTGCTAGAATTTTCCAAGATCAATATCCTACTAAAACTTAAAAAAAAAAAAGCATCAATTTTAGGTGATCAGTATAGAAGAGCATAGCATCTTTAAGAGCACTCTAATCTCTGACTTCATTCTGGAATCATTATTGGATTTTATGCAAAGGATCAACACTGTAAATTTAATTATTGAGGATGATAGGAGAAAAGGAAAACAAATGAATCTGAGAAAACTGTACAAAGATGCTGTCTCTTCCAATGTGCAGAGAAATAATGATCTAACAAAACTGAAATATATTAAGAATCCTAAATCCCACTCTCTAAACTCTAAGAGGTAATAGTTGATAAATGTGAGATATTGAGTTATTGGTCCAATTTTTCCGGAATACACACCATTTCCTGTGCAACATATCAATGTCCTCTCAGTGTGGGCCAAATCCTACCTGTAAGATCACTACGTGGCTTATTTTAGGCAATGAAATATTAATAGACGTAACACAGTCTGAGTCTGTAAAGACACTTAATCACCTGGAGTGGCTCCCTGTTGCATTTCTGCTATTCTCAGGAGGACGACATGCTTGGACTGGCTGGATGATCCCAGGGGATGATGAGAGCATCCTGGAGCAAATCCACCCCTACCTAACTCAGTCCATGTCATTCAACACTTGGCTGACCATAAATCCATGAGTTAAGCCCGCTGAAAAAGTGCAGAAACATGCACGTTGGAAGCTGATAATCAGCCAACACAGAGATCCATGAAAATAGAGGATCATTGCTTCAAGCCACTGAGTCTAGGAGCAATATTGTAGGCATAGTTAACAGATAGGTTTGATTACTAAGTTAATGAATGGCCACTAAGATGTTCAGCTACCTTGACTGCCGGCTTTTTCCTTCACTATTGATCTCAGGGGAAATGCCAAGCAAAATGCCAAGAAAAGAGTGGAATGCCCCTTGAGTGAAAGGGACCCATTTTGCATCAGCCTGCCTACATTGGAAGGTGACTTTGGCATTGGAAAGGAATTGGCCAGGCATGATTGTGGGGGAATACTCGCAGAAATCAAGAGTGAGAGATCTACTTCCTCCTTTGCCGGTTTGTGGCAGCCTGAGATTTGGACCTCTGAGACTCAGGAGTAATATCAGAGTAGCTTAAGAAGCCCTGCATAAATGATGAGCTGAGAAGGAAAAGTCAGGTTGTTTGGAGGGAGTTTCTTCCTCAAAACTTCCCTTCCAGCCAAACAAAACAAAACAAAACAAAACAACAAAACACTTTCCTCCCAACCTCCCTAGCTGATTCATTAAATTCTAAGTTGTGCATCATTCTAATATTGCTAATCCTTATGCAGGGAGTCTGAATCCCTGACCAGAGTAACTTTCTGGTGCTTGATCTGTACCATAGACCACATCTGTGCCACATCTTCCTAAGCACAAAGCTTGCAGGTTTCCCTACATATATTATGTCTCAGAACAGCTAAAGGATAACAGATCTCAGAGGCCAAAATAATGTTAAATTGTGGAACACAAGTATTTTAAAGCAACAACACATATGATTAAATTCCCATCAGCAAAAAAAGTATTGGAATAAGAAACTAGGATTTTAGCATACCTTTAATAAACATGCTAATAGATATAACAGAATGTAACAAATTATGAATCAAAAACAGGAAAACAAAAATAAAGGTCCACACATAAATATTTAGTTTTAAAAATGTCTTATGGCAGTTGGAAAGTACATAATAGATGAGGTAAATGGCAATATAGCCATCACAGTCATAGAAAAATATCTAGAATCCATAAAGGTAAAAATTTATAAGATTACCATCTGGTCAAAGATGTCTAGGCACGTACAGGAGCAAGAAAATATTACTCATAATAAAGAGCAAAATTAATTCATCAAAATGGACCCAGAAATGACACAGATTTTGTAAACAGCAGAAAAATACACTGAGCCAGTTATTATAACTTTACCACATGTTTTAAAAAAGTAAAATCAAAACAAGGAATATATTGAAAAACCCTAAATTTCTACAGATAAAAAATATAAAGTGCATGAAAAAAATACACTAGATAAGATTAATGGCCATTTAGACAAAATAGAAGAAGATAACTGTGAACTTGAAGGCATAGGAATAGAAATTATCCAAAATGAAACATACAGATTTAAAATAATAATATTTAAATAAAAGATTGGAAAACCAGGGAAACGTAGAAAGACATCACACAGACAAATTTACATATGATTTGAATCTCTTAGGAGGGCTTGGGGCAGAAAAATATTTGAGGGAGTGATTGCTGAAAATTTTCCAGGTTGAATGAAAGCTATAAGCCTATAAGTTCAAGAAACTCCACAAGCGTTAAGAAGCAGAAAATAATTTTAAAATATCAGGGCGTATCTTAATAAAATTGCTCAAAATTGATAATAGAGAAATTTTTAGAAGTAGTCAGAGAGAAAAAAAAAAAAGACATTCCAGACAGAGCAAAAAGCCAAGAATTGCCATAGATATTTCTACTGAATCAGTGGCATAGTGCAGTCAGAAGACATTGCAGGAGCATCGTAGCACGCTGAATGGAAGGCTGAATTCCTTCGTGTAAAAAGAAAATTACATTAGAAGAAAAGTAGACGTGCATAAAGGGATGAAAAGCTCTGGAAGTGAAAACGATGAGATTAAAATATAAGGTCATTTATATCATTTAAATCTATTTTAAAGATAATAGCTCAAATAAAATAATTATTGTGAGGATGATAACATATTCAAAATAAAATATATGAAAGAACAAAGATCAGAAGAAAAGAGATAGTCTTAGGGTCCTTTACTCACATGCAAAGTGATATAATAACACTTGAACATAGTGTTGAGTTAAAGACCTATACAATCGGGATTCCTGGGTGGCTCAGTGGTTGAGCGTCTGCCTTCAGCCCAGGTCGTGACCCCCGGGGTTCCCAGATCGAGTCCCGCGTCGAGCTCCCCGCATGGAGCCTGCTTCTCCCTCTGCCTGTGTCTCTGACTCTCTCTGTGTGTCTCTGATGAATAAATAGATAAAATCTTAAAAAAAAAAAAGCCCTATACAAACTACTCTAAAGAAACCACTAAAACGCTCAGCAGTGGGTTATACCTGATAGGCAAAAGGGACATAAAATATAATTCTAAAAAATAGTTTATAGACGACCAAAGAGCAGATGGGGACTATAAAATGTAGGTGGGATATAATAAGTAGAGCAAGATAAATATAGCCTAACCATATCAGCAACTACACTAACTGTAAATAGTATACATTTTCCGATTCAAATACAGTTTCCAAAAATTAAGACTCAACTATCTGCTGCCTAAAATAAACCCATTTCAGCATAAAGACAAAAATAAGTTAAAAGCAATTTACCAATAAGCAACTCCTTTTTACTGCTGAGTAGTGTTCCATGATATCATGTACTCATGGTGTGCTCAACCGTTCACTCATTGAAAGACGCCTGAATCGTCTCCATTTTGGGGCTGTTACAAATAAAGCTTCTATAAATGTTTGTGCACAGGTCCCTGTGGGAGCACAAGTTTTCACTGATACACACAACAAGTTGGATGAATCTCTGACGATCATGATCATACTGAGTGAGAAAAGTCCCTAGAATTTACATAGTCTCTGAGACTATTTATATAAAGCTACTGAAAAGACAAAGTTACAGAAATGGAAAACTCAGTGGTTGCCAGAGGTAAGTCATGGGGTGGAGGCGGAGGAGGCAAGTGAGCCTTAAAGAAACAGCATGAGAGATCCGTGGGATAAAGTAACACACAGTAAATTTTGAATTATTTTTTTCTAGATTCATAGAAAAACTCCAATATTTTATTTCTTTAAAGATTTTATTTATTTATTCATGAGAGACAGAGAGAGAGAGAGGCAGAGGGAGAAGCAGGCTCCATGCAGGGAGCCCGATGTGGGACGCAATCCAGAGACCCCAGGACCATGTCCCAGGCCGCAGGGAGGCACTAAACCTCTGAGCCACCCAGGGATCCCCCTTTATTTTATTTTTTAAAGATTTTATTTATTTATTTATTTATTTATTTACTTACTTACTTACTTACTTATTTATTTGAGAGAGAATGAGCAGGGGGAGGGACAGAGGAAGAGGGAGAAGCAGACTTCCTCCTGAGCAGGGACCCCATATGAGTCTCGATCCAGAACTCTGGGATCATGACCTGAGCCAAAGGGAGATGCTTAATCCACTTAGCCACCCAGGTGCCCCAACTCCAATATTTTAAAGGTGACATGTCCTGCTACCTATTTTTAAAGTAAAATAACACAAAAATGATCTAATTATTAAAGACAAATTTAGAAACTCCATTTGGCATTTCTTTTCTTTGTCAAGGTTGAGATACATCTTCATGTTTCACTCCGTTTTTGAATCAGAGAAGAAGCTGTCGTTCAATCCATACTGCTACTGTTTGGTCTTTTTATACAGTTATTCAATTCAATAGTTTTCAATTTCGTTAACTGAAATTATGTACAGGTTTACCTAGGGCATCACAGACCACCATAATTTTGGTCTTTCAAGCCAATTTCCTGTTCCTTTTATCTACTAGCACTGGTTGTAGGAAAAGGCTAAATTCCATATTCTCACAATTTTTCCACTTTTTACCTTATCATCTACTTTATTATGCATGCTTTTTACCTTGCATGCATTGCCCATCTTCATCTTAACAAACATGGCTTGTTTTTCCAGAAAGAGACTGAGAATAAACCTTCTCTAGAGGTTTGTCCCTTGATCTCAGTCAACAATGATCTCTCTGCATCATTCACGCAGCATATGCTGTGTGTCTCAGTATTCGGCTTATTAATGTACTTGCCTGGAAGTGTCCTGCATATATTAAGAAGTGTCCTGCATATAAAAATGCACCTGTTAAGCGAAAGGCTAAAAAACTGGTAGAGGCAAAGAGTAAGAAATTGATAAAAAAAAAAAAAAATATATATATATATATATGTATATATATATATACAAAGCTTCTTTTCTGTGAAATCCATGGCCTAAAAAATATATTTAGGCTCAGCGGGTTTGAAATAGAAACATTTCAAAGGATGACAACTTTGAACTAAAGTTTCTGTATATAAAAGTATTGAATTTCCAGATCTTTTTATTCTAGTGAGAAACTGAAAGTACAAAAAAAGATCAAACATGCCTTTTTATCTGAGTTAAAAAGCAAACAATAGGAAAATTGTGACTCTGAGTTTAAACTTTTAATAATGAGAAACACTGTGCTCCGTAATAAGAGCTGAGAATTAATATGTTCCTAACCTTAATAAGTCAAAGCTGTTTTCCAAACTTAGTTTTGATGTTGACATTTCAAAACCATCCTACTTATCAGAAGTAAACATTTATTTTTTATGAAGCAATGCTATATTAAATCAGAATGAATCAGCATCTCTTATAGTAAATATCATCTTCAGATGCATTAAAATTAGAAAAGCAAAAATTATTGGCTGCTTTTCAAGAGACTGAGTTTAACACTATAAATTGGTTCTAAACATCTAAGATTATAAGAGTGAGAGAAGTTTATTTAATAAACATTATATCATAAAAAAAACATTTCTGCGAGTTCTTGGTCTAGAATAATATAATAGACTTGATAACTTAGATGAATATCTCTGAGGATTTTGCCTTAAAATCCCCCCTACAGTATGAGACTGGCTAATATGATTCTTTGAGGACCTAGAGATGCAAACAGAAGTGCCAACTTCTTGATGTTTCTGCTGTAACTGATTAGTATTTGTTATTTATTGGAAATACCGTTTTTTTTTTTTTTTTTCCACAAACGAGTCTTCAGAGAGGTCCTCACGCTTATTCTCTAACACAACGCAAAACTCTAGGGCACAGGTACCCTGTTTAAGTCTAGTCGTCAATGGTTTGAACTACATAGGGGACTCCTGGCACATGTGTGGGCTTGGGGCAGGCGTTTGGACATTCAGAGCCGCTCATTGTGGGGTTAGAGACAGAAGGTGCCTGCAAGTAGCACTTATGTGATCAACACTGACAGGTGTTCAGAAGGTTCAGAAGAGACATGAAATGATCCTATACCAGCAAATGCAGGTAAATACATGGAGAACATGTGAGAATTTCTCATCTGAGTCCCAATGCTTTTTCCTAGTGAATTATCTGAGGCATAATCAAAGGAAATATATTTACCTAGAATGATTTAAAAAGAGCCAAACTGTATTTCTGCCCTTGGAAATAACAAACCTCCTCCATAGGCAGTGAGTGTGAGCATGGCACGGCTGTTGATTTCTTAAAGACCTAGAAATTCACATATAGAGGCTCTCGAAGAATACGATGGAAGAGAAGCCATATTTAAATTGCATTTAAGAGTGAAGAACAACTTATGCACAGTTAAGTGATCACTCCATGGGTGTTCACATTCCTATTAAAATTCTCTTAGAGTGACCAGAAATGGTCATTATGGGATTATAAATCATAAATTGGAAGGTATTCAGTTTTGATTTATTCCTAAAATTTGACGCTTTTTGAATGGCAATAACATAGCATTTTCTAAAATGTATTTTTTGTCAGAAGACATCTTTACTAAATACATACATTTGCATGAATCTCACTCTTCAGTAGCTAGAAATGAGGCTAAATAGTTTTATTAATTCTGCTTTCAGAACTTTGATAATGAAAAATTCCCCAAACTTGATGGAATTCCACCAAAATTCCATTAGGATTTAGAAAAAAAACTCACAGAGAACTGAAGAAAGCCTCTGAGAAGGAAAACCAAAGAGGAGATGGTCCTGAATAGAAGCCGGCACTGGAGATCCGGTGATCTGAGAGGCCTGGCAAGAATATGGCAACCTGGGATCATGGCTGTCACGTGCAGAAGCGTCAAGATCCTAAGCTCAGTAAGTAAGGTGCTGAAGGAAACTGGAGATTCTTAGTCTTAAGAAATCTTAAAAGATAAATAATAAGTAAAACAATGTGCTAGGAAAAAAAAAAACCCTTTGGTATAAAAATGTTGCGAAGCCATATGTGGCTGTTTCTTTTATGTGGTGCACAACATGAGCTACAAGATTTAGTCCTACCCTAAGAAAACAAATTCTCCCTGCAAGAAAATGCCCTCAATAGATAGGAAACAGGATGTTCAGTCCCTGTCTGTCTCTGTCTCTCCCTGACTCTTTCTCTCTCTTTCTTTCTCTCTCTCTCTCTCACACACACACATACACCACTTAATTAGAAAACAAATAAGGCCAAAAGTCATCGTGAGCCAGGATCACCAGAAATAACGCTCAGGAGACTTCAACCCCCACCATGTCAGAATTTTCAGATACAGAAAGTCAAGTAATATGTCTCAAACGTGTGCATAAATGAAAGGAGAATTTACGTGTGTGAACATCGAAAATGAATTTATTAAATAAGCTAATATTAGAAAAAAATTTTAATATTATATAAAGACAGAGAAAGATGAATAAATAGTATGTCATAGCTTAAAAAGAATTAATGAGCTAAGAAAATAAATGAGAAGGTATTTAAAAAATAAATAAATCTAAAAGGTGAAATATTAAGTTATACATAGTATTAAACCAAAGAAATGAATTTCTTTTTGAGAAATTAAGAAATTAGAATTTCAAAAAAATAAAAAAGAAATTAGAATTTCTAAATAAAAAAAGAAATTAGAATTTCTAATATGTAATTGGTGTGATATATAAATGATAATTTTTGTTTATTGCACTTACATATTTTTTGTCCATCTGAAATGCTATAAAAATTGTCAATATGCCTAACTAAAAAAAAAATGATGCATCACTTATATTAGAGTAGAACTTAGCAGCCTCATGAGAGTTCTTGAATCTTCATGAATTTGCCCAACCTAGTAGAACGATTTATACCATTCTTAGGAAATATCTACTTCTCTCTAGATGACTTGGGCTTTACATGCAGGGATTTCTTCATGCAAAGAAAAATTTAGTTCAATATTTCACCTTTGTTTTCCACAATTTTGGTTTTTGTTTTTAGGTCCATGATCCATTTTAAATGAATTCTTATAAAGTGTATAAGGTCTAGATACCTTTTTTAAAAATTTCTTTTTAAGGGCAGCCCCGGTGGCTCAGTGGTTTAGTGCTGCCTTCAGTCTGGATGTGATCCTGGGGACCTGGGATCGAGTCCCGCGTTGGGCTCCTTGCATGGAGCCTGCTTCTCCCTCTGCCTCTCTCTCTCTCTCTCTCTCTCTCTGTATCTCTCATGAATGAATAAATAAATAAAATATTTTTAAAAATGTCTTTTTGCATGTGGACATCCAGTTGTTCCAGGACCATTTGTTGAGTAGACGATCTTTGCTCCATTGTGTTGCCTTTGCTCCCTTGTCAAAGATGGTGACTCTATGTATGTAGGTCTATTTTCAGGCTTTCTATTTTTATTCATTGATTTGCCCTTGGTTTCACTAATACCACATGCTCTTGATTACTGTAGGTTTACTTGTTTGTTTATATATTGATAGAGAGAAGGGGGTGCAAATGAGCAGAGGAAGGGGCAGAAGGAGAGGGAGAGAGAGAATCCCAAGCAGCCTCCATGCGCAGTGGGCAGTCCCAAGCAGGGGCTTGATCTCATGACCCTGAGATCCTGACCTGGGCTGAAATCAAGTCTCCCCCTTAATCCCCTGAGCCAGCCGGGCACCTCAATTACTACAGTTGGTCTGTAGATAGCAATCATGCATCCTGCAACCTTGCTAAAAGGCCTTATTAATTCCAGATTCAGTTTTCTGGTCAGTTCCTTCAGATTTGCTACATAGATGATCATGGCACCTGCCAAAGAGACAATTTTATGTCTTCCTCCCCAATCTTTATGCTTTTTATTCCATTTTCTTGCCTTGTTCATCATCAAGGGCTTCCAGTAAGATATTGAAAAGGATAGAGATAGAGACTATCACTGCCTTGCTCCTGATCTTAATGGGGAAACTTTAAGTTTTTTGCTAATAAGCATAATGGTGGTTGTAATTTTTTGCTTTTGTTTTTGTAGATAGCCTTAATCAAGTTGAGACTGTTTCCTTCTTTTACTTGCTCACTGAGAGTTTTTATTTTTCAAATGCTTTTTCTGCAACTATTGATATAATCATGAGGTTTTTCATTTTCAGTCTGTAAAGTGATGAATTACATTAATTAATTTTCAAATGTTGAACCAATCTTGCATAATTGGGATAAATCTCTTGTAGTTATGGTGTTTCTTTCTTTTTATTCTTTTTTGGATTCAGTTGGCTAATATTTTGTTGAAGAGTTTTGAATCTATGTTCATGAGAGATATTGATCTATCTATATATTTTTTATTCTGGTCATATCTTTCCCTAGACTTCTTCATAGGGCCACAGAGAATGAGGCCTCATAAAATGAGTTAGGATGTATTCCTTCTGCTTCTGTATTTTGAAAAAGATTGTAGAGAATTGGTATAATTTGTTCCTTAAATGTTTGATAGAATTTCAAACAAAGCAGAGAACACATCTGGGCTTGGTGTTTTTTCTTATAGAAAATCATTAATAAATCATTCAATTCCTTTAAGAGGAATAGGCTGGCTTGTGCAAGTTTTGTTGCTATCGTCGGTTTGTTTCTTTTTTTAAAAAAGATTTTATTTGTTTATTAGAGAGAGAGTGTGTGTGGGAGAAAGAGAGAGAGAGCAGGAGCAGGGGGAGAGGCAGAGGGAGAGGGAGAAGTAGGCTCTCTGCTGAGCAGGGAGCCCCCCGTAGGACTTGGGTCCCAGGACCCTTGGATCATGACTTGAGCCAAAGGCATATACTTCACCGACTGAGCCAACTGGGCATCCTGTTGGTTTGTTTCTATTTGTGTTTTGTGGTTTTCATGGAGAGAGCTCGTCATCTAGGTGGTTTGAAGTATTGTCTATGAGTTTTTATTCTTGCTACCTAGCTTTCACTTCTGATTTTCTATGGAGAGTCAAGATTAGAAAATTATTACCCTGTTGTCACTTTCTAAGATTCTTCCTCTCAATAAGCATTTAACTGACTAGCATTTAACTTTATAAGTCTTTACCATTTTTAATCAATAATATATTTAATATATCTAATAATATATTTAATATATTTTAATAATATAAAAAAATTCTTGCTAGGATGTAAAGTTAACATGAATGATATCTTTGGTTTTTTTCACTACTTCCCTAGCTAGGACTAGAATAGCATCTGACATATATTTTTGAATAAATAAATACATAAATTCTTAATGTCATTATTGCATAGGGTGATAAAATAAATTTTCAGTTTAAAATTAATTTTTTCCTGACGTTAAATTCACAACAGTAGCATTTCATCACAGGAAATGTAAAAATTTAAGAGCTTTGTGCCAATAATTAAAGGAATGAACTGAAAGGAACAGAAGGTAACATATGTAAAAAGATATTATGGAATCATTCAGGTTGGATCGGTTGGTATTTTGTGCCTGGCCGATTTGGTCAGGTCATATTAAGCCCTAAAAATCAAGGCACATGCTTGTACTGGGGATAGAGGGAAAATTGGGGACATCATAGGATAGAGTAATCATAATTGTATGCATTTTATATTTATCTAATAATTCTGTGGAATAATAATAATAATAATAATAATAATAATAGTAAATGAGCTCACTGTCCTTGAAGCCAATAGCCTACACTGCATTAGGTTGAAGAAAGCCTTCACTGAATTCAAAGTGGACCTACAGCATCCTTCTTTTTATCCAAATGAAAGACAGAAAATAACTAAGAGGATATCAATAAAAAATATTTTATAAAATAAAAAATTAATGCCATTTTTTACACGGTTGGTACCATATTCCTTTGCTCAAAGTTTACTTTTATTGGTAGCATAATGATAAAAAATTAAATTTCTTCTTCTCTACTGCTAGGGACTTTTTTTTTTTTTTTTTTTTTTTTTTGGCTAGGGACATTTTAATGAAATTAACATAGTTGCTTCAATTTTCTTTTGATTTGTGTCAGTGTGGTATATCTTTCTCATTCCTTTACTTTTTTTTTTTAACCCAGTCACACTTATTAACTAACCGTTGTTATGTTTTATACGAAATAATACCTAATTTTCTTCTCAAGGGGATGTGCCTTAGCACGTCATGTTAATAATAAAAAGCCAGGTAAGACATTCAGAAAGACACAAAATTGTTCTAAGATCTACGTCTTCATCTCTATATAACATCATTATGAAGAATTTTTCAGAACACAGTCTCAGGAGGTGCTTTGCCCAAAGCTATATTCGTTAGACTTAGCATGACCCACCTCCCCAGTCTCTTTTCTTATACCTACATGTCTGGCGTGAAGTTGGAAAAATTCTCACTCACTGTTGTTTAAAATAGTTCTTGTGTTCCTTCCTCTTTCTTCTTCTCTTGGTATTTCCATTACACATATGTCTACATTTTGTAACTGTCCCAGTCTTACACATTCTGTTCTACCATTTTTATTTTATCTTTGCACGTCAGTTTAGAAATTTTTACTGATATAAGTTCAGACTGATTGAGTCTTCCTTTGGCCCACCAAAGGCATTCTTCATTTCTATCTTAGTTTTTAAAATATTTATTTATTTTTTAAATTTCTAGTGCTTCCTTTAGATTCCTTCTTAAGGTTTCTAGGTGTGTGCTTATATTATCCATCTGTTTTTGCATGTCGTCTGCTTTTATCCTTAAAGCCCTTGGCATATTAAACCACAGGTGTTCTACATCCCACACTGACAATTCCAACAAATTCATCATACGGGAGTCTGTTTCTGATGCTTGCTTTGTCTCTTTAAACTATGTTTTATTTTAGCGTGCCTTGTAATTTTTATTGCATGGTGTACCGGGTAAGGGAACGGAGTACGCAGACCTTTAACACAAGATCTTATGTTTTATGCAGGAGGTGCACTGTGCTTACTGTTGCTACCGCTGCTGGTGTCAGAGGTTAATGTTTCCTCTGCTGTCTCTGCTTTGTCTCCCCAGTTGTCTTTGGGTTTCCTCAAAGGACTTCTTTTAAATAAGAGCCGGAGTATGGAATTATGTCCTCTGTATTCCTCCTGTGTCTGGTTCCAGCCTCTAGGCTTCTGGTTCCTTGACGTATGGCAATCTCTTTCAATCTGTCTCCGGTTGGGTGGTGGGCAGTGGTTTGCCCTCTGAAGAAGAGTTGTTGATTTTCACTTTGTTGTGCTTTTTTAGTGTGAGATTGGGAGAGACAACTTCAAAACTCCTTCTATGCTGAGCTCAGGGCTGGAAGTTCAAGAATCATTTTCTGTGTCTCACTGAATAAGTTGAGGAGCAGGTAGAAATGAAGAACAGTGAGTCATGCAGGCATTAGGAGCACGGCTCCTTTGGAGTCAAGAGTTTTAGAGAAAAAACAACAATACTAACATTTCAGTTCATCTGCCCCAATTTCTTCATTGTAAGAATGATTAAGGTCTATGGAGATTAACTGACTGGTTCAAATAAGTCAGCGTGTTTTCTGTGGCAGCATCAGGAGGTAACTTAAGTTACCCAATTCTTTGTTCTTGACTTTTCAACCTAATAGCATTTTTCAACACAAGCGTAGGAAAGCTTTTTGCCTGTCCAGGAGAGGCGTAACAACAGCAATTACGTGGTCAGAAAGACAAGGGCAAAAAATGTGAGAAGTAACTTTAGAATGCGAAAGTGAGTAATCTTGAAATCTAATTACCTTGAGTATGATTTGGGGAATTAGTTTTCTTTTTATTGTCACAAGCCTGATAAGTAGGTCTTTGAATTTTACTCTATCTCAGTTCCTAAGTAACATGAGGTAATTAGATCTCAAGCTAAAAATCACTAGTGAATAGATATAATCAACAGAGCCAACTCTCTTGACAACGCATGGCTTTGGCTACGGTTTGACACATAGAGCAATGTTATATTCTCAACGATAGTTGTGTTAATTAAAAATAAATAAACCAATTGTGTTCCATCAGTTGCCAACCAGTAGATTTCCACAGCATCAGTTTTTGCCAATATGCGAATGTTCAGCATTTAAAGTCATGATCAGATGGGCCAACAAGACTAGAAACCATTTGACTAATGCTCCCTAACATAACAAACACATCAATTAGATCATAAGCAATTTTAAATTCATCTGATAGCAAAGAAAACGCAGTCTGGGCTCTTCAATTGTAATAGAAACAGAGTCAACTTTGTTCTAGCAGCTTTATTTATTAGTTTTTTAAAAGATTTTATTTATTCATGAAATACACAGAGAGAGAGGCAGAGACACCGGCAGAGGGAGAAACAGGTTCCATGCAGGGAGCCTATTGGGTACTGGATCCCGGGACCCCGGGGTCACACCCGGTGCTCAACCACTGAGCTTCCCAGGCGTCCCAAGTTCTAACAGCTTTAGATTTATTTTTATAGTAGTGTCTTGTTATCATCCATATTCTAGAGCCTAACTTATGCTTTTCTACTATAATCTGTTTAATGTCTTTATCTAATAATGCAGTCCCCTATAATCATTTCATGCCTTTACCTACTATGGTCTTAATTCTTCCTGGATCGGAGAAATTTGCCTGACTTGATTTTGCATCAATGATTTGTTAGTTTTTATGACCAGCGAGAAAAAGTCATCTACTCTGCCGCTAGTCTTTATATAAACCTATCATGACTCAGTTTGATGAGTAGGAAAAAAGAAACTTATTATTTGCATTATCTCACTTAATTACCACAATTCTACAAAGAGCTTATTATTCCTAAAGCCTCAATGGAACGATTTTTTATTTTTTATTTGATGCAAATAAACTGCTCAAGAAACAATATTTCCCAACATCCTCTATGAAGATATGACTTGTTTGATGGCAATCTGTTCACTTTATGTGAAAACAAGGTCCTAATGGGGAATAGCCCTGCTCTATGATGGGTAGACGTACTGCAGTCCACCACTGAGTCTCAGTGCGAATATGTGTGGCAGACCAGGAAGGCGAAAGTATGAAATCCCATTTTTGGAATGCCTTCGGGAACTAATATTCCAAAGAACACAGTTTGAAAAACATTTTTGTGGATCAAAGAACAAAAAGCTTTGAATTCAAATCCAGTGGCTGATTTGCTCTATTGGAAACAGAGCCAATTATTTAACTCCTGCATAGTTTGCTATCTTCATCAGAGAAAAGGGGCGCAATGCCATTTTTACTGAGTTGTGATGAGGAGCGATTATAATAAGACAGAAACAACAGATCACAGTGCCAGGCACTCTTTGTTTTATCAGCAAGTCGATGGCCAGTGTCACCAGAATGAACAGTACAGCAACACTATCGTAACAAAGTCACATGGTGACCACCTCCTGGTGCACAGTGTGTAACGTATAGAATTGTTCATAAAATTGCCGAGTCACTATGCCGTCCACCTGATACCAGTATAACATTGTGTGTCAACTATATCAGCTCAAGAGTAAATTTTTTAAAAATGCCATAATTTTCCTGGTGCCGAGGGTAAAAACGACTTGTAATGATGCCCGTTCTCCACTTGACATCAGAAGAGAGTTTTAGCATTTTGTAACGCGCCGTGTAGCTCCAAGGATGGCCCTTTGGAAAATAAGTGTCTCCTGTCTGGCAAGTCTGGTTTGCTTACGTGGCCTCTACAAGATCACGACGCCACCACACTCCTCACTCCTTTGAAAGTCCACACCGAAGGTTACGAAACGCAGAAACTTGCTGGAATAAAATGCCCCTCTACTGTTTGCTTCCTCATTTGCCCCAAGTGCACAGCCTGCCCGGCAGCTGGGGAGGCGCCCAGAGCACACGGCGGATGTCCCAGTCTCAGGCGACCTTCTCCAGCCTGACCCCGGCGTTCCCACCAGTGGGGACGCACCTGGCCCTTGCTTCCCGTTGCTTCTGGTGTGTTGTTATTACTGTCACCACAAGAAGGGCTCTTTTAGGAGTAGGTGCTCATGTGAAGCACATCCTTTCGGTTCCTCCCCACCCCAGACTTAGACCTAATAATGTGCTGTATGAATACGGACCGACCTGCTCAATATGCTAATAAGTTTGCCCTCATCCTTTCCTGTGCTCAAATCCATATTTTATTGCAATAAAGGAACAACGAGTTGATGTTAGAGAAAAAATCAGAGCAACCGCCTCTGGCTAACACAGACTGGGTTAGATATTGTGGGATTTTTTTTCCCCTCTGTGATTCATGTTTTTTTAAAAATAAACACAGCCACTAATCCCCTGAAGACAGCAAATGTGGAAGATAGAGACTCCCTGTGACTTCTGGCCCAGCTCGGGAGGTGGGCAGGGATGACGCCACCTGCTCTGCGCCCCACCTGTTTCCCTGCTTCGCTTTTCGTACCAGAGACAGAGCTCAAGGGGGCCGCTGTGGGAGGCTGCCCGGGGCCAGGGGCTTCCCAAACACTAAGGAGGCACGAAGACGCGACTGTCTTAGATGGGAGTTGGAGCACCTCCTAATGCCTAACTTTATCATTTTAAATACAAGTAAAACATAGATGATCGGCTTTGACAATTTGCAGTCCTTGTTACCATGGCCCCTCGGAAGCCTGGGCCGAGCCTCCACCCTTGTCCTGTTTGTGGGGGGAGCAGCCAGGTGACTTCCAGGATTGGGACCCCTCGTAGCAAACGGTTGGACAGAGGTCACACCGGGAAAGCCCGCTCCCTTTACTCCGATGACGGTTCTGATTACAAGTCACTTCTCTGAACGGACTTGGGGTTATAACCCTGTGAACACAACCTTCCACACCCAACTTATGGCCTGTTAACACGAGCATCAGAAAGATGGACCCCGACGTCCTCGTCCCAGAGAAGGAATTCGGGAATGGGGACTTTCTCCGTGAGCGCGTCAGAGAGCTTTTGCAAGCGCTTGGGAAACCTCTCCTCCCAAGGATGCCATCAGTGTGGACCAAGGACTAATAATCCCCACCAAATACTGCCAGGGCCAGAGCCAGGCCAATCCCGTTTTCCAAAATAAGCAGCCTGTCAAGCCTGTATGTTCGGTGTGGATTCCATTTTACGGATGAAGATGTGCCATGTCTTGGGCATATAACTAAAAAAGTTGCACATGATAACTACTGTCCAATCATAAATTCGAGGAATGACTTAACGATCATGGTTGATTTAGGGTTTGCACTAGTATTTTCTTATGTTTGTCCTAGATTTGTACTGCTGCTAATCCCAGAAATCATTTTCAGGTCACTCATGGTGACGTGTGGAGGCCTGGCTAACATCTCTGATGGAAAGGGTGGCCCACTCCTCACATGACTGCGCCCCACTCCCGTGGAGATCCTGTCTCCTTAAGAGGTGCAAGGAATCGCGTTGAGAACGAATGTCCCCATGTCCAATACAGAAAGCTGTTTGCATATAATTGTGGCCTATAACTGCATTCTCGGGGTCTAACAACCAATAACTTTTTTTATGACTTTATATCTTCCATTGATATTCTGCTTGGTAATAAGCTAATCATTATTTCCACATTTTCAATATATTTTCATTATCATACAAGCTTAGTTCTTTGAAAGGGATATTTGTTCCCTCCAAGACACTAGCGCACAAAGGAAACATAGTAGGATTTTGGAAAATGCTTGATGAATGAAATAATGAATGAATATATAAACTACATTTACTGTGTGTTCACAGCGCATTTTATCCTAGTTTCTATTACCTCTGTAATGAGGCTTTTAGAATTCAAATCGCACTTTGAGTAGCTACACAGTCTCATTTAACACTGAAGTATTTGTAGTGACATTATACACAGGTTTCTCTGTATTTAGGTCTGATTTTTGAAATTATTTAAGAAATAATGTTTTAAATCCTAACCCAGGCAAATAGAAAAGTTTACAAGTTGCAGTTTTATATTTTTACTCTGTTATTTATATAACACTTCCTGATTCGTCAGTTTTCATTTATCCCAACCTGGTACATCCTGTAGATCTGACCATCCTACACAGCTAAGGGTGGACTCACCAGCGCCAAGCAGAGGGTTTTATAATCTGAGAGCTCACAACCTCCCTGGACCAATGCAGAGCCTACTTGGGCTCAGAATTCAGTCTCAGCTGACTGGGAGCCCCACCTGTGGGAAAGCCCCACCTGTGGGAAAGCCCCATCTGTGGGAGATCCCTGCTGCTGGGGGTCTCAGAGCCCGTCACAGGTGGGCTTCACCTTTTCAACTCCAGTGCTCACTCATCCACACAGCTCTGTGTTCCACACAGATGGCAGGACTGACTCTGCAGAAAAGGTGCCATTCTGTCCAAGCTGGTTTCTCTAATAGGGTTTTGACATGGTGCTGTGTGTTTGCATTTCTCCTAAGGGACTGTGATTTTTCCACATTTGCATGGCTTTCCCATTGGCTTTCCCATATGTTTTCTGTTTTGTTTTGTTTTGTTTGTAACATGACTCTCCTTTTGCATCATGAAAGACGAAGCTCTGTGTCTTGTATCATTTGTACCCCGAAAAGCTATCGAAAAGCCACCATTAACATGAGGAGTGTTTAATAAGAGACTACAGAATTGCAAGTCACAAAACGAAGCAAAATTGATTGGGGCTGTTGTACTTGATTATACTGCTTAAGAAGTTGTTGTTAAAAAACGAAGGAGTAATATGGTTTTAATTTGAGGCTTACAAAAAATTTGTTAAAAATTACTGAAAGAGACTGATAAACCTGATTCTGAAACCAGAGTTGGCCTCTCGAATCATCTCCCTTCTAAGACTCTCCCTTTGGAGATGAAGATAAAAAAACTGCAACATTTTTATACTTTTTTCTACAGCCTATGTGAATATGTCTAACAGAAATAATTTAAGCATCTGGATTCTCAGCTATTCTATGTACTCATTCATTAAGTCATCAAATATTTTCTGAAAACATTCCAGTTGTGAGCTAGGGTCTTGTAGGAATAAAATCAATTAAGAGAAATTCTTTATTATTAAGGAACATACAGCTTAATGAAGAAGGTGGTTTTATAATTAGATAATTATAAACAAAATCTGATACCAAAAAATTCTGATATAAAGAAAACAAGTCTACTGGAAGAGGCTGCTCCTCTGGAGATGTGGTTGGGGAGAGACTTTTGAAAATAATTCAAAGGGCATCAGCAGTAATATTTCTTTCCTTTAAAATGATTTTATTTTTCTTCTTTGCATGACAACAAAATCTAGTGTTGATTTTCTTTCTTTGACTTCCCCATAAATCATAAATCTTCAGATACAGATAAAGTACAGATGTTATTATGCTCTGGTTTGCCAATTTGTACACACATACAAATCTCTTAGCCTCCTACAAGACACCTAAGATTAATGTGTTGTCCTTTTATTTATGTGTCTTATGCCCTAAATATCAAGCATATAACTGAAAAATAGGAGTTTTTATATGTTGGGTTTCCATATAGAAAGACTAGAAAAGAAAGGAATGGAACCAAAAAATAAAAGATAAACCCACACATTTCTAGATTTAAAGCCAGATTTCATAAACAATGTTCCAATGTATTAGGGGAAAAGATCACAGTAAAATTTAATATGAATTGTTTCTTTAAAGGAAGATCAGAGATGAGACTAAATGAAATTCTCGCAAGGCCTACTGCAGAAAATGAAATATTTTATTACCAGGCATTGCGTTTTGTTGTTGTTTCTTTCTTCTTTTGCAATGGAGTTTTAGAAAGCATATAAAACCTTGAGTGAGCAATATTATGTCGCAAAAAACATCAAGGTTGAAGGTCACACTCTCCACGTTGCCCCAGGTGTTCCCCACGTCAAAGACCGGGCGCAAGGGGGAGGTCTATGCTTGAGAAGTACAGTCTTGATATGATGCAAATGAGCGCGCTGTGGTTAACCAGACAGCTCGAGGATTAAGTACCCTCTTGAGCTTCAATCATTTACTTGGATCACATTCACATAAATTAAGCAAGAGCTTTGTCAGTTTGCTGCTTCTTCGGCTCCAGAACACTAGGGCGTTTGTTGCTGTTGTTGCTGTTGTTGCTAATTAACAAACATGAGGACTTCACTGCAGCACTTACTGTCGTCCTCCATAAAATGAGATAAAACAAGGAAAGGGAATTGGAATTTGAAGCCACACATAAACCCCAAGGCCCTCTTCCAAGTCATGGCTCTACCTTTCAAGAGGGGTGTGCTGTGGGAAACACAGCCCATCGAGTATCAGTTTTATTATCTTCAACAATAAAATACCTCAGTATGTATGCAGATGATACCTACATATCAGTTTCTCACAACGAACCACGTAGACAGAGAAAACACAACCAATTTCCAGTGATTTTGCTGATTATAAATGATCCTCTCTTTCTCCTCTTTTATAGATTTTTAATTTCAATTTAATGAAACTTCCTTTAGGCCAATATGATAAATATTCAAGTTTATCTGTTCCACGACACATGAGGCACTTAAGGTTTCTTAAGAGATTGGTTGAATCAATCAATACATTTATGTTATTATGAATATCAATTTTGTTTTATTGCTTGTTAGGTTCTGGAAATAAATGACTCAACTAATCTACTAAAATTATCCATTGACACTTTCAATAGTCCTAACATTCTCTTCCTTCTCCTGCGTCTGCAACAAACTGAAGAAAATTACGTGATCCTCTTCTAAGATGGTTCTGATATTCAAGAGAAAGTGCAGAAAGAGCCCACGTTGGTGACAACTGATTACACTATCAACTGGCAGAGGATGATTCTATATTTGGGATTAGGGAACTGAAAGTGTAAATTTATCTCACTGGTTGTCAAGAAGTGCGGCGGTCTGAGATTCTTCGTCCTTGCTAATAGTTGGCACTGTAGCTCCTTCGTGGAGGCTGGAGGCTGGCAGCCGGCAGAAGACACAAGACTCCTGGTTCAGAGACAAAGACTTGATATCATTGATGGCACATGGCAGTCAACAAGCTTCACGTTTGTACAGGTTCCTCTTGGTTCCCAAGTGCCATGGGGTGAAGTGAAGGTGGGCTCAGGTGATGCTGTGTGCATAGTGGGTTATATCACAAAGGAAGGAGCCCACATTTAGGAAACTTTAATATTTTTTAAAGATTTTATTTATTTAATCATGAGAGACACACACACACACGGCGGGGGGGGGGCGGGGGGCAGAGACCCAGGCAGAGGGAGAAGAAGGCTCCACGCAGGGAGCCCGATGTGGTACTAGATCCTGGGTCTCCAGGATCGCACCCTGGGCTGAAGGCGGTGCTAAACCCCTGAGCCCCCCGGGCTGCCCAGAAACTTTAATATGGTAAGAGACTGCTACTATATCTGCCTACCTGTTACAGACATTATCCTTATTATCTAGTCAGGAAATACCTCTGCCCTCTTCCTGGAATGCAGACTATTGCCTTCTTCCAGGGAGGTTTGCTGTACTATCACCCTTAAAACGGTAGTCTGAAACAACACCTGTTATCCACAGAAAAGTGAAAATCCATGAAAAAGAACAGAAAATAATTTAAAGACCATGAATAAGTGTGTAAAGTAGTTAAATCTGCTTCCTTCAGAAGAACTTCCTTCACTAAGAGAATTAATGGAAGGACATTCATTGCGCAGTGTTTTCTAAAATAACCTACCGAAAAACAAAAACAAAAACAAAAAATAAATAAAATAAAATAAAATAAAATAAAATAAAATAAAATAACCTGCCGATGCAGAGCAACTCTGTTGTGATGCAAGAAAATGTAGTTAAGAGCTGAAATTCTCCTTTGAGAAACTGAAAAGGAGGAAAAGAAAAGGAGTAAGAGAGAAAGCCAAGTTCATGTTACTAAGAAATCTGATACAAAGTACTACTCACATTTTATGCATTGCCCCACTGCTTTCAGTTGCAAGTGAACTAGTAAATGTGAAAAAACCCCAAACCCCTGGCTTCACAGGGTTTCATGAAAGGGCGACGAAGTTAATGTTCATCTTTGATACAAGATCTATAAAAAGGAAAATATTTATGCATTGGGTTCCTACACGCGTTGAACATGATGCATCTTATTTGCTTGTGTTTCCCAAGGATGAACACGAGATTCAAAGTGATTCCAGGTACTTACGGAATCTCAAGTTTAAATTGAGGGTAACAGCGATGCTGTGCCTTGTATTTCACTGAATATATATTTTATGTTTTCAATTTGATGAATAAACTAAGTGGGTGAGGATTAGATCCCTTTTTGTCAGTTCAAGTGCCTAATGACATCTAGATTTTTGCCAAGAAGATGCTAGTATATCAGCTGTGGTTCTCTCCATTAAGCAGATTAACTATCTAGTAGGAGACTTATGTAATGAAATGAGTTCTTTCTGAAACAATAAAATTTAACTTTCTTAGTGAAATCTGTGAACAACACTTGCTAACTTCCTGAACACCTTTTCCACCCTCATAAAATACATGCTCAACCTGCACTCTGGGTAAATGGTCAAGCCAATTGGGTTTGAAAATTCAAAAAATATATATATATATTTCAACGGGGGGTTCAGTACAGTTTTTAAGCAAATTATTACTATTGTTCCTCTTTCTTTTTAAATTTTTTTCAGTTATAATTTAAGCATTTAGCTGTTACTTTCTAGTATTCCAAAAATACACGAAAACTCCTAATTAGGTGTATGCATGCAAAATAGCTCTATCCTGGAGATGGGTTTTCCTTCTCCCAATGTCAATCACAAGTTCTTCCACAAAGATATTGCAGAGAATACCCTGCATACTTGAAATACAACTCCCCTCCTTTTACTCCCTCAGACACAAACACACAGGACATTTTTTCTGAAGTTTAATTTATTTATTGAAAATTATTTATTGAAAAACTTTATATCAAGTGAACAAAGCATCAAATAAGATGCAAGAAAAAAATCCTATTACTCTCCAGAGAATTCTAGGCCTTTGCTAAAATGAAAATAAGGACAAAAGCACCCACACTTTCTTGCATTACCTGGGTAATTAAGGAAAAGTCATATGTAACAATATGTAGTGAAAATAGTCATGCATCTTAATACTCATAGTTTAATTCTGCATATTACCCTTTAAAATATCTTTTTTATCTATTTGCTATGATCTATCAATCCATCATTTATATTGATCAGATCTACCTATAGATCTATTTATACATCTATCATCTCTCTACATGTTTATAATCCATCTATTGTTTACCTCTAATCTATCTATCTATCTATCTATCTATCTATCTATCTATCTATTATCTATTCCTAGACTTTTTTCTTAAAGCTTTATAAGGCAGGAAAATGATTTTAAAGCCATTCATTGACCTACAAGAGCAGATAATAACAGATTTAAATGACATTTTCAGGAATTAATGACTGCCAGATTTGATAGTGTCCAGGCTAAATGAAACCTGTGGTTTTTTTTTTTTTTTTTGTTATTCACTAGCTCTAAAAGTTTCTTTTGTGTGAATCTATATTTGTCTTCTATCTTTGTTGAAATTTTATTAATATGAAAAAATTCACATATATTCTGAGAACATTTGAGACTGTGTTGTCCTACGTCCACTCTTACTTATTTGATGGTGTAATTCAAATTACCCTAGTGCAATCTCCCTATCCCCCCACTCCCAGCCCTTGGGGTTTCTGTTGAGCTGAGAATAAATACCTTGAGACCTCTAGAGGACAGCACAAGGGCATGGCAACCAACTCTCCTCACATTCCCTGCTTATCACATAATCGTATGATCCATTCAGAACACCTAGGACCAAGGATATTCAAATAATTTTCTCTCGGCCTTTGGGGCTCACACAACCTTCTTCCTACTTGTAGCTCTTGCTACAATCTAGACCAATCATAGCTCCTAAGGCTGCACCCAGCCATCACCCAAACCACCCATGACATCGGAATTTTTTTTAAGAAGCATAAATCTTCATTTTAAAAATGAATTCTAGTAGATGCCTGGAAAGTTAGGTTGTAAAGCACTTATCACAGATGTTTACACATATATGAACTCAAGCTCAAACATTACCAATAAATCTAAAGGTCCCATCAAGTACCAAATTCACAATAAATTAGTTACAACAAACTGTGTGGTATATTTTGAAAAAGACTTTTTCCAGTATTCTTAGAACACATTTCAGCATTAACACCTTTATGAGGAATTGTCTTAAACACTGATCATACAGCAATTACTCCCAATCTTTGTAAAAGTGTTATCCTTTTTTGACATGTTTACTCTTCTCCTAAAAAATGTCATCACTTATACTGTTAATTGGTAGATATTTTACAGTTGCTATGAAGATTTTCATTTTGGTCTTCTAGATATTTCAATGTGGGGTACATCAAAATGACATACTAATTCTCAACATCTAAATACGTCTATTCATGAGAGTTAGACATTGTGGGACGCCATTATGTCTTGTATTCCCCGTCACTGTCACTGAGCAACACCCAGTTTACACATTCTTAGGTACAGCCCAGTCCTTGGTGCACATAGTCACTTAGGAAACACTACTCTGATATTTTCTAGGTGCCAAATACTGGCCCATGCACTTTGCGATTTGAATTCATTTTTAAAAAATTAAGTAGAGGGGTGTCTGGCTGGCTCAGTCGGTACAGCATGCAACTGTTAATCTCAGGGTTGTGAGTTCAAGCTGCACACTGAGCACAGAGTTTACTTTAAAAAATTAGACAGGTATAAATATGTGCATATAATACAAAATATGGATTCATTAAAATCATCGTGCATCCATCGTGCTTTGGGTTCCTGGTAGGCTGTGATGATCTCAAATGACATTCCTCAAAGGACTGGTTTAAATCTGTCTGTTTAGCCAGCCAGCAACCATTCTTCTCTATCAGCCACTTTAATAAGCACTGGTATCATCAGTCCACACAACCACCTTCTCGTCTGTGAAGCATCCAATTTCTGTACTCAGTGATCATCCAAACATATCTTTCTCAATTCAGCTCCACATTGTAAAGCTCAATAGACAAAACAACAGCTTTTAATCCCCTAATATAAGAACACGGATTAACATCAATATTTGAAACTCTTATTACTGATCAAATCATAAATAGTCTTAGAAATAGAACACTAGTTCTCCCAAATGCTTTGGGTGAAGCTTAGATTTAGAACACCCATGAAATTCCATGTATTTATGGAATAAAGGAGTAGCGCTAAGGGTAGGTTATGCTATGACATGGTATCTATCTTCATTACTATATTATTGAATATAGTGGAAGTATATAGGAGTGACACAAAAATCATTTCTTTAGATTAACTCTACCTGAATATTTGTGTGTATAGTTTTATTTTCCTACTCAGATACTCAGAGAATTATGACAAAACCCGTGTGTATGCTAAAATCAACTACAACTTTAATCCACAGTTTACTTTCCTCATGTGCAAATCTCAACTAACTTTAAGATGCTTATGAAATATAAAGTCACAGTAGGCAAGCCGGAAGACAATGAAGGTCTATGGTCTTTCCCTCGTATAGGGAGGGTAAACGTGAGGATAGACTGGGCATCAAAACCATTGATATAGATGGATGACCGTCAGCTTTGGGGCTGAAACGAAGAGAATGTGTCTCCTTTGTCAAAAATATGAAGACACTTCCACAGCATAGCGATGGCAGGACCAGATTAGTTTCAGCACCAACTACTTTCTGTGAGTTCTTGCTCTGGGAAAGCACCCAGAGTAAGCTAACGGTCATACTCTGCAAGTCCCCCTGCTCGCGGGTAGTCACTGGAAATCACAAAGAGGCACTGGGTGCCTTTAGGGCGAGAACCTTAGCCAGGACTTCTGTATCTCTCGGAGATGCCAACATCACTCTCTGTGTGTGGGTTTTGTTTGTATGTTTACCACTTGCTTACATTGCAGCACAGTAAGAAACCCTGGGCTCATCTTGCATATTTGCTGCCACTGTCCTAGAATCGACCTTTTCTCCAGAAATCCTTGGTCCGTCTCTCTAGAGAAGAGTGTTAGAAACCAAGATATGGTTATTAGCGCTACGGTGCTCCCTACACTGGTATTTCATTGCTTGTGAGACCTCTCAGCCGACAGAGCAAACTGTGTGCTCTGTATTTGCACGTAGCTGTGAATCCTCTGTAGCCCTATTAAGTTAAACATAAATATCTACTGAGGATCCCAACTCTAATCCATGACCACATGGATCATTGACATTGCCCCCTGGGCTTATCATGAACTCCCACTCCAAAAGTGATGAACTTGGCTCTCTGCACCGACAAAATGTACATAATTATTCATTTCCAGTATACACATTTACCCCCAAGTGTACACATGTTTCCAGTATACATATACCCAGCATATTGGCTCTACAATCATTCATCTGTAACCTCGTGAGATGTGACTTTATCAAGTACGATATAGTATCAAGACTTTATCAAGGACAGTCACGATTCCTGGACTTTTGAAATTACTTTTTTTATCCTTTCACATATATCAAGGCTAGTCTTCTCCCTTAAAGTTCTGTTATATAAGTTCTGATAAATGCTTAATATTTTAGATCATAATTACACTATCACACAGAAAATTCCACCATCACAAAATATTTCCCTGTGTCTCACCAAAGCCACCCTGCTTGGTTCATCAAACCAAGAGTAAGCATTGAGGCTTTCTATGGCTGTGTGTTCTCTGGAGTGTTCTACAAGCTAATAGTATATATCATCACACAGTTTGTAATCATAGAGTAAATGATATGTAATCATACCGTAAACTTTCTGGCCAATTTCTTTCACCTACTGTGCATTCAAGATTCATCAAGGTCTTTTCATGGATTGTTAATTCATTTATTTTCATTGCAGTGTAATGTCCTGGTATAAATATATGACAGTTATTTATCCATAAACCTATAGAAGGACAGCTCACTTGCTTCCACTTTGGGGCAAATATGAATAAAGCTAATATGCACATCTTTGTGTAGGTTTTTTATGGACAAGGCTTAAATCAGTTGATTAACTATCTAAAGCCATGATTGCTGGATTGTATAAGACAGTCTTGAGGTTTTGTTTGTTTGGTTGGTGTTTTGTTTTTAGATTTATTTATTTATTTGAGAGAGAGCGAGAAAGAGAGGGGGAGAGGAGAGAGAGAGAGAGAGAGAGAGAGAGAGAGAGAGAGAGAGAATGTACAAGTGGGGAGTGGGCAGAGGGAGAGAATCCTCAAGCAGACTCCCAGCTGAGCACAGAGCCCAAAGCAGGGCTCGATCCCACAGCGCATGAGATTGTGCCCTGAGCCGAAACCAACAGTTGGACGACGCTTAACTGATGAGCCATCCAGGCTCCCCAAGAAAGAAATTGCCCAACTGGCTTTCAGATTGTTTTTATCAGTTGGTCTTCCCACCAGCGAGGCATGAGAATTGCTGCTGTTCCATGTCCTTGTTAGTATTAAAAAAATAAAATAAGGACCCGGGTGGCTCAGCAATCGAGCATCTGCCTTTGGTTCAGGTTGTGATCCTGGGGTCCTGGGATCGAGTCTCTTGTCAGGGAGGCTGCTCCTCCCTCTGCCTGTGTCTCTGCCTCTCTCTGTGTGTCTCTCATGAATAAATAAATAAATAGATAAATAAATAATTAATTAATAAAATCTTTTAAAAAAGAAAATAGCCATTCTAGTGGGTGCATAATTATATATAATCATTGTTTTAATTAGCAATTCTATAATAACAAATGATATTGAGCATCTTTTCAGATATATCTGTATGTATATCTTTTTTGGCAAATGGTGTCCTTAGATCTTTTGCCCATTTTGTAAACTGGGTTCTTTATTTTCTTGTTCTTGAGATTAAGACCTCATGAAATTTTAGACACGATTCTTTTTTAAGATACATATTCTTAAAATGAATTCTTGGGATCCCTGGGTGGCGCAGCGGTTTGGTGCCTGCCTTTGGCCCAGGGCGTGACCCTGGAGACCCGGGATTGAATCCCACATCAGGCTCCCGGTGCATCGAGCCTGCTTCTTCCTCTGCCTGTGTCTCTGCCTCTCTCTCTCTCTCTGTGACTATCATAAATAAATTTAAAAAAAATGAATTCTTGTCTGTGGCTTATCTTTTGATTCTCGTCAACGTTTTTTGTACAGCAGATGTTCTTAATTTTAATGAAGCACAAATTATCAATATTTCATTTGTGGATTTTGTTTATGGTATTTTTTTTTTTTTGACATCTCATCACCAAAACCAAGGTCATGTAGGTTTTTTCCTAGGCTTTCTTCAAATTCTATAGCATTGCATGACATTGAGATCTATGTTCCATCCTGAATTAATATTTTTGCAGAGTGACGGATCAGTGTCTAGGTCAATGTTTTGCTCGTATACATCCAATTGTTCTAGTGCCATTTGTAGCAAACACCATCCTTTCTCCTTTGCTCGTTAGACTATATTTGTATGATTCATTTTTCTCCATTCTATTCTGTTGTTGATCTTCACGTGGATTCTTTAACCAATGCCCTGCTGTCTTGATCATGTTAGCTTTATACTAAATCTTAAAGTGGGGGTATTGCCAGCCTTCCAATTTTCTTCTTTGGCATTGAACAGGCTATTCTGGATCCTTGTCTTTCCGTATAAACCTTAGAATCAGTTTGTTGATATTCACAACATAGCTTGCTGGGGTTTTGATCAGGAATGCTTTGAGCCTATAGATCAAATTGGGGAGAAATATTATCTTAACAATACTGATTCTTCCAAGACATGAACACAAAATAATCTCTCAATTTATTTAGATCTTTTTGATTTCTTTCTTCAGAGTTTTGCATTTTTTTGCATATATATTACTGACCATATTTGGATTAACATATACTTAAGTATTTATTTGTTGTGCTAATGTAAACGTCATTGTATTTTAATTTCAATTGACTGTAAATCAATTGACTTTTATACGTTAATCTGGTATTTTATCTGCTCCATTGCTTTAATTTCTTCCTATTTCCAGGATTTCGTTGTTGTTACTGTTTCTTTGGGATTTTCCACAAACACAGTATCATGTCACCTGCAAAGAAGACTATTTTTTTTTAGACAACTTTCAGGTTCACAACAAATTGAGGTGAAGGTATAGAGATTTCTCATATATCCCAGCCCCCCTCAAACAGTCTCTCCTACTATCAACATCCCTGCCAGATGGTGCATTTGCTACGAGTGATGAACCTACATGGATTCAAACATCATGTTTGTAGTTTCCACTACAAGTCATTCTTGATGTTGTAAATCCTATGGCTTGGAGGAATGGGTACTGCCACATGGCCATCTTCTTGGCATCATACACAATATTTTTGGTTGTCAAAATCCTTAGTGCTCCACCTATTCATTATTTCCTCCCCCCACAGCCCCCCCACAACCACTGAATTTTACTGTCTCCGTGGCTCTGACTTTTCCAGAATATTATATAGTTAAAAAATCATTCAGCCTGTAACTTTTTCAAATTGGTTGCTTTCATTTAGCAATATTCATTTCAAGTTCCTCCATGTCTTTTCATGACTTGGTAGCTCATTTACTTTTAATGTTGAGTAATATTCCATTGTCTGGATAGACTCCACTTTATTAATCCATTCACCTACTCAACTATATCCTAATTGCTCCCAAGTTTGGGCAATTATGAATAAAGCTGTCATAAAAACACATGTATAGGTTTTGTTTGGCCATAAATTTTCAATTCCTTTGGGTGAGATCCAAAGGATGTGACTGCTGGACTATATATTAAGGGTGTGTTTAGTTTTATAGAAAACTGACAAACTGTCCTCCAAGGTGGCTGCGCCATTTTGCATTCCTACCAGCAGCAGTAGGATTTCCTGTCGCTCTACATCCTCACTAGCATTCGGTGTTGTCAGTGTTCTGGATTTTGGCCACTCTGATACGTGTGTAATGATATTTGTTGTTTTAATTTGCATTTCTCTGATGACGTACGATGTGAAGCACCTTTTCACAGGCTTGTTTTCCATTTGTGTATCTTCCTTGGTGTGGTGTCTTTTCAGGTCTTTGGCCTGGGTTGTTTGTTTTCTTATTGTTGAGTTTTAAAAGCTCTTTCTATTTTGGAAAACAATCCTTTATCAGATGTGTTTTCTGCAAATGTTTTCTCCTAGTCTGGGGCTTGCCTTCTCATTCTCTTGACAATTTTTTTTTCACAGTTTAGAAGTTTTTAATTTTAATGAAGTCCACCTTATCAATTATTTCTTTCAAGGATTATGTTTTTGCCTTTGCATCTAAAATATCATGACTAAACCAGAGGTCATCTAGGTTTTCTCCTGTGCTGTTTCCTAAGAGTTTTATACTTCTGTTTTTGGAGTTAAATCTATGATCCACTTTAAGTACACTTTTGTGAAGGGTTTGAGGTCTATGTTTAGATTTATTTTATTTTGCTTTTCCATGTGGATACATGCTAGCACCAATTATTTGAAAGATTACCTTTGTTTCTTGGTCAAAGATGAATTAACAATATTTATGTGAGTCTATTTCTAGGCTCTCTATTCTGTTCCATTGATCTATTTGTTTTTTTCTTTTCCCCATACCATTCTGTCTTATTTAGTGTAGTTTTATATTAAGTTATATGTATATTGTTTCAGATTTGTACCTACCTACATATTTCAATTTTGGTTGTGGTAATATAAATGGCATTATGTTTTTAATTCAAAAACATTTGAGTTCTACTTGTTTGTTGCTGGTATGTAAGGAAACAATTGACCCCTATATATTAACTTTGTGCCTTGAAACTTTGCTATAATCACTTATTAGTTCTAAGAGGATGTGGGTGTTTTTGTAGATGTGTTCTATTAAATTGAGGATCTAGTCCTAATTTGCTGAGGTTTAGTAGCTCTACCTTTTAAGAATACCTTACAGACAGTTATTTTAAAGATAGTCAGTGTCTGATTTCCATGTATATATCTTATCTTAAAAACCACTTTAGTAACACTAGTAACAATATTATAGCACAATCTAAACATTTATTGAGTGTTAGCCCAAATATCGTGCTATTTTTGCAAAGATAATCTGTTAATTCCTAAAACAGCCCCATGAGACAGAAGATATAATAAAGGTATAAGATAGAAATATTTTTTCAGATTAAACAAGGAAATGAATGATATTCACAGAAGTGCCTGAGACATATGTAATTCCCAGTAAATATTAGCTCTGATTCATAATGAATTGGATGACTGTGTGGCTAGTTTTGCTTTAGGTGACTGACGTGTTAACAGTCAGATTTAGAGTTCCGGTGTGATTGTGGGAATGCAGGTTAAGGTGCTCTTTCAGCTATAAGTACAAAGACAGCAACGTTCAGTGGGTTATACACTTCTGCCACTTTCACCTTGACCACTAATAAAATGTGGGATCTCAAGTGCAGTAACAGCACTTCCTAGTGTGCAAATGGCCTCAAATCTTATCTGCCCGACTGGCATCAATGCCACTGGACCTAAAGTGGTTTTACTCTAACAATTCTGAGTTCTCCATTGCTGAACTGTCAGTGTATGTTATGATTTTGTAGAGATCATGAATATATTTTCTGTGTCTTAACCCAGAGACTTTTCCAAATGCTGAGCCCCACAGGAATGACCAGAAGAGTCTTAGGAGGTTGAGAAGACAGGAAGTTGCAAGGATCCACAGATTCAGAGAGCATTCCCACATCAGGAAGAAAGACAGTGTTTCCATAGAAATGAATTACCTAGTGTCTCCTAACTATTTACAGAACGCGTAGCAGGGACTGGAATCAGGACCCTGAACCTGAAAACATAGGTTTGCACAGGCCCGATGAAACGAGAAGGGCGTGGTGATGCACGCCATAGAAAGCCCCACCGGGATCACGAGAGTGTGCCCTCCTCCAGTGAGGCCGAAGCATCCTCATCCTTCAGTGATGCTGACAAAGAATCACTGTGATTCTGGTGATGCTGGTCCATGAAGAAGGAAACCTGGAAATAGCTACTTTTGTCCTACTTACAGGTATTAGATAGACTACACTCTTTTGTTGTTTTGCACACATGCAAGGAGAATAAGCCATATATGATCCTAATTACAAAAGATGTAAGTTCAATCTTTTCCAACAGCCTCTTTTCCCTGCATGACGCCCAGATCCCCACAGTCAGGTGCCCCGTGCCCGTGCAAGTCAGAAAGCTCCGCTAAATCCCACTTCCACCGCACTCAAGCTCCTGGGTGGCAAAACTAGCGTAAAATGAAAGGCTGAAGGGCACTTCCTTTATTCTCCTTATTGTGCATCCAAACAATGTCTTGGGAGAACTCTGACACTCAAAATCTGTGCCCTGCGTGTTGCATGATCCCAAGCGAGTGCAATCCTACTTGTAGAGACACACAATTCCCACAGGGGCACATCGGTGTGGCCACTGTGACAAGCCCCTTCAATGCCACTTAACTTCCAGGACGTTGGCAGAGGGCAATCTCAGAAGTTGCCCCAGACCATGACTTCCCATTAAGAAAGATAATGTGCAGCATTTTCACAAAAATAGGAGAAGAATTTGTTCCTAGAGCCGGAGATGGTGGGAAAGCATTGCCTGCTCTGGCTGTGCCGGCCCCGCAGACAGAAGCGAAGGTCCCGGGAGTGGGGACCCTGGGGACCCTGCCTCCACCTGGGGAGGATGGCTGGAGGCCCAGAGCCATCTCTGCTGTGCTGAGGACTCCGGCAGCCGCCTCCTGCGGCCCGAGGCCATGGGCTCGTTCGCGGGGTCACCTCCCCGGGGGACAGCACGTCCAGCCTTAGGCTCCCCACCTTGGGATTCATCTCTGTGCTTTTATTAGAGGCATAAGGTAGGAACGAGTGAGGTCAGGAGCAAAGGTGGGGGAGACGCAGGTGCTTGGAGTTGCATGCGGCGGCGAAGGAAGCTTCGAGGCAGCCTCCGATGTCACACAGTCCAGAACAGCCCAGGCTGGCCCATTGTCACCGTGGCCCCCCAGAGGCGTCTGTGGGCCAGCAGTGCTCGACCTGCCGTCCCCGTAAGGCTGCACAGCTGCCACACGCGCGAGCAGACACAGCCCGGCTCCTTGCACAGCGTGGGGCCCAGAACAAGGGAGTCCGTGGTCCACGATCCATCCCGTGTGCATGACTTGTGTGGACTGTCCCAGCAGCGTCCGGCGGCGGTGGGCCCCGATGTCCTGCAGCAGCGTGTCTCCTACGATGGAAGACTCCGTACGGACAGTTTTTGACAAATACAAACATTTTTTCATGGGCTGTGTTTGCCTTTGGATACATTATTTAAATTATGCCGCATTAGCATTTTATCCCGAATTATAAGCTGCGCCGTGAATATATCACTCGTCTTAAATTAAAGCCATCTCGGGCTGGGCTTCCGTTTGCTCATCGGCTAATAAAAAGCAGAGACATGTAGCCGATGTCTTTATAAGGTCATCGTAGCTAGAAACAGGCCTAGAGCTGTGGGAGCTTTTCCAACCTGCATTAGCAGAAAGTCCTGTGCAGCCCAGGGGGCCGGCACCCAACTCACTCTCGCCGCCGTGTTAGGGAGTCGCTGGGTGCAGCAGGCCTGAGGCCTTCCACGCTAACGGGGCCGCAGCTCGGGCAGCCGGGGCCCTGCGCACCTGTAGCCTCGGGTACAGAGGTGCTGCTCCCCGCCTATTCTTTGCTGTTTATGTAATTATCTCACAGAAAATCAAATATAAATATTTATGTGTGTCATGTTGGATAATGTCTAACAACACCCGCGTGATCGCATTATTATTAGGTAGTTTTTAGCTGTCATCGAGCAAGATGCATGAGATGAAACCGTAAAGCAGCTTTATTTTTCTTTCTTACTGTCTCCCTAAGATGGTTCTGGGAAATTCGATTCTGTGATGGTTCTGATCATTTCCGGGTAGTCAGTCAATATCTGCTCAGGTCTCTGACGTGCCTGGGGCAGCGTGATGATGGAGAATCAGTGCTGGGCGGCGAGCCCGCTGGTACCCATCCCGCCCTTGGGGCTGCAGGGACAGGTGAGGCAGCGGGGCTGGTGGCTCCACCGCGGGCTCTGCGGCCTCCCTTCCCCGGGCAGCCTTCCCTCCGCAGATGCGGTGCAAGGCTCACACTGTCTCTCCGGCTCTCCTTCCTGCCCCACCAGGCCCTGGGCCATCGGGAGGCTCCCAGGTAGCAGAGCATCTTCGGGGCCTCATCGGAGCGCACAGCCCACACCACTCAGGGGCCTGGCTGTCGCCGACTGGCCCCCGCGGGGGGTCGCTCTCTGAGACAGGTGAGGCCGCTCCTCTCTGGGAGGGGACATGAGACCGTCATTTTGCATCAGTGCTAATTCATGGTCTCATCCCCCCGACGTTGCGGGGCCTTCAACACGGGCAAGAGGGGAGGCCGGAGAGCAGCTCACATCCTCACAGACACATGGGGGTCTCGGCACATCGAAGCTAAAACACTCACCTCTAACATCCTGTTATATATAACGAAGGCGAGTGATTTTTGAGCGTGGAGGGACAAAGTAGCTCAGTTCCCTGAAATACGCTAAAGATCTCTTAGCTATAGATAGTTGAGTTGGGAAGAAAAAAGACAAGACTAATGGTCCATTGAGCTGTTTCTGAGAGATGTTTAACAACTAAATGCGAGAAATAAAATTAGTACTTACCCACACTGTGTTGTTATGATGAAGTAGAACTCAGAGTCATTGATTCTTTCTCTAAAATATCAATTGTCAAAAAAAAATAAAATAAAATATCAATTGTCAAGTTTTTAAATCTCCTAATACTGAAGTAAGCTTGAGAGATACAGAAATTTTTCTATATATCTGGATGTAAATACGTGTGTATATACCTACTAGATCTGCAAAAAATATATATCTGTGTATATATATGTCTGTATATATGTAGATCTCAGTACACGTACCTCCGTTTCTGTCTACACACATTTATATGTACATATATCAGGTATCTATTTATCCACACAGCTATCTATCGGATATCTATGAGTGGATAGTTGCTAAGCTATAGGTTGAGAACCACAGACAAATCAAAATATCAGTTGAGAAGGGAGGTACGTGTTCACGTAGAGGAACCTACGACATGCCCATGGACGTGTGGGCATGAGACACCTGGAGAAAATCTTGCTACCGTGGTCTTGGCACCTGATCATGTCTGCAGCCCCTTGAACTCTGAGCTGCCATCCAGATGGAGGTGACAGGAAGTAGACAGTTCTCCACCTACATTTAAAAACAGAGCTACCGCCATCCGTGGGCAAAAATGTATAACTGTATTTCCAGTAGGTCACACTGACATCGGCAATATGGTGGAAACGCATTCTTATGAATTCGTACAAGTCACAAATAGGCCAATAGGAGCAGAGGCAAACAAAACCAACGGGAAACACCGTAAAGAGAAGCCCAAGTGACAAATGAGTAAACACACGCTTAAGGCAAAATTAGGGAAAGAGCCTATCGAGGTGGAAAAAATGGTGTCTGAAAGGTTCAAGTTTTGAAAAAGAATGAAAGCACCCAGAAGAAATATTATATATTGCAGTAGGAGAATAAATAAATACAATTGCATTTGTGATTTTGGTGTGACTCAGGAATTCTATGCTTTTGTGCCAAGGAGTATTAAATGTGTAATAAAACATATTTTTCAGGCATACACACGCATTGTAATTATCATATAAAAACATGCATGAGGTTGATAAATACCAAATCCAGAAAACAATTAGCTTTGAGAAAGGGTGATGTATAAGTGATAAAAGAATCACAAAGAGCTGCAATAGTTTTCTAGATTCCGGATCCTTCCTTCCTTCCTTCCTTCCTTCCTTCCTTCCTTCCTTCCTTCCTTCCTTCCTTCCTTCCTTCCTTCCTCTCTTTCTTTCTCTCTTTCTTTCTCTCTTTCTTTCTCTCTTTCTTTCTTTCTTTCTTTCTTTCTTTCTTTCTTTCTTTCTTCTTTCTTTCCTTTCTTCTTTCTCTTTCTTTCTTCTTTCTTTCTTTTAGATTTTATTTATTTATTCATGAGGGACAGAGAGAGAGAGAGAGAGAGAGAGAGAGAGAGAGAGAAAGAGAGGCAGAGACCCAGGCAGAGGGAGAAGCAGGCTCCATGCAGGGAGCCCGATGAAGGACTCGATCCCAGGACCCCGCCGGGGTCACGCCCTGGGCAGAAGGCAGATGCTCAACCCCTGAGCCCCCCAGGTGCCCCTGGATCCTTTCTAAATGAAAAGGATGCAGAAGAAGGACGTGGAGGAAGTCTCAGCAGAGCAAGAGACAGAGAACAAAGGCATTACAGGATATCTCGTTAGAATATATCCCATATTAAATTATTTTAAATTACATGTGATAAAGACATATGGCAATACATACGTGTTCATTGTATTATTATTTCTGGGGATTTTATTTTTTTATTTTCTATTTTTTTAGATTTATTTATTTATTTATGGTAGGCAGAGAGAGAGAGAGGCAGAGACACAGGGAGAGGGAAAAGCAGGCTTCTTGCCGGGAGCCCGACATGAGACTCGATCCCAGGACTCCAGGATCACACCCTGGGCCAAAGGCAGGCCCTAAACTGCTGAGCCACCCAGGGATCCCCTATTTCTGGGGATTTTAAATTTTAAAATTCCACAATATTTTTTAAAAAATCTTTAATTTGTGTCGGATAGATTTATGGTTACATGCATAAATAAGACCCTCTGCCTTTGGCTTCAAACTACAGATATTGTGCACGTCCAGTATGTTAATCCTGCAAAGAGAAGGTGGTCTTTTGCCGTTACTGGTCAACCTCAAGGACACTGGCTTCACTAATTCTTTGTCATGCGTCTTATACTCCCTTTTGTTGTTAATAAAATATAAAAGGGAATTACCTTTCCATAAATACCTGTCTCTAATTTTTCTAACATATAACCTGCTCTAAATCAAGAGCATATGCCTGTTTTCTGTGGTCTGGAATTATACACAGAGAACAATCACCCTGCTCCTTACCCATTCCTCTATCGATGGGCATTTACGTTGCTTCCATATGAAATACTGCTGCAATAAACTAGGGCTGCGGACATCTTTTTGAAATAGTTTTTTCATTTTCTTTTAAAAAAAGTTTCCGTTTTAATTCCAGTTAGCACATAGCGTTACATTAGGTCCAGGTGTACAATGCCGTTCTTCAACAAGTGTTTTCATTTCCTTTGGGTGTTTTCATTTTCTTTGGGTAAATGCCCAATGGCGGGATTACTAGATTTTAAGGTCATTCATTTTTTAACTTCTTGAGGAAGCTCCACACTGTTCTCCCCACCCGCCTGCATTCCCACCAACAGTGCACGAGGGCAACACTTTCTCCAAATCCGTGCCAATACCTGCCATTTCTTGTCTTTTTGATGATGGCCATTCTGACAGGTGTAACGTGATCTTTCATTTTGTTTTGATTTGCATTTCCCTGAAGATGAGTGATTTTGAATATCTTTTCATGTATCTGTTCGCCATCTATAATCTCCTTTGGAGAAATACCTACTTCAAATCTTTAACCAAAAAACCCTCAAAATGAGCAGCACAACATAAAATCATAACTGAACTGAAAGAAAGACTGACATGAACAAAGTAAGAATGTAAGATCTATCAGGATTTAACTCCTCTATAGAAAAAAAGAAGCTAATTTGTCCCCTTAGGTACCTTTGAACTTTGTGGTTTTACTATATAACTGATGGCGTGAGGCCCCCAAATAAATAAGTACAACGCCGTTCATCGGCCCACCTGATCTTCCTCCTAACTGCACAGTTTCTGTAAGTCGCAGTCTGACAGTCTGACCACCCTCCCAACCACCTGTAACTTCCTTCGGCCCCCACTCCACCCACGGACACCACATCATGCAGCCAAGCCAGTCTTCCATCCCCCTCCTGTGACTACAGCCCAGATGGAGGCCACTGAAGTCCCAGAAGAGCTCAGTAGTCTTCGAATGACTTTTCTCCAGGCTCTGAGGACTCAACTATGTCAGCCTATTGCTTTCAAATCAATTTTCCTAAAACACATTATTATAACTGTCTCTCCTGTGACACATTACAGCCGCAAATCCATGAATGGTTCTCTATAAGCTCTACCATAAGAATGCCCTCCACGGTATTGTCCAATTCTTTTTTTTTTATTAAATTTTAATTTCAGTACAGTTAACATGCAGAATAGTGTTAGTTTCTGGTGTACAGTTTAGTGACTCAACACTTCCATACACGACCCTCTGCTCATCACAACAAGTGCGCTCCTTCATCCCCATCATCTATTTCCCCCATCCGCTCACTCTCCTCCCCTCTGGTGAGCATCAGTGTGTCCTCTATAATAGAGTCTGTTTCTTCTTTTGCTGTTCTCTCTCTCTCTTTTTTCCTTTGGTCGGTTCTTTTATTTCTTAAATTCTACATGAATGAAATCATATGGTATCTGTCTTTCTCGTATCGTATTATTTCACTTAGCATAGCACTCTCTAGCTCCATCCACATCCTTGCAAATGGGAAAATTTCATTCTTTATTGTGGCCTAATAATATTTCATTGTGTGTGTGTCTGTGTGTGTGTGTGTGTGTGTGTCACATCTTCTTTGTTGATTTATCCATTCATCAACAGATGGACTCTTGGGATCCTTTCGTATTTTGGCTATTGTAAATAATGCTGCCATAAGCATAATGGTGCATGTATCTCTTTGAACCAGTGTTTTTGTATTTCGAGGATAAATACCTAGTAATGCAATTGCTGGATCATAGGGTAGTTCCCTTTTCTTTTTTTTTTCTTTCCTTTTCTTTCTTTCTTTCTTTTCTTTTTTTTTTTGGTAGTTCCCTTTTCAACCTTTTGAGGAACCTCCATACTGTTTTCCAGAGTGGTTGCACCAGTTTGCATTCCCACCAACAGTGCAACAGAGTTTCTATGTCTCCACATCCCCAGAAATACTTGCCTTTTGAGTTGATTTTAGCCATTTTGACAGATGTGAGGGGATATCTCATTGTAGTTTTGATTTGTATTCTCCTGATGATGGATGGTGTTGAGCGTCTTCTCATGTGTCTGTTGGCCAGCTGTATGACTTCTTTGGAAAAACGTCTATTTATGTCTTCCACCCATTTTTAAATTGGATTATTTGTTTTCCGAGTATTGAGCTTTATTAATTCTTTATATATTGTGGCCACTAAGCCTATATTAGGTATGTCATTTGCAAATATCTTCTCTCATCCAGTAGGTTCCCTTTTAGTGTTGCTGATTGTTTTCTTTGCTCTCCAGGAGGTTTTACCTTGATGTAGTTCCAGTCTTCCTCCAATTCCTGTTTCCAAGTTATCTTTCTCTTCTTTAGCAGATCACTTGCATCAAGACAAAGCATATGCTGTTTGCCTTCTCCCCAATATCATCTTGATTTAGCCAATCAGGACACACACACACACACACACACATACACACAAAATAATTGACTGTGCCTTTGGCCTGTAATTCCCCCACATGAGAAATATCTGGGGGTGATTTCTATCTGTATTCAAAACCTACTGAATCCATTTGCAAGGTCAGAATTCAAATATTGTCTCTTCGTGAAGCATTCATTGATCCACACATTTCCTAGTCAGAATTAACTATTCACTCATGTGTGGTCCCATGAGGATGTTCTTGCTATCTTGTTCAAACTCGGTAGTAAGTAATTTGTGTATCTGTTTTCTTGTTTACTAGATAAAGTATTGAGCAATAGCTCCTAGGTAAATATTATTGGATCAAATGACCTATTTATATGTAATAAAAGCTATTGTCCCAAGTACAAAAGCACATTTTGTGATATATTTGTAATTGTTTTGAAAAGACACAAAAAACAAAATAAAGCAGCTTTCTTTAATAATCTGCTTCTAGAGGAAGCTGACTTTATACCCCCAAACCTACTGATTTCTGATTTTAATCAAATAGTAAAAAGAGAATTTTTTTCAAATATTTAATACCTCAAAATGAGATAAAATTATAACTTGTATTCATTTAGGAGTGGCTGAATTTCTCAGCCTGCAGGCTTCTTTTCCAAACGCACCTTCTGTTTTGCCTAATTCATATTGTATAAGCACACAGTGATGAATATGCATTGTTTTTTAATGAGCACAGGATGGTCCCACAGAGTAACACTCATTCTTGCACTCCAAATGCTGGCATGCTTTTAAGACAGAGCACTTAATACATTCCAAACTTTGGTTCTACTCTCTTCCAAAAATAGCTTTAAAAATACCTTTGCTGAAAGCATATCACAGTGTCTATACGGGAGCATAAAAGCTGAGCGCCAATGGTACCACACATTGGTACTGCCACATTGTTAGTGGAATGTTGGAGAACATTCATGGTGAGGGGATGCTTGCATCTGGGCTCTTTGCCTTGGCTCCTGGGTAAACGATCTTTGCAATAAATCAATCTATGACCAGAAGATATGAATGCACGCTTTTTCCTCACTTCAAGAAGCAACATCCACTGATGGTCTGCAGCATCAGTTGGGACATTGGAGGACAGAAAATTCAGAGAAGGCAAACCTGAAGCCCAGAGAAATAGCTACCAGAGGGGGCAGTTTAGACAAGAGAGTTCTCTCCCTTGTGAAGTAAGGATGTGCTTTGTCTTGCAGGCACAGTCCCCTGGGGAAAAGGATTTTGTAGGGGAGTAGTGCTGTCATCAGATTTCCAGACCCTACATGGGGAATGGTAATTTCGTGGCAAATTCTCCTACAGGTTTTTGCTTCTGGTGTTGGTTTTTAGGTGGGTTTTCCATGGGTTTCAGGCTCCTTCTATCCTGGTGAGAGGATGGCAACTTGTCTTGGGAGCATTTCAAGTTAGAATTTAAACATGTCGGACTATTTCTTCAGGAGTCTGGGTTCACTATGGCTCCTACCTTCCAGTCTTTGGTTCACACTCTCTGTAGGTTGCATGCAGCATGAGTAAAGACTGATTTTTAGGTTCACAAACTGTTCAGCTGATGTATGTCCAAGGAACTTCTTTCAAAATAAAACACTTCTCAGGGTTAAAAATACATTTTTGCACAGCAGCGAAGAATAAGCAACAAATCTTCCTAAATTTCATTGCTGCTGCTGGCTTTAAAATTTGGACACATTTTTCTTTAGTTTATCATTCTGTCTTTTGAATATGACAATATTTTGGTCTTCAAAGTTTTCCTTTTTTGCTACTTGAGAAGTATGTAAAGTGCTGCCATAAGTTTTTTTTTAAAAGTATCTTTAAAATGTTAAATGCAGTTTTTACATAAGGATCTTACACTGTGGGCCTTATCAAAAAATACCTAAAGCATAATTCAATATTCTTTTCATGGTTGGCTGATATTTCAATTAGTTAGAGTTGATGTTTTCCTTCGTACAAGGCTTTTTGGTTTTTTCTTTGTTTGTTTTTGTTTTGCAGTTGTCAGTTGTAACATTAAGAATGAGCATACAAATGTGGAAGATAACCTTTTGCTAAATTTAGTCTGAGCACCCAAGTCCCAGTTGTGGCTGTTTGTACTGTGTGCCATTTATTTATTTATTTATTTATTTATTTATTTATTTATTAATAAATTAATTTTTTATTGGTGTTCAATTTACCAACATACAGAATAACACCCAGTGCTCATCCCGTCAAGTGCCCCCCTCAGTGCCCGTCACCCATTCACCCCCACCCCCCGCCCTCCTCCCCTTCCACCATCCCTAGTTCGTTTCCCAGAGTTAAGAGTCTTTACGTTCTGTCTCCCTTTCTTATATTTCCTACGCATTTCTTCTCCCTTCCCTTATATTCCCTTTCACTATTATTTACTGTGTGCCCTTCTCAGTCTCCAGGCCTGACACTGGAGATACTGATACTCTAATGATGGAATCTTAAAAATGAAATGTTTGGTATTGATGAGATGTTCAATATTAACACAACTAAAAGCAGTGAAGACAAATAAGTCACACACAGTTACAGGGTACAATGTGATGATGTGATACAGGTATATATTGTGACGTGATTACCACCATGAAGCTAATTAACACGTGCCCATCACCTCACATCCTTAAGATGTTTTTTTATGTGTGATGAGAATACTAACAATCGACTCTCTTAGCTAGTGTCAAGTGCACAACGCAATACTGTTGGCTAGAGCTTCCATGCTCTGTATTAGGTCTGATTAGACAGACAGATGTGTCAGCATCAGCCCACGCAGGCCACAGAACACGGGGTATTAACAGAGATGAGGAGAACACAGTCCACGATGAAGAGGTAAATGCATCAAGAAGACATAACAAGCCATTGTTTCTTTGAATATTTTTCAACCCCACCCTCTTTCTCCTCTCCTCCTGAGATGCTGATGAGAGATTTTGTTAAAATCCCACAGGTGCCAGGTCCCTGTTTATTTGTTGTTGTTTTTTCATCCTCTTTTCTATTCCTCACTACGGGTAACTTCTATTATTCTATCTCAAGCTCTTGGCATGAACCTCTCAAGGCTGCTGTGGCTTCTGTTCTGTGGAGTTTCAATTATTATAATTTGCCTTTTAGGAATTTCGTCTGTTTCTCCTTCGTATCGTCTTGTTCGTGGCTGAGGCTTTCTACTTTTTCACGGAGGCTTTCTGGTGTTTTGTTCCCACATCCTTGTCGTGAGTGTTCAGGGAAGAAATGTCATGACAGTGGACTTGAAATCCTTGTCAAGCACTGCTAGCACCTGTCTTCCCATTGTCGGCATCTGTTGCTTGGTTTTAGATTCTACGACTTGTGTCTGATACCAGGCCATTATGGGCACTGTGTTACGGGACTTTGAATCTTGTCTGTATGTTCTGCTTTGGCTGATCTACTCTGATGCTGCCTCGTTCCGGTGAGGTGGGTGTCAGGTCCAGGTTCCACTCAGCCTCCAGGTACACCCAGGGTGAAGGCGACGCTCACTATTGCAAAGCATGGGTGGATTTCAAGAAATGGAGAGCTTTCTGACAACTTTTCTTTTTAATGATATAATTTATAGTTAAAAACTCTCTCATCAAAAAAATTTTTAAAACTCTGCAGTAACATGATTTTTATTAATGCCTAGTCAATTATGAAGTAATACCAATTTAAAAAAACTAGAAGAAGAAACTAATAAAAACTCTTTGTAAAACTAGGATTTCACTGCTAAACATACAGATAAAGTATTAGATGAAAACACTGCAATAGACCAATATTCTCATGAAAGTGGATTTGCCCATCTTTAAGAAAATATCAATAAATTGGATCCTTAAATATAGGACAATGATAATGCATCATGTTTACCCCAATAATATAAGCTTTGATATTTCAGTAATGACATTTACCACTCACCGGTAGATTCTACAAACTTATTTAAGTAAAATATTATACTAATTCTCTGCAAATGGTTCCAAACAATAGAAACACAAGGAATAATTCTAAATTATTCTATGAGGTCAGTATTACTTAAATACAGAAAGCAGACAAAGATGTTACAAGAAAAGAAAAGACAAATCTATCACCTGAACATAGATATAAAAAAAAACTCAAGAAGATATTAACAAATTGAATTAAATGAAGAATAATAATAATTATAGATAAAAAAATATACATCAAACCCAAGTGGGATTTATCCAAAATATGTAAGGTTGGTACAATACTTGAAAATCAACTTATGTGATCTATCACATCAACAGGCTAAAGAAAAAAAAATCATATGATTATATTAATAAATGCAGAAAAAGACTTTCAAAAAAATCCAGCACCCATTCATTATACCAAATACCTCTCAGCAACTCAGAATGAGAGAAACTTCATTATTTGATAAAGAACACCTACATGAAACCTGAAACTAACCTCACACTTAATGGTGAGAAATTCGATTTTTTCCTGCTAAGGCCAGGAACAAGGCAAGATACCTGTTGTCACAATTCTTATCCCACATCTTACTGTGAAGCTTAGCTAATGCAAAGAGACAAAAAAAGGAAGTAAATATACATGCATAAGAAGAAATAAAAGTGCTTTTGTTTACATATAATAAGATTGTCTATGTAGAAAGTTCCAAAGAATCAACAACAACAGAAACACCTGAAATTGGTAAGAAATTAAAGCAAGGTAAAAAGACAAAGGTAATAGACAAAGCCATTTGATTTCTTATATGAGAGCAATGAAAAATTGGAATATGAAACAAACGTAACACAGTTTACACTGGCACAAAAAAATGAGACAGTTAGGTATAAATCTAATAAAAAATATGTACAATCTGAGGAAGACTAAAAAATTCTGATAAGAAGAAATCAAAGAAGATCTAACTAAATGGAGACATATTCCATGCATGTGGATAGAAGACTAACCATGACCAAGATGTCAATTATTCCTAAATTCATCTACAGATTTGGTGCAATTCCAATGAAAATTGGAGCAAATTATTTTGTGAATATTGACATACTGATTCTAAAACTTATAGGGAGAGCAAAAGACAAAGGATAGCTAATACGATATTACATTGTAGAAGAGTAAAGTCAGAAGGCTGACACTCCCCGGCTTCAAGAACTCCTATAAAGCTGCAGTATCACGACTGTGTGAAGTTGAAGAGTCGACCAGTAGATCAGTGGAACAGGATAGAGAGCCCATAAGGAGACCCACACGATATAGTTAACTGATCTTGGACAAATGGCAAAGGCAGTTCAATGGAGGACAATTGTTCAAGGAAAGCTGATTAGAAACTGGGCATTCACAGACACCCCACACCCCAAAAAAAGGATCTAGTCTAACTTTCAAAAAACTACATCAAGATGAATCATAAGCTTATATGTAAAACATGACACTATAAAATTCCAGGGAGAAACCACAGAAAAAAAATCTAGGTGATGTTGGGGTGTGGTGATGACTTTTCAGATAGAACACCAACAGCCACAATCCATGAGTGAAAAGTTGATGAGCTCGACTTCATTGAAAGTAAAATTTTCTGCTCTGTGGATGATATTGGTAGGAAAGGAAGGAGACAAGCAATCTGTTCGGAGAAAATCTTTGCAAAATGCATGTTTGATAATTAACTGATATTCAAAACATCCAGAGAACTTTTGAAATTCACCTAAAAGAGAACAAATATCCAACCCCCACAAGTGGGGAAGATATCGAACCTGTACCTCACCCAAGAAGATACACAGATAACAAATAAGTCTATGAAAAGATGCTCAACATCGTAAGTCATTAGAGAATTGCAAATTAAAGCAAAAAGGAGACACCACTTCATAACCATTAAAATGGCTAAAATGCAAGGTGCTCACAGCACCAAATGCTTGGTGGGACTGTCCAAAACGAACAAAAAATTTTATTTTGTTGCTGATGGGAATGCAAAAATGGTCCAGCTACTTTGAAAGGATGACGGTGTCTTGCAGAACTAAACATATTCTTAATATATGATCCAGCGATCACACTCCTCAGTGTCACCCAAATGAGAAAAAAACTTTATGTTCACAGAAAATCCTGCACATGAATATTTACAGCAGCTTTTTCATGATTACCAAAACTTGAAAGTGAGAGGACGTTTTTCTATAGTTGAATGGATATGCAAACTGTGGTCCATCCAGACCATGGAATATTATTCCATAATAAAGAGAAATGAACTATAAAGAGACACAGAAGACACTTAAAATGCATATCAGTAAGTGAAAGAAACCAATCGGAAAAGGCTACAATCGGTTTTATTCCGATTCTCTGACATTCTGGGAAAGGGAGGACTACGGGGACAGTATAAAGATCAGTGGTTGCCGGGGCTTGGTGGGAGGGGACCGATCGCTAGGCAGAGCGGATACAATTTTTAGGTTAAAACTATACTGTCTGTTACTGTCATGGTGGATACGTGAGTTTCTAAATTTGTCAAAACCTATAGAATGTGCAGCACAGACAGCGAGCGCTCATGCAAGTAATGGTCTTGAGTTAGTAATAAGGTATCAATATCAGCTGATATTTGACAGGTGTACTGCACTAATGGAGGAGGCTGGTAATAGGGGCAGTGGAGGCAGAGCTTTCAGAAGGTACGTGGGACGCTGGACTGTGAGCCCAGCTGCTTTGTAAATCTAAAACTGCTCAACAATAGCCTATTAATTATTTAAAAATTCCAGAAAGCTAGAAGGGCCACGTGCCACGTTACTGTAAGGAAGGGCATCAACGTAGAACACAGAGGCACAATCATTCGTAATAGTGAAGACCCGGTTCCTCCACCTACATTGCGAATGAGGCAGGGAGGCGTGACCAACCCACCTCAACCGTATTTCACCTCCTAACCACCGTAGTAATGAAGGATGAAAAATAGGTAAAAGACATACACTTTGCAAAGAAGGAGAAAAGTCTCTCTTTGCAGAAGACATGATCGTGTGTGTAGGAAATCCCCTAAGATCCATGAATACGGAATTGGGGAAAAAGTTTGATAATTTGGTACCTACAGTGTAACATACAAAAACTAAGTGTATTTATTTTATTTGGTTGTGACAGTTAAGAAGAGACAGACACCAGGAAAGTGAAAGCGCATCTAAGACACGGCGAAGAAATACTTGGGGAAAACAGAAAAAGGCCCCAAGGTGGAAATAGGTACGTGTGTCTCCAGAAAGTAGATGTGAGTCCCTTGGGGGGGTGTGTGCGTGCGTGTGCATGTGTGCGTGTGTGAGACAGACACAGAGAGAGCGGCGGGCGAGGGGAGGAGTAGCAGGGGTAGAAGCTGGAGGTTTGGGGACAGGAAGGGTGGCACCGTGCCACAGGAGCAAGGAAAAGTCACCTGTAACATCTTTTTAAAATATGGCAGTGAGAAACCACTTGGAAATTTCAAGCAGAGGAGTGAAATCTTAACTGTTGTGAACGTGTCACTGGGTAGTTGTGTTTCTCCATCATATGTCGGGGTAGCTGGCGACACCATATCCCACCAAAATCGGTGGTAAAGTCAGGCCGACAGCCGCAGCAGCCGTCGGGGGACACTTGAGGGCGACCTGCCAGCCTCGCCATCTCCAGGAGGGGAGGAAGCACGGGCAGGAGCTCTGCGTCGCCCTCCGTCATTGCCTCACATGGGCTTCAACCCTCAATGTAGGGAAGTTGGTCCCAAACAGAACCTGTACATCTTGCGGTGGGGAAGCGACAAGATACTGCGCTCGGAGCTTGCCAAACCCCCGGCCAGGTGGGCGACAGGGACCGAGACGGTGCGAGAACGCGGGGAGAGGGCCCGCAGCCTGGACAGCAACTGCCTGCTTCCACGTGTCCTACCAACCCGGGATGTGCAGAAGGCCGTGCCCTCCGGAGGGTGAGAACTGAACAGGAACCTTCCAGAACACATGATTCTGGGCCACTGGACCACCAGGGTGGAGGCGTTGGTGGATAGGATGCGCCCTCAGCCAACTTCCCAGAAAGACCGTATTTGAGGATTAGGAACCACAAGCTTAGATTAAGATGAAAGCTTAAGTCGCCCCATCCTGAAAAAAAAAAGCCTCAAACCAATTCTTAAAAGAATCCAGATGATTTTCTATTTATTTAATTCCCTTCCGTAAGAAAACTTCCCGCTCCTTACAAAGATATAACGTAATCTAGGGTGTCTACGACGTACCACAGTTTCTGATGTAGAAGAAGACAACAGATATTTAGAGAAGTAGGAAGCAGGTCATAATAAATAGGTCGGCATATCAGTCAGAGTAACACTCATAAATAATCCAGATTCTAATCCCGGGCTTTGAAATAATTACAACTAGTAGAGTAAAACACGCGTAAGAAAATATAGATGCAATAGCCAAAAAATGACAATTTTCAAGAGAATAGATCTATGAATATAAATAATCAAATAAATCTAAATATTAAGACATGATATTTCAAAATTGGAAGTACTTCAACTGAAAAGATGCCTAAATGTTAAAGAAAAACATTGAAACCACAACTAAAACACTTCAAGGCCATACAGCCCGCTGTGCCTTTCGGACCGAGCACGTATATTTTTAAGCCACGTAGCAGAGTATGCGACACTTCAACTCTGTTCGTCTACAGCTATTTATGCTTTTTTTTTTCTACAGGACTTATTTCTGCCCGATTAGTGGATGCTGTTTAGTCAATAAGATAAACATACGTTACCAATTTTCGGCATATCACTTTCAATACCCACAAATCTTTGTACCTGCCCACAGCATCATCCTACCGTCAACATTAGGCCTTGTGTCTCTGCAGCAGAAGTCCCAGGAGGCCTGCATCCAGTGTCAATGGCCCTTGGGCATGGCATCCTCCTTCCAGCTCCTCACCTGCCTCCCAGGAGTGTGTGGGGAGGGCCCTGACCCCACCTGCTGCCCCTCCTGCCCCTCAGCAGGTGTAGGGACTGCCCTGACCCCACCTGCTGCCCCTCCTGCCCCTCAGCAGGTGTGGGGAGCATCATGGGCTCTTTCCCAAGACATCCCCTGAGGCTCCTGCCCTGTCAGGGCAATGGCATTTCTGAGCATCATATTTCCTGGGCACATCCTGGGAAAGAGTCTCTTCTGCTCTTGGTTCCCTCTGAGATCCCCAATATCCTAGGAGGGTTTGGCGCTTCTGATCTGGTGGCGATGCCCCCCGCTGTCTAGCTCACCTGAAGACAGTGCCTGGTTCATGGCAAGTCCTCAGGGTGCGGCCTTTTGACATTCAAAACACAGGACCCGGGAAGATTCAAAGCCCTGTTCAAGTCCATCGTCCCACCTACAAGTTTTAAGAGTCTATATTTCAGCTCAAAAGACAAGAGAGTGCTGTTTTCTGCAGGGAACTCAGTTTATAATATCTTCTTCAAAGCATTTTTATAAAGATTAGATAATTGATGCTCAGCACTTAGCATATAGTTCTTGGCACATAATAAACTAAAACTATCATTACAATTAGTAATGTTCAGTTGCCGTTGGTATTAGATTTTTCAATTTATAAGAATAAAGGAAGACCAGGGACACTATTTTGTTTCTTTATGTAGAAAATAATAGCAGAAATGTATCAGATATCTTAAAATACAGTTTTAGGAAAAAAAAACCAAAATATTTTTTAAAATTTCTGATTAACAAAGCAACATAAAGTGATGACGTATTGCTCGAATTCAAGCAAAAGCATATACTTTCTTTATTACTTTCTTTATGTGTATTTCCTATAGTTGTTCAGAAAAGTGCAAGAGAATAAACAGTGAATATAGCTTTAAAGCAGAAATTTGACTAAAAATAGCACTTTAGACAAAAGTCTAAATGAAAAGTAATACCTTTTTCTTTCTACTTCAGGCAAGCTGTTTTAGCTGTTATGGCTCAATCGTTTTGAAGTGTTTTATGGATCACAGCCTTAAAATTCTGTCATTATTTATAGTCCACTATCATTCCATTGTCTTCTGTCTTGGAATTCTTAGAACCATTCTTTTAAGAGAATATGTTTCCTGAAAAATAGCAAAAAGCAATATATGATACAGTGTGTGCCATTGCTCATTGCATTGCAGAAGGAATAATAGGATTACACGGACAATTCCTTGGAGAGACAATGCATGGAACTTAAATGAGACCAGTTTTGCAGTGTTAATAAAAGCAACATACAATTTATTTGCTACATATTTTTAATAATCCGCACTTCAATAATTTTGGCCAGATTGCAGATGCGTATATACGCCTCTGTTTTAGGTATTTGTGTGTGCATGTGCACTGAACACTGGCAAGCCGCTGAATTTATAAGTGGCTCATCTGTGATTTTCTGTTATTCAGTATAAAAACTTAAAATCTCTACATGGTGTCCAAAATAGTCATTCGTTCTCAAAAATGTGCAAATTATTTCCTAACATAAATTGCCCTGATTACTAATTTACAGAGACATAGAATTTATTTAAGATCCCAAAGTAGCATTGCCCACCTTGCCCCTCACTCTGCACGCATCTATCATGAAAAACAGGTTGGGAGGACGTCCACGTAGAGTACAACCGGGAGTTCCCAGAATCCAGGCACACTGTTGAGGGGTGATTTGTGTCCCATAAAAACAGGTGGAAGCTCTAACCAAAGGTAGCTGTGGATGTGACCTTATCTAGAAATGGGGTCCTGGCAGAGGAGGTCATCCTGGAGGAGAGGAACCTTGAATCCCATCCCTGGTGTCCCAAGAAAAGAAGAAGCCACAAGGGCACGCGGGGAAAACAGGCTGTCCTGGTGCAGAGTGGGGTGATGCATCGACAGGCCAGGAGCGCCAAGATGCTCAACAAGGACCAGGATGGTGATTTTGGACTTTGTGCCTCCAGATCCGTGACATAGTAAATCTTTGCTTTAAGCCACCCGACTTACGTACTTTAGAGAAGCAAATAGTCGTAGATACACACCTCGAATCTGAAGGTCAGAGTTCCCAGAGATTTGCTGGCCAAAGAGAACGGAAGCGGTGCTGGCTTCAGAAGCAGCCAGAGACCTGTGATGGGCTTCCGGCCTTGTGTGCATCACTGAGGCTAAACTCAACAGAGGTTTCATTCACAAGATGAGAAAAGGGCCACGGCAATTGCCACCAGCTGAGCAAAACCAGAGGAACAGCATTGTCCCTGACAACTTTGGCAGGATGCGTCCAGGGAGAAGTCATCATTACACGGACCCATCGTGGAACGAGGTCTCGGTCACTCCATTCATCACCGCAGCTGCAGACAGGAGTGGGGATCTGCCTCACAAACTTCTTGATGCTGAAAATGGCCAAGCACGTCTATGAAAACCAGTGGTGGTGAAAAAAGGAGGCACCTTTCAAAACTGTAATTTGGCATCAGGTCATGGGGTCATTTCAATGGCACTCAACAACCGCACCAAATTTTTCCAAACACTTGAACACACATTATCATGATTGCTTCTCCCGACAGCTTGATAAAAGAGACAAATTATTATCCTCTCTATTTCACGATGAAGTTAAGTCATAGGAAGATGCCCATATGGTGCACACAGCTAATGCAGTGGCCATTAGGACTTTTAATGTCTAGTTCAATTTTACTCATGCAACAGCTTGCTGAATATAAAAATTGAGCATTTTCCCAAAACCTGCTGTAACCTTTAAACATTTAACCAACTTACCTGAATTATTCTCCTCATATAAAATTCATGTGTGTGTGTGCACGCACCTGCAGTTCTGAAGGAACTGTGTAGAGCGTGCTCAGTTTGATTATCATCCATATTTATCTTGACTCTCAGCTTCAAAGCAAAGTCTAGTTGGATATGCTCTTGCTGACATTGTTCCCTACTGTCATGTCTCTGGGGACTACACACCATTTTCCCTGGATGCTATTTATATACCTGACATGTAGTAATGCGTTCATGTATTCAAGCATCTGACCGGCAATTTCATTTTCAACCTTACTTTGCTGGTATTGGAGATTACCAGTCTCCTTTGGCACCTGGTCTAGGAAGAAGCACACGCTGAAGTCTGGAACATTTTCATCACAGAGTGACTTCCTCCGGTAGGTCTGCTCAGCATCCTTCATTTGTTTTGAATTTACAGCTGGCAGTTGGCTGATATCTTATTCATGCTGCCTTGATCACTGCTCCAGACCTACTGTTCGTGGTCGGCGCAGCTCAGTACTCACCGTAGGACTTTAGGCTACTTTCAAATAATTGCGGATGCCTTTCAAATAGTATGTTTCCAGAAAGTTTTCTTTTAATCCCACACATTTCCATCTTCAATTATTAATAATTTGCTTACAACCAAGTCTGGATGATGCTAGATGCTTGATGTTACATTTGGTAAATTATTTATAAAGGACTCTTAGAAATTTAAGTAGGATATCCAAAGTTTCTGAAAATATCAGAAAAATATATTGATATTTTTCGTATATACAAATATATATGACATACATATAAATATATATAAATTCTACCATATATATAAAAAAGAATTAATGTTAATCCTTCTCCAACTATTCCAAAAATATGGAATAGGAAAGAGCTATTTATAAGCTCTTATATTTATAAGGCCTTATATTTATAAGGCCAGAATTACTGTGATGCCAAAGCCAGACAAAGACATTACAAAAGAACTACAGGCCAATATCCTTAATGAACATAGATGAAAAAATTCTCAACAAAATCTTAGCAATCCAAATTCAATAGCACAATCAAAAGGATCATACCCCATGACCAAGTGGATCAGCCCTGGGTTGCAAGGATGTTTCTATCTAATGAAAATCAATTAATGTAATACATTAACAGGATGGAAGATAAAAGCCTGAGACCATCTCAATAGATGCAGAAAAGCATTTGATAAAATTCAACACCCTTTCATGATAAAAACACCCAGAAAAGTAGGAATAGGAGATAATGACCTCAACATAATAAAGGCCTTGCATGAAAAGCCTACAGCTAATATCATATTCCACAATAAAGAGTGGAAAGCTTTCTACTAAGATCAGGAAAAAGACAAAGATGCCTACTCTCACTATTTCTATTGAACATAGCACTGGAAGTTCTAGCCGGAGTAATTAGGGAAGCAAGAGAAATAAAAAGCATTCAAATAAGAAAGGGAGAAGTCATTGTTTGCAGATGACATGACATTATATATAGAAAACCCAAAAGACTCACCAAAAAAACTTTTAGGACTAATAAACTAATTCAGTAAAGTTACAGGATACAAAATCATTGTGCAAAAATGACTTCTATTTCTATGTCCTAATAGCAAAATGTCTGAAAAGAAAATAGGGAAAACATTCCATTTACAATAGCACCAAAAAGAATAAAATATTTGGACATTAAAAAAAATTTTTAAAAATACTTAGACATAAACTTAACTAAGAAAGTAGATTTGTACACTGTAAACTACAAAGAATGATGAAAAAATTAAAGACACAAACAAAAGGAAAGACATCCTTTGGTTCATGGTTTGGAAGACTTAGTATTATTAATATGTCCATGCCCTAGGTGATCAACAGATTCAATGTGATCCCTATCAAAATCCTGGCAGCATTTCTTATTGTAATAGAAAAGAAAAAGATAGAAAATTCACATGGAATCACAAAAGGCCCTTAATAGCCAAAACAATGTTGAGAAAGAAAAATGAAGCTGGAGGCATCATCCCTGTTGTTTTCAAAATGTATCACAAAGCTGAAGTAATTAAAACGGTGTCACTGGCATAAAGACAGACACACAGACCAGTGGGGCACAACAGAGGGCACAGAAATACACCCCCACATATGTGCTCAATGAAAAAGATTTCAAGAACACACAATGGGAAAAGGGCAGATGTTCAATAAATGGTGTTGGGAAAATCGGACGTCCACGTGTGAAAGAATGAACGTGGACCGTACACAAAAATCGACACATAATGGCTTAACCATTCAAACATAAGACCTGAAGCTGTAAAACTTCTAGAATAAAAGTTCTTGCGACATGGGTCTTGGCAATGACTTCATGGATAGGACCAACAAAAGCAACCACAGCAAATTTAAACGGGAAGACAGCAACCTAAAAGGCTTCAGAACAGTGAGGAAAAAAAAAATCAACATTGTAAAATGGAATGGAAGAAAAAAAAAGGCAAGCCGTGTATCTAATAAGTGGCTTATTTCCAAAATACGGAAGGCACTTTTGAGACTCTCTCGCAAAAAATTTATAACCCAACTAAAAAGGGTTTAAGGACTTGAATGATTTTTTTCCCAAATAATACACACAAATGACTAACAAGCTACATGAAAAGGTGCTCCATGTCAGTAATTATCAGGGATGTGTGTATCAAAACCACAAAGAGAGAGCACCTCTCACCTATTGGGATGCCCAGTATAAAAAAAAAAAAAGCAGGCAATAAATGTCGGCAAAGATGTAGAATACAGATGCCCCTTGAACAACGTGGGGCACTGACCACCCCACCCCCTGCAGTCAAACATCTGCATATAACCTTTGATTCCCTTAAAACCTAATTACTAATAGCCTACTGGTCAACAGAAGCCTTATCAATAACATAGCCAATTAACACATATTTTGTACATTATATGGATTGTGTACCGTATCTCACTCTAAAGTAAGCCAGAGAAAGCACAATGTTAAGAAAATCATTAAGAGAGAGAATACATTTACCATACTATGCTGTATTTATCAACAAGAATCCACGTATAAGTGGACCTACAAAGTTTGAACCCACGCTGTGGAGTCAGTTGTCATTGAAATCATTGTATACTGTTAACGGGAATATGCAAAATGGTGCAGACCCTATGGAAGTCACTGTGGAGTTTCCTCAACAAATTAAGAATAAAGCCACCCTATGATGCAGCAATCCCACTTCTGGGTACTTATTCAGAGGAAATTACAATCAAGATCTTAAAGAGAAATTAGCTCTCCCATGTTCATTGCAGCAATATTTACAATAGCCAAGGTATGGTAACCACCTAAGTGCTTCCTGGCCAATAAATGGATGAGAAAGGGTGATAGACACATACCATGGAACGCCGTTCAGTCTTGGGCCTTGAAGAAGAAGGAAATCGTGGAATGTGCAGCAACATGGATGAAGCTGGAGAACACGACCCGGAGTGAAATGCGTCCATCTCAGGAGACCGGATCCTGTAGGACTACATCTGTAGGAAGGATCTAAAACAGTCAACTCGGGTGAAGCTGGGAACAGAATGGTGGTAGCCAGGGGCTGGGGAAGGAGATACGGGAGTTGCTAATCCAGGGCGTAAATATTTACTTATGCAGGACGGAGGAGTCCAGAGAGCTCTGGACAACATGTGTCTACAGATAACAATGCTGAACTGTACATTTAAAAATCTACTAAGACGGGCACCTGGAGGGCTCAGTGGATGAGCGTCTACCTTGGACTCAGGGTGGGACCCCGGGTTTCCGGGATCAAGTCCTGCATTGGGCCCCCCGCAGGGAGCCTGCATCTCCCTCTGCCTGTGTCTCTGCCTCTCCCTTTGGGTCTCTCATGAATAAATAAAGAAAATCTTAAAAAAAAATGATCTACTATGAAAGCAGACCTCATGCTAAGTATTCTTACCACAATAAAAACATTTTTAAATATAAGAAATTATAACATTTTATTTTCCATCATTATTGCTTTCCAGAAAACTCTTTTACTGCTTATCAAAATAGAACAAGGAAAGGAAAAGACTTTGAAGTGGGACTCTTCCGAGATATTTTTTCCCCTTTGTGTGGACTATCAGTGGAAATTGATGACAGGATGTCAAAAGCTCGACCAAGCCTCAAGGATATTTTTTAATTCACCAGAGCAATAAAGCATTTATGGCTCCGGTGTTAAAGAGCGCGAGTCTGAACAATGGAAAATTTAGAAAAGGCCGGATTTGATACTTGGCATCAGTGTCACGGTACAGACTTTACAAGAGGAATGATAGGTTGAAAGTCTAAGCCATAAATACACAGCCAGATTCCCAAAAAGCAAAACAAGGGGAAAAATGAAAAAGAAAAAATAAAGACAGAAAAAATTGTACACATCCATTTCCCCAGCTACCAAAAAATGAAAGTAAAAACAAGAACTCAAAGCTACGTGAAACCCCAGTGTAGATAAAAGCAGAGTTGCTCACAGTAACAGCATAGTTTTACTTGAAAGGTCAATGCCAAGGTCCCAAGGAGATCATCCCATTTTAGAGTGGACATAAAGCTTCGGTCACCTGTTGGCATTATTTTACTGTGTGCCGTGCGAGAAGTCTATTCAGAGACCCTCGCGTCCTTTTTACTAGCGTCTGGTTCCAAGTACTGGGTTCCCAGGGTCAGTGCCGCGGTCCTGGGTGCTCTGCAGCCTCCTGGTGGGAGGCCCCCTGGCTTGGGCCAGCTGCCCTCCGGGGGCCTGGGGTCCCTTGCCGTCCTGCCCACCGGCATGTGTGCTCTTCCTTAGGCTCACAGAAGTATTGCTCCTCAACATGCCACTGCCCTCCGTAGATGCCATTGGTCTCACACTGCACCTGCTGTCAGCCGCTCCCCTCCCCAGGCACCTGCTCCTCAAGGACAGGAGTGGGGACAGAGCCCGCGGCCAGAGGCCTGTATGAACACAGAAGCGCGTGCAGACCTCCCTTACTGACTGTGGCTGAGTCACTTCTGTCAGAGGGACGGCTGAGCCAACGCCGAGCAGCAAAGCCTGCAAATCTCTCACCACGTAGAGCACCGCTGGGTCACGACAAGCTCCCCCCAAAGGCCTGCACCTCTCCGTGTGCAACAGCTCGGGGCCACAGATGAGAACATTCACTTTCTGGGGACGAGTCTGTTCCCGATGGAGGGAGGAGGAAGCTGAGCTGCACCTGCCCAGCGATTCCTACCAAAAGCATCCATCACTTATCTCCATGTTGGGAGGACAGAGAGGGGCCAGCACGTGCTTTAGGGACACACGCAAGTGTACAAACACACATGCTGTTCTATGTTGGCTTACGATCCACTGCCCCAAGGTGACACCCAGCACCCACACCCTGCCTCTATGCTCAGGCTGTGTTTGCTGTTAACTGTGAGCAGAAAGGCGGGCAGGGGTGGGGGTGGGGAGGGTCACAGATGAACTAATTTCAGAACAAGGGACCCTCTACAAAGCCGGTGTTACGCCCTCCATCTGCATCTCAAATCCATACATCTGGTAATGAAGGTCATCGGTCTGTCGTTTCCTTGGACCGTCTCTTTTCACATTTTAGTACAGGTTAGGCGAAGGTCTTTAGATGTGGTTAGAAGTGCTTCCTTCTCTTCTATTTTCCTGAAGAATCTCTGGAGAATTGGTATTCTTATTCCATTCTTAAAATGTTAGATAGAATTCAATAGCGTAGCTACGCTCTGGTACCGTTTCTCTGGGAAGGTGTTTAGCTTCACAATCCGTGTTGTCAATAGACAAAGAGTGATTCAGGTCATCTTTGTTTTTCTTGCTCGATTTGGGTACGTCTGCAAGATTATTTTTCTATTTTATCTAAATTAAGCATTTGTTTAATATATTTTTCAAGATCTGTAGAATTATTAGTGATAGAGTAGCGTTCATTTGGGTTATTGGTGACTTGTGTCTTCTCTCTTTTACTCTGATTAGAAGTTTATCATTTTTATTGATCTTTTCAGAAAATTAGATTTTGGCGTTATTGATCTTCTCTAATGACCTTGTTTTCATTTTCATCAGTTTCTGATATTATCTTTATCCTTTACTCTCTCGGGCTAGGTTTTGATTCAGTGCGCCGTTCTCTCTCCAGTTTCTCCTAGAGGACGCCTAGCTCATTGATGTGAGGACTACTTTCTGATAAAAGAAAATTAAAGCTATCCATTTCCTTCTCAACACTGCCTTAAAAGTATCCTGCAAATTTTTGCTATGTAGCTATTCATTTCTGTTCAATTCAGAATATATTTTAATTCCTCTTGTGATTTCTTTTGACCCAGGTATCGCGTGGCCCAAAATATGTTCTACTTTTAGCGAATCTTCCAGGCGCACTTGGAAAATATGTTCTCTGTTGGTTGGAGCGTTCCACAGTATAAGACCTACTTCCCTTCACAAAGCAATGTCTAGATAGGAAAGTGATGTGTCAGAAAAACAGCAACTAAAGATAGTAAAAACTCACAGATAAAGAGAATATATTTGGGGTATCAAATCACGAACACACACTTTCAAGGACAAAAAAGAAGGACCAAGTATGAGGTGGATGGAATCTTTCCAAGCAGTTTGGAGCAGCTGTGGGGTGTGGGGCACCCCAGGGAGACACGAGGGCTACTTGGCTGACAGTCTAAGCAGAGAGGGCTACTCACAAAGCTTTATAAAAAAAGTAAAGTCAAAGTGGATTCTCATATTTTATTAACCTATGTAATGAGAAATAGTAGCTTTTTCTTATTTTTCTCCTTCCCCCATCAACTTCTCCATTTGGAACCTCTAACAGAGCAAGCTCTACCAGAAATCTGTTGCACGGAATACCAAGAGTGAACCAAGAAGGCTGCTATGGAAATTAATAATAATAATAATAATAATAATAATAATAATAATAATAGACTTTTTGGTTTCCCAGGTTGGGGCAGGAGAGAAACTCAACAGAGTTTTGACTTTTCAACAAAGCAGACATAGATCTGAGCATATACTGGCCTTTGAAATAGGCTTAGTGGTTGTAACTGTTGTGTATCCCGAGAGAGTCATCAGAATCCATGTTAATGATGTGAAACTCTAAGGTATCCTGGTGGATGCCACCCTCAGCCCTGCAGACAGCACCGCACCCCAAGGGAAGCGGGCACCTGTGGACAAGTCAGAGCTCAGGAAGGGAGAAAGAGGAGAGGATGGCAGAAAGAGAAAGACAGGCAGGCTGACCAGAGTGGGGTGAACCTGATCCCCTAAGTAACATGAATAGGAATAGGGACACACTAATTGTTCCTTCCTCTAATCCCTAGTATTTTAATCATATTCTCATAGTTTTCTGGACTAAAATATATGAGACCTTCCAAAGTCAAGCATCGCAAAATCCAAACATGAATTATATAAAAGAGTCACAAATGGTCACAGCACCCCAGAAGTCAGTATTGTCTAACACTGTTATTATTTCTTTAGTTTTCCTTCTATGCTTATGGAAGTGTCCCATTTTATTTTTTTTAATAAAAAACAAATTAGGCTTCATATACAAAACATCACTTTATTTTAAGTCTGTCTGAAATGTGTGTGGCAAAATGTCATTGTCTTCTGGTTATTTTGCTTGCTCACCATTCCCCTTACTGTCCAACATCCTTTTAAAGCAGAGATTGTGTTTTCTTATAAGAATATGCTGTAATTTATCATATTTGAGTTATTCCTAACACGCAACTAATATAAAAGTGCTGCCTTATTGTATGTATGTGGATATATATGTGAAGAGAGAGAGAGGAATTGTTTCTAAAAGATACATTATCAGAAAGAAATATAAGTAGAACATTTTACTGTTTTTTACTAGACATTATAAAAATATTTTCTAAAATGTAGTATCATTTTGTACTTCTATTAAGAAGGTAGAAGAGTGACCATTTCTTCACGACTTTCCAGTAAGGATATTATTTTTTTCATATTTAAAAAATTAATAGTCCAGAGATGATATTTTATTGTTGTTTAATTGTCAATTATACAGATTTTTAATAGGACTGAACAGACAATTTGTTAATTAGGTCACATTATTTTTCACCGAGTTTGTCATTTCATATCTTTAGAAACTTATCAGAATATTCCTGCCAAAATTGTGTATGCAGTTCATGAGGATTCCATGGGCAGTAGAATGAACCTTTTGTGTGTCCCCAAAATACATACACACAATGTGACCTGCAAAATCTACATACAGTAATTTTGGTAGATTTAATAGTAATGGGACACAAATATTTTTCTGATGTTCCTTCTAAATTCTCCATATGAACCATATTTTAAAAAAAGCATTAACTATGAGAATTTTGCCACTACTTATTCTCATTTATGGAAACCATTTGTTGCTAGAATTGTTCTCCTGGGGATCCCTGGGTGGTTCAGCAGTTTAGCGCCTGCCTATGGCTCAGGGTATGATCCTGGAGTCTCGGGATCGAGTCCTGTGTCGGGCTTCCAGGAGGGAGCCTGCTTCTCCCTCTGCCTGTGTCTCTGCCTCTCTCTGTGTCTTTCATGAATAAATAAATAAAATCTTTTTTTTTTTTAAAAAGAACCATTCTCCTATATTTGTAGTGTCTCCCAATACAGACTACAAATACACACATATATACACCAGCCAACGATGTGTGAAAGTTAGTCATTGGTTTCACCTGATACAACTGCCTGAAGTTTGCAGAGTGCAACACAGTTATGTTCTTATAATCTGCAAATTGTTCCAGAGGTGAGTCAAAGTTAGGGTCACCTACCACAATCCTCACTCTCGTGCCAAGAAAAACACTTCCAAAGCATGAAGTCTAGAGCAATTCCAGTCCCTGGTCCTATTTCCTTCTGGGCACCCTTGTATTACAGGATAAGTCTGTTCTTTGTTTCTTTGCATGCTTCCCTGATATATTTTCATTACTCCTAAAGTGTGTGTTTGACACACAAAAAATTATCTTTAAAAGCTGATTCTCTTACAGTATGTGCAAAAGTATCGCAACCGAACACTTACCAACCAAGAGTTCCCATGTCCCACCATACGTGTCATCCGTGATCCGTCAATTCTCAGTTCCAAGGGTCCAGCATCTGCCACTTCATGTCTAGGCACATGTTTAAAGATTGGGTCACACTCTGGAGATACTGTACGATGAAAACATTAGTAGCCAGGAATCCAACAGAGTTGGGGATTGTCATTTCTATCATACAAGGCTCTTGTAAGCACAAAAAAATATAAGATTAAAATTTTTCTGCTATGTATGAGCTATAGAGTTTTTTTTTAATTACATTTATTTTACTTATTGAAAAATAATGAACATGGGGGACTATATTAGTTTCAGGGGCACAATATAGTGATTCATCAATTCTATATATCACTCAGTGCTCACGAAGATAAACGGGCTTTTGACCCCCTGTATCTGTTTCACCCGTTCCTCCCACCGACTTCCCCTCTGGCAACCATTTGTTTGTTCTCTGTATTTAGGAGTGGTTTTTTTTGTCCCTTTTTAAAATTCATTTGTCCATTTGTTTCTTAAATTCCACATATGGTGTTTGTCTTTCTTTGGCATATTTCACTTAGCTTAATATCCCTAGGTTCATCCATATTGTTGCAAATGGCAAGATCTTTTTTAAGATGAGTAACATTCCATTGTGTAAATAAATCACATCTTTTTTTTTAATCCATTCATCTATGCATGGACACCTGGGTGACTTCTATGTCTTGGCTATTCTAAATAATGATGCAATAAACAGAGGAGTCCGTATCTTTTCAAATGAGTGTTTTTGTTTTCTTAGGGTGGATACTCAGTATGCAATTACAAGATCATGCATTAATTATATTTTTAATTTTTTGAGGATAGGGTTTGAAAATTTTTCTATTAGCTTCTAAACCTTGAAAGAAATAATAGATCTTTCTAGAAATCAACATTTCTGTTGCTTACAGATACTTTTTAAAGCCACATTTCCTCCATTTCTAGGGCTTCTGTTCTGCGTAGGGTTTATAGGGAGAAATCTTAGTTCTGTGTAGATTGCTTGACCCTGAAGGGTCAGTCATCTGAATTTCACGATGATCATCATAGAAGCTGAGGGGACCAACAACAGCAAAATCAGCACACTGACAGAAGAGCAGAGTGGAATCAAGTTGTGTGACAGTGTGTATTTGTAAGATATACAAAACTGAAGACAAGTTAACCCCAGAAGATAAGATGGCCGTGTTCAAATATGTGAAGAGTGGTTATGTTGGACAGGGATGTCCGGTGTTCTGAGTTATTCAGGTGCAACCAGAAATGAGACGTGCTGAAGGTGACTTCAGCTTGGTGTCAAGAATTTGACGGCAGCCATCTCAAAGGCAGACTTGGTTGCTTCGGGAGGTTCTACATCCCAGGTCTCTGCAGATTTCAAGATGAATGATCCCTAGGACACCACGCTGTGGGGGAAGGCTGAGTGTCATAGGAGGTGGATTCAATGAATGGCTTAGTAAGCAAGTAGTGATAATGGATGAAGGATCATATCTGCACTGCCTACTTTTATGCACCAACCTGACCGGTCACAGGGTGCCCAGATCACACATTATTCCTAGGTACATTCAAGGGTATTTCCAGATGAGCTTTGTCCATTTTGTGGCCCAGAAAAGCCTTGGGTCTGCAAACCAATCACCAGCGACCCTGTACAATCAGACCCTTAACACCCTATCCTGCTACAGAGATGATCTCATTTTTTGTTCCCCTTTGATGAAACATATTAGAAGAGTTTCTTTGGTCTATTTTCCCTCCTTACCCCATATTTTCTCCTCAACACACCCAAATCTGGCTTTCTCTCTCACTATTTCAGTGAGACCAAACCTCTCAGGTCCTAGGCACCCCTTCTAATCTTCAAACCAGACAACGGGCCCATGCTTCTACCCAGGAGGCAGGCACCATTCCACAGGGTAAACACTTTGCTTTTTAAATGCTTTTCTTTCATCCACTTTCCTTCTTCCTTCTCCATCTGCCAGTAGAGCCCCGCCTGATAGCTCAACAATGAAATGTTATAGAATCACTGGGGCCTCTTTAGGGTGTCCTTCCATTCTAATTTACATATTGTCTGCAATTTAATCTGCACAAATTAATCACTTTAAATATCACACATGTGTCAATGACTCCCTTATGTTCAGATGTGACATCACGTCACACTCTTCTAGTGGGAATGTTAACAATGACAAGCTCAGAACAAAGTCTTAATTCCCACCTAACTTGAATCCTCAACCATTTCTATTCTTCTCCAGATCTGTAAATGTCACTACATTAGCAATTCAATGGCTTAAGCCAAAAATTTAGGAGTTAGCTGTGATTTTTCTATTTCCTCACTCAATCCATTGGGTCCTGTCCATTCTACCTACAACATGCATCTAGATATGCCTCCTTTCTTGAACTCCACCCTGCTTCAAATCCTTATAATCCTTGAATTAATCCAACAGTCGCACAAATCCTCTTCTTACAACCACTACATCCTCTTTAAAATTCTTTCACCACACTAGGAGCCCCAGTGATCTCTCAAAAAGCATTTAAAAGTGAAAGTGGCACTACCCTATCTAAAATACTCCAAAGACCTAAGATGAAAAATGAATTTCTTGACCAGGATTACAAAAGCAAAAACAAAAACAAAAACAAAATAAATGTCACCCCTCTTAAATACTCTCCTCTTTTACTGACTGCACTCCCAGACAAGTAGCTGATTTATTTTCTGTGAATGTAAAGTTATATACTTACGCCAGCTTCTCCCTTACTTTGTCCCCATCCCCGACCACCTTCTTCCCATCTCCCAGGTACTTCTGAATATTCTCCAATTCTCCAAACTAGTGGAACCACTCAGTCATTCTTTATTATATCCCCTTCCTCATCTATTTTAATCCTTGGTATAAAAGGAGTTTCCTGCTTAGGTTATAACTGAAAAGCTCTCTCCAGAAGGGTCTTCTTTAAACACTAACGGCAATGAATAACTCGAAAAGAAAACTGTTCTATATTCACAGAAAAAAAAATTTAATCTACCCAGAAGAGAAAGGATTCAATATATTTTCTTTCCAATTCATGCCTCAGGGATAGTCACTCTCGAAGATCAAATATTCCATTCACTTTCCAGGTGAAAGCCTTCATTCATTCAAATCTTTTAAAATAAATTGATTGCATATTTATTATGTACCAAGCACTGTTTAAGCAAACAAAACAGATAAGGGTCACAGCCTCATGGATCTCACATACTAGTCAGAGAGTCAGATAATAAGCAAATAAAATAAAGTTCAATTTTTACACCATAAAAAAATGCCCTGAAGGGTCTCTCATTTTCCGATACACACAATCATTATAATTGACAAGCTGACTGCAGGATATGTTTAATCTAACTGGGTAAGATAAGGAAATCATTATTCTCAGTATGAAACTAAGAAGATCTACTTTTTTTTTATTACCATGGTGTGAATCAGTGACCCAATTAAACATCTAACTCCCAAAGCACACCTGTCATCACCAGTGCATTAAATAACAAGGACAAGAATCCATTTTAAGTGCAATTTCTTCCATGTCGGGAGCACTTTTTAGAATGCTTTCATAAAGCAGTGTATTATTCTTCTGAAATAATTACATTCTCTCAGGCATTGGATTGATAATCTACTCGTAGCTTAAAAATCCACATTTAAATTTGATCATGGTTTTTTTGAAGAAATTAAAAGACTTAGGTACTGCAGAGAATTTTACTTTAAGCAAACCAGGGGTTGGGTACCCTGACGTTGGCCACAGAACCTGACACAGGAGGAATACAAATGTTTTTTTTGTGCCCATCTCCCGACATGCGCCAAGCACTGTGCAATTTACAGGCATGATTGCATGAAATCTTGCAATGTTTCTTTGTTGTGTACTTAGAGGGCCATGAAATCTTTTACCCTTCCCAGGTGACTGGAGTCTCAGTCATTCTGATGAAGTATGTTGTTAGACATGAAAACTGGGAAATAATTTAAGATGTTTGAGCCAAGAGTTAAAAATGGCAAAAAAAAAAAAAAAACCAACAACAACAACAACAACAAAACACCCTAGAAACTTGTAACTTGATGCAGGGCACGCAACTTGGAATTTAAAACCATATGACATATATTCCACATATAGAAGAGTGCATACACATGGAGCATAATGAATAATTATAAACACTTGTGTATTCACAAAAAATAATGTGAATAACCTAAATCCGTCTCCTTTGAGATTCCCGAAAAGTGCCTGTTATGCTGAATTTTAAATCAGTTCTTTGTTCATAAAAGGTACTTTTTTGTTTAATAAAGATACTTTTACCACCTCTATGGTTATCCCTAAAATCTACAGCTTTATTGTGTCTGTTTTAGATCCACATGTAAAGCGAACACCACAAGAAGTGTGACACTCCGTTTTTCCTCAAAATTTTGTGTGACACCTTTTCATCCCATTCGTGTAGCTGTATTTCTTCTGTTTGTCTTACTGTGTGCGATTCCTTTGCGTGAATATAGCACAGCACATTCTTGTGATCATCCTCTCTAGGGATTTGGGTCATTTTTAGCATAGTTATCCCGGAAGTCAGCCCGTCCACTCCTCACTCTGCCCTCAGAGTGAAACACACGTGCACCCGTGTGCACCAGTGTGCACGGCACCATCACTCACAGCCCAACGCTGAGAACAGCCCCAGAGTCTATGAACCGATGAACGGCGCAGCCACAGAGTGGAGCACGTTCGCTGTAGGCACAGAGGGGGTTCTGGGGTGTGGACAGTGTGCAGTCACCGTGCACAGAACCCTGAGGGGACAGAGGCGTGAGAGCACATACTGTGGGACCCCGGGTGCAACACCACTACAGGGGGAGCGGGGACTGTGCTTGGCAGGCCCAAGAGGGAGGGCGGGACAGGCCCTGCGGGGGACACGGGGATTGGTGCTGCAGGTGCTGCTCTGCACAGTCTACACGGGCTGGAGGCAGGTGGAGACCACAGCCGCCACGCGGGCACCGCCTTCCTTGCCCCACGGTGTGTCCCTGGCTGATCTGGCCAGACACCGGTTCAGGAAAGGGGGCACAATGCAAGCCTGGTAAAAACTATCACTACATCATACAGAATCTCATGATATTTGTATTTTCAGTAAGTGTAGATTACTTTTACAAACATTCAAAACTAGACAGATTGTCATGATAGACACCAGACAGTTATTCTCTACGGTTTTGACTATTGCACTGGTTTTATTAATGTTTTATTAAAGTGTATTCCTTGGGCATAAAACTGAAGTAGCCTCTATAATTGACACCTACCCATGGGACAAAGTTGGACGGTGAAGAAAAAAATCAGGAATCAGTTTCCTACTTACAGATTTTCCTGGGTGGCAGCAAAGCACACTGTGTTGCAGTAAAAATTGATCTTATTTGCTTCCCTCTCTTTGATTAACTTATTTTTTTTCTCATTCACTTAATTTGTTATTTTTCCCTTCATGGCTGAAAATCTGTTAAAAGACTCGAGAATCCTCCCCCCGGTTTGTCCATTGTTACTACAACATGTAGTTGTCTTCACCAGACAATAATTTTAAGTTCAGCAGAATATATGGCATTCAATGATGAGAGGCTCCAGATATTGGCTCGTTAACACAATATAGTTTATAACAATTATCCCAAGTATTTGAAAAGAAGTTACTGTATAGAATCACCCATTCCGTTTATAACATGGACTTTGTAGCATTCCTAGCTTCAGTTAGAAGTTAAAAACAGAAACAAAAAGCCTAGTCTAAATGTTTTGATCTCTCATTTTTACAGCAATAAATAAAACGTTGAAATTTAATCAACTTTATCAATTATAATAGTGATCAATAATAATACACATGTGAATTAAAACTCTTTCTTTTCTAATTGACGCTAAGGCTGTTATATTATGTGTTTTTTTTCTAGACTTTTCTAAGGGAATGATAATGTATTTGCATATCAAAAAGTGTATTTCTCTTATTATAGTTACTGTACTAGGTGATTAGATTAAGTGAATAAACATGAATGAGCAAACCAGTGTGATCTAATTTGTTTTAAAACTTAAAATAGGGGCGCCTGGGTGGCTCAGTGGTTGAGCATCTGCCTCTGGTGTGATCCGAGGTGTAATCACACCTCAGGGTGTGACCCCAGGGTCCTGGGATCGAGTCCCACATCGGGCTCCCTGCATGGAGCCTGCGTCTCCCTCTGCTTGTGTCTCTGCCTCTCTCTGTGTGTCTCATGAATAAATAAATAAAACTTAAAAAAATTAAAATAAATATGTTGCTCAACAATTAGTTTTGGATGCAGAAGTCAACAGAAACACAATATGCTAACTACAGAGGTTTTAAAGGGTTGGAAGGGCAACCAAATAGGTACCCTCCTTGCTACTTCTGCAGTGGAGAATCAAATTTCTCTTCCTTTGAAACCAGTCTTGTTTTCTGTTCTGAGCTACTGGACCACGTACAGTGGTATTCTGGGTTTTCCAAGGCTACACGATACAAAATCCTACATCATTTGTCCGTGGGCCTTTAGGAAGCCTCTCTTGTAAGCGTTTCCAGATGAGCGCAGGTGCCCGTCCATTTGAACCAAGGCATCAGAAGCAAGTGAAGTCATCGGGCCCTACGGATCCCCTGTGCTGTCGGAACGCCACTGTGAGGTTTCATCCAGTGCCAAGGGCTACAGAGGCCCCTGGCTGAGCTCTGCCCAAACTGGTCACTCACAAAATTGTGAGGCATCAAAGAAATGGTTGTTTTAATTCCCAAAATTTGTGTATTTAAGAAGCACTAGATATGCAAGTTATGCATCTCCTCTTTAGCCTTCTCCTAAATCACGTATTAACGTCTGATAGATGACTTGAAGCTGTATTTTGCAGAAAGTGCAATTTTTCATCTTATTCCTCACCAGTCTGCTATGACCCCACTGGCTATCCTAACTGTTCATCCCAACGACTACTTGCTAATCCCACGTCATATGGATGCCTTCCAAATTTCAGCCCCACTCTGCTGTATTCAGGTTTTCAGCATGTTATGCTGTCCTAATGGTCCATGACAACCCTACCATAAATGCACATAGAAACACACAGAGGCACAGGTAGGAAATGTGGTCACGGACTTTCACTAGTTACGGCCAATGCTCATTATTCACAGATTCCCTATTTGTGAATTGGCCTAATCTGAAATGGATTTGTAATCCTAAATCCAATGCTGCAGCACCTTTGCAGCCATCCCTGGACACATGCTGAGTGAGGAAAAACTTGAGTCCCCAGATGTACATGTTTCCAGCTGAGGTTAAAAAGGCGACAATGCTTTGCCTTCTTGTTTCGGCTCTCATACTGTAAACAAGTGGTTTTGGTGGTCTATGTGGTCTCATTTTTTTTTCATTTTTTTTTTTTGTTTTGTTTAAAATGTCCCCCAAGCAAGGCACCTGTGGCGCTCAGTTGGTTCAGCTCAGATCTCGATCCTGGGGCCTGGGATGGAGCCCCACATTGGCGTCCTGCTCCGCAGGCAGTTTGCTTATCCTTCTGCCACCACCCCCCATCCCATTCATGTTCTTTCTCTCTCTCAAATAAATAAATAAAATCATTTTTAAAAATGTCCTCCAAGCAGAGTGCAGTAGCCTATTTTCCCTAAGCTCAAGAGGGCTGCAGTGAACCTCAAGGAGAAAATAAACCTGTTAGGTATGTTCCATTCAGGCAGTAGCTATAGTCTGGGAGGTATAGAGTCCAACGTTAGGGAATCAGCAGCGTAAACTAAGTAAGTTGTTGATAAACAGAAACACTCATAAGACAAGAGTGTGGACTGGTCCATCGGTGAGAACGTGTGGCCAGGGAGTGTGAGGAGGCAGCCTCGATCTACCGTAGGAGTCCAAGGTTTACTAATCTGACATTGGCCGGGGTTTCACAGAACATGACCACCACCAACAATGACCCTCAACCGTACATGACAATTTACTAGAATTGCATATGTTGTTAGGAGGACAAAAGACAAAGACCAAGAAGACATTATACGTGTGCAGATTACTTGATAAACCAAGCAACCTCAGAAATCCAGCCATGGGTGTCCCTTTGCTGACTTCCAGCTTGGAAACAGAAAAGAATAACACATTCTGTTTTTGCTCCTGCCAATTGGCTGCACACGGTTTAGGGATGAGCGATTCGGGACAGATTTGGCAATTTGATATACGCTTCCTGCTGACACCAATCACAGCACCTTTTTATGTTTAGTTGCAAATAGATCTTCAGATAAATAATTGGTACATAGCCATGCTAATGAAATTGTATTTATCTTCAAGCATTATTCACCCCACTTATTGGCTCTCAATATTCAACTCTGTGACCTGAATTGTATACCACACCTTTTCAGACTGAGACTTGGAATATTTTTTAAAAGAATGTATCTATCAGATCGCCACGGCTATCTGCTAGAGCTAAGTCACTTTTGATGGCTAATAGGAAGACTGCTTTCTGGAAATAGGAGGTTAACTGAGCAGGTGGCCTGGAAGGTCAGATAACTAGTTACCAAGACCAAGTGCCCAAGGACCACAGACACCTAGGAAAACACCGATAGAGGGTTATCTGACATGTACTTTACGGCTTCGTACTCTATAAAGGTTGAACGCGTTTCATTATGGATGTTTGCCTGTATATCTAGCCTGTGTGGAGCTTATTTAAGAATTTGGGGGATCCCTGGGTGGCGCAGCGGTTTGGCGCCTGCCTTTGGCCCAGGGCGTGATCCTGGAGACCCGGGATCGAATCCCACGTCGGGCTCCCGGTGCATGGAGCCTGCTTCTCCCTCTGCCTGTGTCTCTGCCTCTCTCTCTCTCTCTCTGTATGACTATCATAAATTAAAAAAAAAAAAAAAAAAAAGAATTTGGGAGTCAGAGAGACAGAAGACGTCTTGGTTTAAAAACCTTGAGCACTAGAACTAACGTAGAAGTTTCTCAAACTTGAAGAGAAAGGATGAGCTCTGAGATCATGAAGGCTTCTTGGAGGTCTTAGAGCAGGGTGTGGGGGGCAGAGGGAGGATCCACAGAAGGTCCACGGTTTGGTTCTTGAATCAAATACGTTTTAAATCTAGTTGGAAAGGACCTTGGGTGAATGCCAGCAAGGACGAGCTTCACCCTGTGGGCTATGAGTGCTGATCAGAGTCCAGAGTTTAGAAAGGAGAGGGCGGGTATGAACGTCCCCGAGATCAGTCTTGAACTCCTACAGGAACCTCATGATCTCTCTTGAAGGCGTTAAGGTCTTACAACCAACTCTTACTTTTTCCAGTTTGCAGATGGCCTATCCTCCTGCCCTTCACCTACTTACCTCTTGGTCGGTGAAATTCCCCCAAGGACTGTTCCCAAATATAAGCAGGGATCCCTCCTTTTGTGACTCTTTAGAAGATAGAGGCCGATCCACTTACCTGGAAATTTTCAACCACCTTTAGTTTCAAGAGGGCGAAACTGGCTCAGAACTCAAAAGAAAGTGTTTGTCCGTAATGGGTGCAGAATGTTTAGCATAAATAAGAAACACTTGCAACCTCGATCCTCAGATTTGCTTCCCCAATACAGCCCATAGTAGAGGGAAGACCCTGCACACAACGAGGGAGCATCTCATCAATACCCTCAGGAAAGCAGGGCAAGGATTATCCAGGGTTAATCAGACTCAGGGTTTGTAGCGCACATTTGTACCGTGTAGTTTTAAATTACTGAGAAATCAAATGATCCTCGGATAGCCCACATGAACAACTGCCGTTCCAATTTTACCCCCCGTGAAAATATCCTAAGTATTATGAGAAACTGTAATGTTTCCTTTTCCATGTGTCTTCCCAGGTAAAACACCGCTGCCACCTTAGTAAGCGGAACAGTATGTGGCATGAAGTTTAGGATATCAAGTTACAACTTACTTAGTAGCATAGCATAATGGTATTAGGATGCAGCTAGTTTAACCACAGTACTCGTCTGTGGTCGGCTGGGCAGGGCCCTGCACACGCCCCCAAGCCCAAATCCCTGCAACTGAGAATACAGCACGTTACATGGGAAAAGGGAATTTGCAGATTGATTAAGTCAAGGATCTTGAGGCAGCAGGGTGCCCTGGGTTGTTCAGGTGGACCTACCATCTTCACAAGGGTCCTTCTAGGCAGGAGGAGATCTCCCTACAGGAGGGCCAGAGGGAGAGAGTGTGGGAAGCTCCCCCCAGCCACTGGTCTGGGAAGGCGGAGGAAGAAACCACAAGGGAAGGGACACAGGGATTTGGACAAAAATGCAAAGAAACAGCTCCTCCCTGCAGCTTTGGGGGAACCAGGCCCTGCCCACACCTTGATTTCAGGCTTCTGACCTCGGAAACCCCAAGATAGCAAACTCATGTTTTAAGCCACTAAAGTTTGCAGGAATTTGTTACAGATACGGACATGAGTGCACAACGTGAAGGAAAGGGCAACGACTCTTTCAACACGAAATTATAAAGGCTTTCAAATGTCTTTTGATCATTCATTCACTGTGCTTGCCCATAAGCTTTGGACTGAATTGTGTCCTTAAAATGCCCACGCTGGAGCGCTCACGCGCAATGCAACCGTTTTTGGAGAATCATGGAGATTACCTGAAGCCACGAGGTGGGTGCTCATCTGATAGAGGGTCGATGACCCTCCTGGAAGAGGGTGTCTCATGTCTTTCCCCCCATCGGGGCCCACGACGAGGTCTGCAGGCCAGCAAGAGGACCCTTGACGAGAGCCACAGCGCAGGCACCTTGCTTTGCCACTGCAGCTGCCAGACCCGAGGAGCTAGGTCCTGAGCTGCCCTGGGAGCCCCCCTGGGAGCTCAGCCTGACATGCCGTCCACCCGTGGCAGGTGCACGTCGGGGCCGTCAGGGTCCAAGGAAGTCACCCACTGCTAGAGCTCTGGGCTCCCAGGGCCCTGCCCCTACAGCCCAGAAGGACAACGTTGCGTCCACGGATGGAGGAAAGGATAGAGGACTGGGTGTGTGCGTATATATGTGTGTTTATGTATGTGTGTGTATGTAGCGGCACACGTGCGAACGCGTAGACGCACGTGTGTGTCTATGGAAAATTGCTCAGACATAGGAGAGGGGGTCCGCCACTTGCAACGACCGAGGTGGATCTTAAGGGTGAAGGGCTGAGCGAGCAAAGTCAGGCAGACGCCACCTGGCCTCACTCCTATGTGGAATCTGAGAAGCAGAAAAACAAGCGAGGAGACAGGAGAAGCTATCGGTGGTTGCCAGAGGCAGGGGCGGTGACGGGGTGACTTGTCTGAAGGGAGTCCAAAGATTCAGACTTCCAGGTTGCAGAATAAATAACCCACGGGGATGTAAGGGTATAACGACTGTAATAATAATAATACTGTGCTGCGTAATTGAAAGTTGCTAAGAGCAGATCTTAAAAGTTCTCATCACATGAGAAAGCACGGGGATGGGGGATGGATGTGAACTAGACTCGCAGTGCAGTTGGTACGAATACTGAGTTCATGACGTTGTACCCAGGAAGCTAATGTAATGTTATATGTCAATTAAACCCCGACAGCAAAAGAAAAGGAATAACAATTCCCACTGTACAGGGAATCTGTGATTATCAACACAAACAATATTATATCTAAGGACTTAGAACAATATCTGGTTCCTGTTATGATAACGTTTTTATTTCATTAAAACACTTCGATGAGCATATTTTTGAGCAAAATATCATGGCACGATTGAAATAGTAAAGGACCAATAGACAGAAAACTAAAAATCAAATGGCTTCTTGATGGCTCTTTAGTAAGTCACCACCTCTCTGTAAGGGTTGTCTCTTTCCTTGTGATTTAAATATCATGAGTTCATTGTGAGGGTAAAATGAAATGACACATGAGAATGAGCTTAGAGCTGAGACACACAGAAGTATAATTTATTAGTCTAATTTACTATTCGTATTTTTAATATCATGATTGCATCTCAGGAAACAGAAAGTACCAAACTACGGGATTTGTCACCTTTGTTATATCATTTAGGAAAAACCTAATGACCTTCTAAAGATCTCCCCATGGGAGTTTTAAACTGAGTTTTCTTCTACTTTGTGCTGAGCTCTCCTCGGTGGCTGACGCCTGGCAGCTGTCCCTCTGAAGCCGACTGAGAGACGAAGGGACCCCATTTCTCTCTGGCCCTCCCAGGAAAGCCCTGAAGGAGACGAGAGGAGAGAAGAACCGAAGGTGTGCAGGCCATTGCACAGAGGGCTCTGGAGGACCGGGCCGGGGGCAGCTCCGAGCAGAGGCCCCAGAGCCTTGCCCCTGCTTCCCCACTGTCAGAAGCTAGTGACTAATACCTGTCCCATATTCCTATTTACTGTCCTCGGTTTTCAAACATGGACAGCATGGTTGAGGCTGGGAGGCATTGGGGTCCCGTGGGGAGGATGTGCTAAGCTGGACCGTGAATCTCAAGCTGTCGACTTGTTTCTATTGTATTTTATGACCATTTGCTAGTTCTTGCCAATAGTTCTAATGTGGCTGAACTTAAATCTACACCAAATCTATACTCAACAACCTAGTGGGATGTGAGATGGCTCAGAATAAGCCAGGGTTTGGAGAGTCTGCATGTAAAATGAATGTTGTATTTTTTTTTTAAGATTTTATTTATTTATTCATGAGAGACACACAGAGAGAGGCAGAGACACAGGCAGAGGGAGAAGCAGGCTCCTTGTAGGGAACCCGATGCGGGACTCGATCCTGGGACCCCAGGGTCACGCCCTGGGCCGAAGGCAGGCACTAAACTGCTGAGCCACCCAGGGATCCCCTGAAGGGTGTATTTTATGTCTTTATAGATACTTGTGCATTGGTGGTAATTTATCTTGTTCTTGCACAAAACAGAACAACAACAACAAAAACCAAACCAAACAAAACAAAACAAAAACCCACCTGGTAATCAAATAAATAATGTTTCATGCAATGTTTTAAAAAACTGAAAATTAATGCAAAATATATGATGAGCAGGATATTAAGATTTTAAAGACATAATTAGTTTTCTATCAGATAAATGGAGAGACACATAAATCCACACCCATCAAGCCGTAAAATTTTGCCCTAAATATCCAGGAAAGCAAGCAAGTACTTAGTACAGTGAAAGCAGCAACTCTTCAGGGACATAAAAACTATTTAATAACTCTTAGACTGCAGCATTTGTGACTTTAATTTATTAGCTTTGAACGTTTTTTTTGCAACATGAACTACGAGTTGCTGGGTTTGAAGCAACAAATTTGTTGATGATTAAATTTCTCAAGAAAAAAAAAAATAGAGTGGTTATGTTGCATCGGCTCCAGGGACCTCTCATTACTACCAAACAGCAAGTATCTTGCCTTCCCAGAAGGGCTCCAGGCTCTCAAGGAAGGGAGCAGCCATCCTCATAAGATTGACGTCTACAGGGATTTGGGGGTGGTGAAGCTCAGAGCAGCAATCTCACGGCTCTTCCGACATATATGTGAGCTGTGTGTGTGCGAGAGAGACAGGGAGATGGAGAGAGAGGGAGGAGGAAGCGGGAGACAAGAAAGATAGGTAAATGGGTAGATGGGAAGAAAGGCAACGAGATAAAGAGATTAAAAAATGTTAGGACACGTTATAAAGCCCTGAGTAGGCTTAGAATATTTCCTTAAATTGTGAACCAGCTTCCCAACTTCAACTAACATTCAGTGGGGGAGGAAAATGTGAGGAGACAGGCTGGCGGCAGGACGCAACACTGTTGGAGGCAGAGCGGGGCAGCTCTGGGTGTCAGGGGAACAGGTGTATTTCACTACGGTAACAACCCGAATTGGAAAACTGTCTCCCCAAAGTAGCAGAATGTGACCGTGTGGCCACCCCGAGTCCTCACTCAGAAGCTCTGGGTGGGGGGTGAGCCCCCGACGCTGCCGGAGACACCGGCCCTTGAGGACCGAGGGAAGCTCCCCGAGATCCTCAGGATTTCAGGCCCGTTATCGTTTAAGGGATGAGTGGGTCGAGAGAAAGGTGCGTCCAAGTCTGACCAAAGAACATTCCCGCAGAGAAGAGACTGAGCCGAGCAGATGAGCGGCACCACTTTTATCCCCATTAGTCTTTAAATGATTTGATTAAAAATGATAAAACTCTTAATTGGACTTTCAGAATAATAATTAAGTAAAGCTGTTTTCCACGAATAGAATGGAACAAGAATAAGAAATTAAGGAAGAAAGTGTCTGTGATCACTGCGGGCCTCCGAGGCGGGAGCCAGGCTGCCGGAGGGGGACGGAGGCGCAGGTGAGCGCTCTGCACCCCGGGCACCCTGAGAGCACCCTGCCCACCCCACGGGGTGAAGACTGTCCGGCCGGGCTCATGCTATCAAAATCACATCTTGTATTTCGACGTGTAGGCTCAAGTATCAGAGTTCCAGCCCAGACCATCTTCATCCATTCGCGTAAAACCACTTTATATCGTAAGGGTCATTTCAAAATCATCGCATCTGAACCTCTGCACCGTCCCGCACACGTAACTGGGACAAGCTGCTCACTTCTCACTTCTCACTTCTCACATCAGTTTTTTTTTTTTTTTAAGATTTTTAAATTTAAATTTATTCATGAAAGACACAGGCAGAGGGAGAAGCAGGTTTCCTGATGAGGGACTCGGCCCAAGATCCCGGGGCCACACCCTGAGCCGAAGGCAGACGCTCGATCCCCGAGGCGCCCGGGCGCCCTCACATCAGCTTTAACTGACACTCTACAGGTTGCCTAGCGTCCCTCTTGTGGTCACCTTGAGGACCGGAGTTATTTCCTCTTTCCATCCTTCACACCTAGTGAACTTTACACATTTTGTAAAATAAATGAACAAACAGATGGATTAACTCCATCATTTTCAAAGTGCTTCTCTTTGGCCACACCATGTCATGCAAAGAAAATGAGAAGCCAAGTGCTTGAGATTTAAAACAGAGCTACCTTTGCTAAATTCCTGTTAAATTCACAATTTGTAAATGTAACTAAGCAGGACACGCTCCTGGTCACCCTCGAATCCACACGGTAACATGCCCAGGAGACATAGCTGTAGGGTGAAAAGGGAGAAACGATTAATTTCCAATATGTGATACATTTGCTCCACATTTTTTAATTGTCGATAAATTACCATAGAATTCCTTCTGGAGCACAGAGAATAGATGATGTAGCCGGTGGAAATTTATAGAAGCCTATATGCCATAAAATTTTAGTGTATTTTTATTGCAGTAGATAAAGAATGAAGTTAACAATGAGAAATACGGTTCTGACTCGACGGATACGTGAGCATATGTAGATATAGTCAATGGTTACAGGCAGTAGCGATGTTTCTGTAGTTCACCTCTTCCACAAAGGTTTGTTGGGGAAATGTGATCAAAAACCAAATTTTCTCCCAACCCAGAAATACCCTGTGCAAAAAAGAGAAACAAAACAGCCTCATCGCTGAGTAAGCTTTAAACCAGAACGCGACGCACATCACAGGCCATTCGCCAAGAGAGTTCAACGACGGAGGGAACCTCATCGTTTTATTTGGCGAGCAGATGACACTGAGTGTTCTCAAGACAAACACGGCGGGTACACGGTCCCAACACAAGCCCTGACTGGCCTGCAAGGGACAGGACTTTGCAGCACCACACACTATGCGTAGCTCACCTTAGAGTCACCTGGTAATTGGGGGACCAGCTGCTTAGCCAATTGGCTCTCTGCAGAAGACATAACACATCTCTCTTACCTTGACAACAGCAGGTAGCTTTGCGACGAGGAGCAAGGTGTCCACTGACGTCCCGCCCCCAGCTCCCCGGGAACAGGGTATGGCCTACCTGCTGGTCCCGCAGAGACGCCACTCAGACCCTTGAGAAAGACGTTCCTGGGTTGGAGAGCTGAGACGAGACCTGTCGAAAGATTGATAGAAATTTCAAAGGCAATGGAAAGTAGTTGCAACGGTCACCTTCTAGAGCCTCTGGGGAAAGGGAGGGGTTGGAACTCTTTTCCCAATTTTCAACCTGGTGTAGTAAGCGCTTATTTTTATTTGTGTCTGTCCTTGGGTTGAATGCGTTTTACTGCTGCATGAAAATACGGAGCTTAGGTTCGAAGGGGAGTGGAAGCTTTAAGTTGCTGCTTGGGAGGAATTGCAGGTGACCAGAGTTTGATTGATTGATTGACTGACTGATTGCCTGTTTTACTGTAAGAAAATACTGCGGGGATCCCGGGGTGGCTCAGCGGTTCAGCGCCTGCCTTCAGCCCAGGGCGTGATCCTGGAGATCCGGGATCAAGTCCCACATCAGGCTCCCTGCATGGAGCCTCCTTCTCCCTCTGCCTGTGTCTCGGCCTCTCTCTCTCTGTCTATCATGAATAAATAAAATCTTAAAAAAAAAAAAAAGAAGAAAACGCCGTACAATAAAATAGGCGAACCTTGGTAAACCTTATTTCCAATGAATGTTTTCTTCCTATTAAAAAAGAAAACAAAAGGCCCATTTCACATGTGCATGTTGGTAAAGATCCCCAAGTGAGGACAAGAAGCCTTTCAAACCTTCTGAATCAGATGGCCTGACGCCGGGGCATCCTTAGTTGGCTACCACTAGCCCAGATGGCAGGGACGGGGAGGCATGCCTGATGCTCGTCCTCTCGGGAAAGGAAAAGAACAGTGTAGAAGGATCTGGAAAGGATGGAATAAAGGTAGAGATGCCCATCCAGGTAGGATGCGCTTCCATCGTCTGACTTTGCCAGGATGTAACGAGGCCCGAGGGAGGAGAATGCAGGCCAGGAACCGTAAAGGATGCAGGTAAGGTCCCTGCAGCGGCCACGGCCCCCAGAACCCGAGGAACCGAGCTGTGCAGGCTGCTGCTGGGCCGTGGGCTCCGTCCACCCGCCGCCCCCTTCTTCGAGGGGAGCGCTGGCTGCCCGCCCAGCGGCAAGGACGCCTTCTCCCTCCCCTCCTTCGCTGGATGTAGGAGGGAACTAAGCTGTTGCTGTGCGCCTGTAGGGCTGAAATCACACATCAATGATCCTAACCCCCCATGCAGCCTGCCTGACCCCCGAACAATGAGAAGGTGCAATGGATTAATGCCCCCCCTGCTCCTGGACAGCCCCGCTCTGGTAAAGACAGACTTTCTCCAAAATGGACTGGAAGGGTGGGTCATTCTTGTCACTGCTAAATTAGCTATTAAAAAAAAAATGAGGAGGTAATCGATCTGCACCGGGGACTGTTGGGTAAGGTCAGTTTATTCAAGTCCTAATGCCTTAATTAATCGTATCTCGTACTACAAGGAGAAAGAAAAACTACCATTCCTGAAAAAACATAGGCAAATTCAGTGACATTCGTTTATTTGAATAAAATTATTTATGAACTATTCTTAAGTAAACTAAACTTTTATGCTGAAGCCATTCTTAAAGTGTGAAAACAAAGTTTGCATAAATAACCTCTGTTTTGCAGGGAAAAAAATATATATATAATAATTAACCAAAAGTTTTATAGCCGGTGGGTGTCAGGGCTTATGCTTGCATGGGTCTATGTCATCGTATTATTTTTTTAGGTGTTTAATGTGCTTGTTTTCAACTCCTGGTTTTGAGCCAGGTGTCAGTGGGGGAAGGAGTGTGGCGGGCCAGGCTCGAGCTGTTCAGCAGACTTGAGGCGTTGTGAGAAGTGCCAGTTGACAACCAGCCCTGAATGACACCCACAGACCTGCAGACACTTGCCCCGTTTCAGCACTGGGGATTTTCTTAGCTCCCTTTGCACAACACCTTTTGATAAGAGAACTGCATCCGTATTGCACTACTCCTGCATCGCCGGCTCATGATGCATTAGTGCGATGACGTGATGTCGTCGACGAGCTAGAGGGAGAAGAGCCTGAGAATGTCCATCGCAAGGAAGTAGGCCATAGGCAGGGCCTTTCAACCTCCAAACGCAGCGCCGTCTACGAGGCACCTATCTCACTGCAGCCACAAGCATACCTGGATTTCCTGGGTTTGCATCAGCTACCTGGAGTAGGATTTTACCCTCCGCACCCCTAGAGCTGTAGGATTTCTAAGGCCGCCCTTCTGCATGGAAGCATCTCCCTGAAGTCCTGAGGACGGCGTTGCTGGGGGCAGACACCTTCTCCCTGCCACCCCTCCAACACTCCAGCACTCCCGTCCCCGGAGCACGCCTCCGTCCACACCCGGGTGCCCGACAGGTGTCTGGAGGTGACTCATTCTCTGGAGAACATTTGCCTCCAGGATGTTTGGGAAAGTCCGTTTAAATGAGGACGCACAAAGTCAGCCTTAATAACCTTGAGGGTATAAATATAGTTTTGTGAAGCACAGAGCTCCGCAGAATTGGATCCTCAGCCTGGAGAGAGGCTTGCACACAGACGAGGAGAAGGGAACTCACGCTAGCCGAGCAAGCCATTTCAACGGTAATTTTGCCATAATACGGTCCTTGTGGAAAAGCCTAGGAGAGACTTCAGGTAGCTCTAAGGCCGTAGAGCAGTGTTGAAGAGGATAGAAACAGGCTTTTAATTAATGTGATGGCAAAATGCTGCGGTGGGCCTTTTCTTATTCAGTTACGCATCTTTAAGTTGTCGTATTTCACTTTTTGGTAATTGAGAATGGTCATTTTATGCCACAGAATATAAGAATCCTGGTACATCAATGAAGAAAATGTATTGGCTAAAGGCTTCCTGTTACATGAAAGCCGGGAGAGAACTGGGATGACGAGAAACATCTAGCAATTTGATTATTGTTATGTGACTTAGAAAGGAAGCAATGATTCCCGATTCTGTCCATTTAACACAAATAAAAATCAGGAAGACATTCATGACATTGAGATGTTTGTATAAGGAATTTATTTTTCAGTTGCGGGATAGCTAAGACACTGATATGTCAGTTCACCTTTCTATTCTTGTTTTCAGAATTAAGACCCGTTGCCATTTGGGTTTGGTTGTGTCCCACCAAAAACGGCCCTGTGGGAATCCTAACCCCCCAGCAACTGAGGATGTGATCTTATTAAGTTGTGATCAAGTTAAACATGTGGTCTTTGGGGTGATCCGTCACCGACAGGAGTGAAATCCTTAACAAGAGGGGCCTGAGGACATAGGCCTGCACAAAAGGACCATGATGGGACAAAGGACACGGGGTGATGGGGCCGCAAGGCAGAGGTGGCTGGGCTTCGTGTAGCTAGGATGGGAGGAAGGAGCCCCATCCTCAGGGAGTTTCAGGCTCTTCGCCCATCAGCCCTCTGGTCCCAGACGCCCAGCCTCAGAAGTGCGAGACAACACGTTTCTATTCCAAGCCACCGGTTTGTACCCGCCAACTAGCACAGGGACACTTAGGATGACCTAGACATGAGTCCTCGTTATGAAAATCATGTATAAAGTCATAGGAGAGTCTTAAAAGCAAGACAACAGGCCCAAAATGGAGTTGCTCATGCTAAGCCCTATGTCATCAAACCAAGACGTAGTTATAGTTAGGCCCTCCCCAAAACGGAGCCGTAAGCCAGCCAAGCAGGATCTCCTGATCACAGCCACCGGGGACCTCGACGAAGGCCGGCGGCCGCCCCATGAAGGAAATGACCTTGTAGGAACCTGCCCACGCTCTGCCTGGGACGGCTTCCCTGTCTCCCTGGAAAAGTCCTTCCTTCCCTCCTTATACTAGATTAGATGCTGCCTGATTTGAAGTCATTTTTGCCAAAATGAACTCTTAAAAACGTAGAGCTGTTCTAGCACCAGGGAGAGAATGGAAGGGGCAAGGAGCAAGCAGGCGGAGGTCCCTAGGCGCCCCAGGACTTCACCTTTCCTGCAGCAGCTGCAGGGGCTGCACGGGCCTCGCTCACCTCCGAGCTCGGCAGCTCTGGTGTGAAAGCTTTCAGACTTCACCTGAGCATCCATTTTTCTGGATGGGGTCGGAGCGACGGGTCCTGGGGTCAGACTGGGTCTGCCTTTAGCTGGCCTGGGTCCAGCGTGGGCCTCACGTGACTCAAATGGTGCTTTGTTTTAAGGCTGCACGAGCACGTTAACGGTAGCAAGGATAGTCGTGAATTACAGGGGCCCCGGGGAGCACTTCTAAGCTGAGTACATGCATCCTTTAGGAGCTGTCCTAGAGCAGAAGGGGCCTCAGCCGGGCATAGCCATAAAGGGGACAGAGAACATTATTTTTCCTCCTCTACCATTTCTGGGGGGCCAGGATGGGACCTGTGAGGACACTGGCTCCAGAGCCTGCAGACAGGAACCAGGGAAATCTGACAGAAAATGCACCCCCTTTGCTGCTAGATGTGGCTGGACAGAATTTTAGGTTGTACTCCTGAGGGACCAACCAAAATGGGCCAGAAATCAGGGGATTTGTCTTGAGTCTTTTTTTCTTTTTTCTTTTTTTTTAATTTCTGGACATTTTTGGGAGTAGGGTAGGTAATATCCTTCGCACCCTCTTTGGGGAAACCTCACACATCAAGGGATTGGTCAATGCCAACAAAAATATATAAGGTTTATCCTAGCTGATACCTGACAAGGTATTTGAAAATATATATTTTTTAATTGCTTTAAGGTCAGAACTTGGTCAAGTCGGAAGCTGACATTCAGAGCCTGACAGGAATGTTTTGAGGGCTTCTCCCCTAAGCTAAGTGAAACGGCTGTCCCTCCCCTGGCACCACTAGGGGAAGGGTGTTTGGATACCAGCTTTCATGGCACAGCCTTTCAAAGACGGTGTGGGTGGCAATCAGCGTCCTGCAAGCCGGATAAGAATGAATAGTGGCCTAGACACCGAAATGATCCACGTGCCTCCTCCACGCCGCACCACAAGCCTGTCCCCCGCCGAGGAGCACCTCCCAGCCCCGTTTCATCTGAGCGCCCGCCCGTGGCTGGGGGCCGCCGCCTGCGCAGCAGTGCGGTCAGGGGCACGCCGGGCTCTCACACTCTGCCTGCCAGCTGAAAGGCTAATCCATTTTAGTTCTGGAAGACTTTAAACCGGATGGAAGCCAGATTCAGCAGGTGCTGGGCCAGGCCTCATAGCAAGCCAGTTGTCTTCAAAGATGTTCCTACCAGACCCCTGCAGGCTGCCATGCTGGAAGGCCGTGCTCGATGCATTCCCTCTGGAGTCAATTAAGTTATTTTACCCTTAAAGTTTCCCTCCTTCCTCCCAGCGTTCAGGGGGTCACTGAAACACACTCCCTGCTTCCAAGCACCGGGTTTAGGATGTACTTCAGTACTTCAGTCTGTGTCTCAGCAGAGCGGCTACATTCAGTTGGCAGGGCAGGGTGTGGCGGGCAGAGCTTTCAACTTGGGCTCTCTTTTTTTTTTTTTAAATTTTCACCCTTAATATTCCTCACACTAGGAATATGGGCTGCAAGGTTTAATATTAATCACTTGTGGGCCTGAAGGGCTAAATACCCAGAGATGCATGGTTCTTCTTCAGCCCCACAGAGTGATGACGAGTCCTTGTTCCCGACCACAACTGTCGCAGAATGGAAAGCGACAATGACTTAGAGACGCGTGTCTGTGCTCAACAGGTGATGAGGGAAGCCCCACTCCAGCTTTGCTCAAGCTTACACAGCCTCTTCCTTTGCCAGTTTATAATTTTTCCCCATCTTTTGCTCAGGTCACAACGACACAATTACTTCCCAACAGAAAAGAAATACCTGACTTTCAGAATAATTTCCAAGTATACCGATAGCAAGGCAAGGATTTTGTTTTTGTCCTATCTGACGGTCTGTGAAGAATGGTTTCTTTTCTAATGGCCCATGACCCTGGCTTCTTTTAGTATTTTTTTTTCTTTAAAGACCACAGTACTTGTCCCACTTATTCAAATAGCTAACTGATTTTAAATTGCATGGCATTCAAATTTAAATAATGAAATTAAAATGAAATGAGATTCTACTCGTCACGCTCTTGCTCTCTTGCTTTCCCTCCCCCTCCCTCTCAAATAAATAAATAAAATCTTAAAGAAAAAGAACTTGCAGAGATAGGTAGATAAACCTTCAGTTTATCCCAGAGAGATATCACACGATTTGTTAGGATCCTAATTAAAAATAGAAACAAAGAGGATTCCCAGCAGAATTCTGGACTGACTATGGGCATTTGCAAATGCGTGAAGGATGTGCTTTCTCAAGACAAAGATATAATCCAAGGAAGGGGAAGATGGTGGCTCCAGGAAATCCGGATCCAGCTGAGCGTTGCTGGCTGTGCAGAAAGCCTATGAAATAACCATTCAGGATGGAAACGAGGAGATGGGAATTCAGAGGAAAGGCTGCACGCAAAATGCAATTTTATAGGATGGAAACTGTGGGAGGTGAAATAGCGGAATACGCAGACCACAAAGTGGCAAATAACATAAGATGGTTATTAATGCAAGGGAAATAAGTGCAGGGAAGTGAAGGCAATTTTGCTACTAGACCGTGCAGTGGAAGGAAACGCTGGCTTTGGTCGAACCAGCGTGGTGATGCCGTAATGTCAGGAGGGCGAGCAAAGCACGGGACCTGCCTGAGACCAACTGTTACTCTCTGCATGGAGATCCAGGTGGTTTCCAAATGGATAAATCTACAAAGAATAGCATAAGGAGGTTCTTTTTTCTTTTTTTTTTTTTTTTTCATTTTCTTAATGAATATGGAGGTAACCACTGGAGAGTTCAGGGAAATTGTTAAATACAGTTGCATCTTGTGAATGGGATGGGTGAGAAATAATAGGAAAAATAGAGCTGTAATTTTTTTAATGATAAATCAATATCACTATTAACGGAGTTCTTAACATTAGACATGCATCAGTCTGATAAAAATTGAAACAAGAATTTATGCTACTAAGTGAGTTGGCTCACTCAAATTCACGTAAAACAAAGGCGTGGAAAATTTAAAGTTAGAATCCATTTCTCCAGGTCTTCTAGAAATCTCCAGATGAATTTTTCTTTGAGCAGGTCAGGGAATGAACGTTTTGGTGAGATCCTTTGATCCAACCACCCTGTGGGCACAGAGAACTCAATGTCAAATGCGATCCCCAAGGTTGGCCTCGAAGGGAGGAAGACTCCAAGGATTCCAGTCTAAGCAGGTGGGTGACACAGTGGGGCACTCAAGGTGCTACAGCTTGAGGTACACGTGGGCGAAGCCCCAGCCGCCTGCAGGCTGGCGGGGAGGATTTCAGAGTATTGAACGGGAAGGGTCGCGGTGCTTGGAAGAGAGGGGAGTCGCACGATCCAAGAGTCGGCGTGTGGGAGAACTAAGTATCTTAGGACAAGCAGTGAGTCAATCCAAACGTGGTGGTGTAGGAAAGTTGGAAGATCGGGACTCACAACGGGTTTTTCTACCCATCCAATTTTCTGAACTATTGAAAATTTGACTATATTTGTTAGACATTTAAATCTGACTAAACTACAGAGAAGACCATGCTCCTTACTGGAACCAGGACACATGTCACAAGTCGCGTTGATGGTCTGTTTACCCTGAGGTCTCCTTATGGAAACCCAACCTGACATGTTCAGCCTCTCGAGGTTAAAAACTCCTAAGGCAAAACTGGTGTTGATATAAAGTAGTGCTTACGAGCATGAGCGTTGGTCGCCCGGCTAATACAGTATTTGAGCAAATTTCATGGGCTTTCTGGAACCTGATTGCCTTATTTATTGAAAGAATAGTCAATGTTATTTATTTAGTGTGTTGCGACATGGCTTAATTGAGATAATATAGCAAAAGTGGTCAGTAGGGACTTGCAGATGGTAAACTCACAGAAGTCATCAACCGTCCTTCTCGGCTTGAGTCCTTCCCTCCCCCTCGATGTCTCCGTAGCTGATAGAAAGAGAAGCATGGAAGACCTCATCTTTAAAAGACAGACCCAGGAATCAGAAATGAATATTTTCATGTGAACTATATCCTTCTTCTTTCTATTCTTTGGCCAAGTCTAATCCTACAAAACTGAACCACAATAGGGAACGGCAAGCGGGAGCGATACGGTCTTGGCTCCACAGTCGCACCCAGCAGCCACCGGCGCAAAGCCTGGCACCGCCAGGAAACTACTTTGGTGACACCCTTCGCTCCCTCTCAGAACGAATCTCAGAAGGACTATTTCAGCAGGGTAGGAACAGTCCTACAAAAATCTCTTCTAACGTCAGATACCCTTAAGGTGTCCTCACTCAGGAGCGCGGGCGCCGTCTGCACATGTTTTCTCTTGCAGGTGATGTTTGTGACAACGCGGCTCTGTCTTTCCCCTGGAAGAGGAGCACATGTAGAGCGAGATGCCTCCTGTTACCCTAAGAATCACTTCCCGTTCGCCGTCGTCTCCGAGACCTTGACGAACCGCCTGACAGAGAAGTTCAGGGTGGATGTGAGCGCTGAGCGTCCCCAGGAGGCCGGGTGTCCCTGGGGCCTTAGCAGCCGGGTGGGCACATCCCTGGAAGCCCCTTTCCGGACAGCTCACAGCGGGACGGGGCTGTAGGTACAGCAAAAACAGCTCTGAGGCCAGGGGCAGGAAGGGGGAGCCGGCGCCCTGGGCACTCTGAGTGCCCCTAATTCTTTAAGGGAACCCATCGCCACGGGGGGGGGGGGGTCGCGGGCACATCAGGAGCAAGACCAAGGCCGTGGAGCTGCCCGCTGGCACCCAGGGCCTGCCAGGTGGGACGAGGCTTCCTGCTGCCTCGGACCCTGCCACGGGCTGCGCAGGTGTGAGTGTGACAACGGCCGGGATGCTCAGCCCCCCGCCAGCTGCGATGACCTTGAGTCGCGCTGAGGACACTTGCTCCGTGGTGCTCACCCGCAGGCCCTCCCTGCGCCCACACTCACGAGCATCCCGTTTCCTCAGCCTGAGCAACATAGTAAAGAGAACAGAGACTGTGCTTCTCGTTCTAATACTTGTCTTTTCACGTCAACAGGACGGATTTTCCCTAAAAAAAAAATCTGAGCTCCTACCATGTGACCGAAAATGAAGAAATAAAGTAATCCGTGCCCCCAACCCTTAAAGAAATTGCGGTCTCGGGAGCGTGTGGGCTGCTGGATTAACGCTCTAACTGGGGACGCTGGGGAGGCGCGTGCAACGTGGCCGTGGCCTCCCCCGGGGCCTGGGCCCTGCGTCTGGACAAGGGCTGTGAGTGAGGCTCAGCGGCCGGGCGGGCTGTGGGGACAGGTGCACGACAGGGACCCGCTGCTGGTCGCAGTGTGAGCGCAGGCGGGAGGCGCCTCTCCTGCCACTCGGGCCCTGTGCTTGGCCTGGTGGCAAGCGAGGGATCCCTGGAAGGCACCTCGGGTCATACCCACGCCTGCTCACATGCACACTCACCCACAGCCACACACGCTCGTACACCCATACACGCTCACAATCTCACACTCACACAGGCTCACAATCTCACCCCACGCCTGCTCACATGCACACTCACCCACAGCCACACACGCTCGTACACCCATACACGCTCACAATCTCACACTCACACAGGCTCACAATCTCACCCCACGCCTGCTCACATGCACACTCACCCACAGCCACACACGCTCGTACACCCATACACGCTCACAATCTCACACTCACACAGGCTCACAATCTCACCCCACGCACGCTCACATACACACTTACCAACAGTCACACACGCTCGTACACCCATACACACTCACAATCTCACACCCATGTGAGCTCACCATCTCACACCCACACATGCTCACATGCACACTCACACTCACGTTCATCCACAGCCACACACGCTCACCTACCCACACACACTCAATCACACTCACGAACGCTCACATGCACATTCACCCACAGCCACACATGCTCGCACACCCATACACACAATCCCACACCCACGCACACTCACACTCATGCTCATCCATAGCTACACACACGTGCACACCTACACACACTCACAATCTCGCACCCATGCATGCTCACATGCATGCTCACACTCACGCTCATCCACACCCACACATGCTCATAGTCTCACACCCACACATGCTCACAATCTCACTCACATGCACACTCACACTCACCCACACCCACACACACTCACACATGTTTATTCCCACTCCCACTCTCATGCTCATACACATGCTCACACTGACACACATTCTGCAGGACCCCTGATTGGTAAAACCATTAGTTGGTTCCAGAGAATGATTTCTCATAGGACAGTGACCAGGTGACAAAATGTCCCTGAATCCTTGAAAATTAACTCTTCAGTCTACTTCAGACTTCGTTCTTGGCCTTGTGTTCTCTCTACAGTGGGTTTTTCTTTCTCCCAAAGAGGGTCGATGAGTCAGAGACATCCCAGGGGCCTTCCAGTGTGGATCCCCATGTCCCTGGCTGGAGCTTGAACTCCGGGTTCCTTGATTCTCTGCAGCAATGACAGAGCCCCAGCTTGCCTCCAGAATCCAATTCAGAGATGCAAACCCCCTGTCAGTCCAGGGGTTGTGGGATTTCTCCAATTCCCGAGGAAAATCCCTTTTTAGGGAAGAGGAAGTTCAAGGTCTATTTTTGAAGCAGGTCTTAAACCGAGTTGTGGGGATCATGTGCAAGCCCCAAATCCTTTCCTTGCAATTGTTCTAATTAGGAAAAAGGGACAATTTAGGGCCACGACTTCCTTCAAACATACTCAGCTGCGTATAAATCAACAGAGGAGGAAGTAAGTAAGGAGGGGAGTAATTTTTATTCACTGCTCAGTGTATCCCAGGCCCTTGATGCAGCGACCGTCATTTAATTCCAACTGTCCTATGAGGTTATTATCATTATTTGTCCTTCACATGTGAAGCAACTAAAGCTGACCCAGGACACCACCCACTCCGACGTGCACACCGAGACTGAAACCCAGGATCACCCCGGCCATGGAAACCGTGCTCGCTCCTACAGAGCACGCCAGCTCTGTCAGCAATCTTTATACATCCCTTTCAATCCAGTGTGATCTTTTTTCATGTAATACATTTAGATGCAACTTTCAAAAATAAATATTGAATTTGCCGGTGAACTCCCCGTAGAACAGAAAAAGAGAAAAAATGGGAAAACCTCAGCCTTCCAGTTACCAAGGCTCTCCCGCTTCTAAAAAAGTTTCCACTAATATTTCCATGGTGCCGTACAATATTATTTGACACTTAATACAGCACGATAGCCATTTTAAGCAGGGTAATAACAAAAGGAACCATGTTTTATATATTTTAGGGGCTGCATGCTGTTTGAAGCACATACCTCATTCTTTATGGAGAAGCCACCGAACTATATAAACAGCTAGTGATGCCCGACTTTTATTCTCCAAACCATCACACTGTTTTCTATGATTTTTTAAGCAATATTATTAGCAAGTCAAGATATTTTTTATCATAGAAATTCTGTGACCTTCTGGAAAATCGATGGGGGAAAAAGGCTGAAAAGCGAGAGTATAGTTTTGAGTGAAGGGGGTTGTGAACCACCGGATGTTTATAGTTCATTGATTAAAACCCTAATTGACAAGGAAAAGTGCTTCCTCTTTAACATGGATGAGATATTCTCCGTGATGTCCTCATGCCTAGTGCACGGTTAAGTGCAGATTAGCCCAGATGGCAGACTCTAAAATCTTATCTGTTGCTTTCGTTCTTCTTATATTTTTAAACGCAAAAACAAAACAAAACAAAACAAAAATTGGAACTATGATAGACAAATGTCTTACATGTTCTTCTCAACTGATTTTCTTTACTTTTAATCGGTTATGTGATTGCCTATGTCCAAGAATATGCAGTTTGTAAAAACTTACTATTTTTTTCTTATAAATTCACAATACAAACAAAAATATCTTTTAAATTTTAGCAAGAAGAACATTTAGAAAGGAAAGTTTTTTGATGTGCGGTCCATTTCATACTGAGTTGACTTCCTGCCTTATTTTCCTGTAATGCTGTAATACTATCATAATAATGATAGTATTATTATTAATAATATTAATCTTCCAGTAAAATTTATTCCTCCTCTTGGTAGGCAGTACTTCCATGGGAATTTTCAAAAAAATATTCACCTTCCGATGGTCCAAGCATTTCTCACAGATATAAGTAGACCAAGGATCTGTTGCTATAGGATAATGAATTGTATTTCAGTGGTAGGAGGAAACACTTTCTGGTGGGAATTTTATCCTCCAACTCCCCATAAGGACAAAGGAGGCATGATGAACACCGATAAAGTCAACCCGTCGTTTTTTGCTGTTGCGTTGCCCAAGGCCTGGCTTCTCCCAAGGGGTGAGCAAATACCTGTATTTTTAACTCTAATGGTCAGTGATCCTCAAAGCGGCTCCGAGACACCCCGAGGTCACTCTACTCCTTCCAGGGGGGGCTTCAGTTGGCGGGGCTTTCGGCGGCGCTGGCGGGGGGCGCCTCGGCCTTCGGGGAACCCCCGAGTTTAGGAGAATCACAAAATTGCTGAGCAGCCCCATTTTCTCTGTTTTGAAAAGATAAACTTTACGAAATATTCTTTGTAAAGCTCGGCTATGTGTGCTAACATGTGGCCTTTGTATATAAATACATAACACGTAAGCAAATATTTTGTAAAGCAGATATTGAAAGAGATGAGGAACATAAACAAAAGCTTTTGAGGTCCTCAATAATTTGTAAAGCTGAAAAGGAGCCTGGAACCCGAGCAACCTGAGACGCGCTGCTGCAGGCCACGCGTTCCTCCGTTCTCCACGTTACAGGGAAGGCTGTCTCTGGTCTCTGCTTCTTGGAAAGCGAAGACAAATCCATTTCATAAAACAGATCTTCCCGGTTGCTAGTTTTATCTTGTTAAGGCTTTGGAATCTGCGTTTGCTACGTAAGGCACCTCTTAATTTGGGCACAACGCGTCCCAAGGACTCCCATGACCTCCTGTGGCTAGTGGCTGCCGCGTTGACCAGACTTCCCTCTGGATCACATAACAATGCCTCGATTGCCTTTAATTTTTAAACAACTGAGCAAGTTGTCTTGACGTATATACAGGGATTAAGCACTGATACCAGGCCAAGCACTAGGGCTTACTTGATTTATTTATTGAACTTTATAATTTATGTGGTTACATGTGTTTAAAACAGTTTCCTCTTTTTGACTTACCATCTCTCTCCTCATTTTTATGATCAATATTAGTGAGATTAGTGACAAGCTTTCTGGTATATTTTCGGGCATTTCTTTCAATCTTGTGCCTGTACATTTAGTGTGTACAACTCTCCTTGCTGATACAATACATTCTTTTCACTGGAGGGGTCTCCATTGGTCTAAAAATGTCTGCATGTCACCGTGTCTTCAACAGCAGTTTAGCTGATTATAAAATCCTAGTTTTTTTTTAAATAAATAAATAAATAAATAAATAAAATAAAATAAAATAAAATAAAATAAAATAAAATAAAATAAAATCCTAGTTTTTGGTATCTTTCCCACACACTTTGAATATATTCTTTCTTGTTTAGACACTTGCCTTCAGTTTGTCATTCCTTTACTAATTTGCATATGTTGTTTATTTTATTAATGATTTTCTGAAGTTTATACACAATACATTTAGTTATGGATTTATTTTAAGGGATTCTGAAAGTTGTCACACTGATTACACTAAAATAAATCATTTAGATTTTAATGCATTTTAATACAAGCATGTGATAAAGATGAGCAAGTTATAAAAATAAATACCTGCCTCTCAGCTCTTTCTGTACAAATCCATTTCCCTTTATCACACTTAAGAACTGGGTAACATTTTTGGAGTGTCCCTCTGGAGAAAGACTACTTGGGAATGGAAATAAAAGTAAAATGTAAAGTTGATTTTATTTTTCTTTATATACATAAATATAACCATACTGACTACACAGACTTTTTTCTTCCTTTACTTTAAAAGTATACCTTGAATATTTTTGCAAATTTATAGATATAGAACTTTGTTTCACTTTTTTATTCTGAAATTTATTAAGATAATGTTTACTTAATTTTATATTTAAAAAAATTTCTCCTTACCAGTAGCATGCCCTTTTCTTGTAAATTTTCTTGCAAAATTTCTTTGTAAGTTTTCCCATCACTTCACTAAAATTTTCAAACTACCTGCGAACAGAAATAATGGTACAGTGGCCTTACCTAGATCTCTATAGTTATAATTTTGCAGCTTTTGCTCAACTATTGGACAGTATGTACAAATATCATGACATTATGTGCCCAAACACTATAGCATACATTTTCTAAGGATAACCATTTTACATAATCCCAACATTATTATCAAATAAAACATCTAATTAATTAGCACAAATATTAATGAATTTAATATTAACATTAAAAAATATAAAACTATCATTGAATCTCCCCATTGTATTAATAATGTCTGCCAAATGTTTAAAAAAAAAAAACATGAAGCATCCCATCTTAGGCTTGTTATTCAGTCTCCTAAACTTTGATCTACAGACTATCCTTCTCTCTCTTTATCTCTCATGAGATAAGGTCGAACCAGACCAGGCAATTTTGTCTTTTGCAATTTTTACACATTTGCATTTCTCTGATTATTTTCTCATATGTCTTGGTCAGACACTTTATAAATAAACCACCTAGCTAGAGTGTTGTCTGCTCTGTGCATCTGATCAGGGGTACATACCGTCTGTTTGTCCTCCAATGGCTTGGTCAACGTGTTCCCTGACACATTTTTCTATTGAAAAGGCACCCTTCCATTTGTAGATAATTCATCTGCTGGATGGGATTTTGATATTGTGTTAATAGTTCATTCTCAAGCAAACACTCTTTCACCTAATAATTTTAGCCTGAATCGATAATCTTTGAAAGAGTCCGTTATTGCAGTGCTTGCAAAGTGATGATATTTCAATTATTTTACTCCTTGTGTATTTGTGTGTTGGCCTTCTTTTGTAAAGAGACTTTTTTCCTTTTCTTTCTTTTTTTTTTCTTTTTCTTTTTTTTTTTTAAGATCTCATTCTCCTCCCTCTCTGGTTTCCTGAAGTGTCGATATTGCTGTGGGTTTATGGAGGCTTGGTTCAATCCAAGGAGTTTGGGTGATTTTGGCCAGAGACTTGCCAGGTTGTAGGAACACGTCTCCCTCCTGGATTATGCTTCAGTGGCCAAGTCTAATACTCTGTGTCCTGTGGCAATAGTCCAGGGAATGTGTCTGCACAGTGCGAGGGGACCACAGAACTGAGAATTGCAAGCCTCTGTCCAACGTTTTGATAAAACTAATTTAATTCTTTTTTAAAAAGTGAATCCCTGCTATGTACTGACCTTAAAACTGAACATAAAAATGAAGGAGGAGGTGGAGGAAAAGGAAGAGAGAGAAAAAAACAAAGCAAAACACAGAAGAACAAAGGAACGGAGAGCAAACCTGTCCCTTGCAGGTGCAGGGAATGGTGCCAAGCAGAGAGGAGTGTGCTATGTGTGGTGCCGGGACGGCCTCCGACCCAGGGCCTCCGTCCCAGCTGGGGAAGGCAGACCTGGAAGGAGAGAGTCGCAGAGCCACGGCCATCCCTGCTTCTCCCTCCGGAACCACAAGCCACCGAGGCTGCTCCCTCACCGCGTCCCCATACCATTTGCACGTCGCCCCTTGGAGCACCCAGCCTCGTGCCTTAAACAGGGCTTCTTTCATAGCGTTCCTGTGAGATTAAATGGGATCATCCATTATACTAATAAAACATCAGACATTTACCAGGTACTTAAAAGTGCCAGGCGTTAGAACACATGCTTACATACATTACATTTGATCTTCATTTAAATGCAAAATGCTGAAAAGCTCTTAGTAGAAAATATATACACAATGCTTGGTACCCGTAATTATTTTCATGGAAACTCCTCTTGGGTGATATGTCTCTTAGAGAGGACGAGTTGTTATCCACGTCTGCATTTTGAAATAATTACAATTTTTAAAGCAACTATTTTTAATTTGCTTCCACTCTTTATACCAGACACCTGCATGAACTGACCTATATATATTTACAGAACATCATTACCATCCGTTCAAATCCTCTCAATTGCAGTTTTGAAATCCAGGCAGAGAAGTGAAGTCTCCAGGAATGTCGCCAGGAAATTTGATCTTTATTTTAGGCAAACACTAAATTTAATTAGTATGACAACATACAAAAGTGCGCACGGTTCGTGCTCTCCAGGAAATGCTTGCTCATGTAACGCACGGTGCGTACCTTACCAAAAAATCCTATCCGAAAACTGTATAGGGATTGCTCTCAAGTATTTTAGCACAATTTAGCAGAAGGGAAATGAGAAGCTACCGTGAGGTGACTTAAGTTGATTGCACTTGGTGATACAAATCTTGAAAAATCCTGCCTTGATGACCACATCAGATATAATGGCAGTGGAGTGTGTTTGAGCATGTGAACCAATTGTGGGAGAGTTTAATGAGATAAAATGCTGAAAGCGGTTTAAAGTGATTTTTAAATTCCGCAACTTAACCTTTCAGAGAAATACAACCATTCGGTAAGAAATTGAACTCGAGGATTGTATTTGTCGCTTTTGTTTTTCTCCAAAGCCGTGCAAGGTGTTCTTTGCTGAATTCACAATCCTTGATTGTGAATCCTTGATTAAAAGAAGGAGCCACTGCTACTTTTCAGCTAGATAAAAGCCCGATGACAAATAGAACTCATCACAGCTACAAATCTGGGACAAATGAAAGCTGAGAGCAGCACTTGCGTCATCAGAGACAATCTCTGATGAAGGGATTGTTCGTGGAGCTCCTGAGACTGTCCTCCAAATACTTCCCTGTGAGAGATGGGCCTGTACCTGTGTGGTGTGTCCAGGACAAAAGAAGCTGCTACCCTCACCCTAAACGTGTAATCAAACATCAAGTCCCATCAGCTAAACCACCTGGGGAAGTTCTGATTCCCACTCCTTTCAACCCCTCCTCCTCCAAGATCGGATCTGATGAACAAGCTCTTCCTATACGCTGTCCTCATTTGTTTTCCTACGGTCTTATCTTCTTGGATGAAATATTTTATGGAGAGAGCAGCTAAATTTGTTTTGCTTGGCCTCAGCGGGGCTTTTTGTTTTGTTTTGTTTTAACACAGATACAAGATATTGCATTTATAGACACAGGAAATTATTCCAAGTCTCATCACTGTTTAACTCGGGAGCAGAAAATTATGTTGCTTTCAGGTTTTATGTCCTTTAGATTTCAAATTAGTCCTAACGCTCATCCAGATCTAAATCATGAGCCCCATGCTCTTCCTCATAATGTCCTCTATTTCACACGTGATAATACACATCACGCAGAGCCTGTTTGTTTATTTGCCTACCAGATCCCTCTAGGATGGGATCACCCTGAGGGCAGTGTCTAAATCTGTCTTCCAAATCACTGCTTTCCAAATACGTACCTCAGAGCCTAAGAAATGTTTTGTACCAATAATGCCAATAATCACAAACATGTGACTAAAGATAAAGTCATTTTTCCCGCATGATGATTAAAGAACACTATGTGAGCATACGGACAGTACGTCGTGTCATTCATAAGATAAAATATATGTAAGACATTATTTTTATCTGTTATTTGTAAGATGTCATGTAGAGCACCTGGCCCATTCGTTGATGTATCACGGCCACCGCAACCATCCCAGGGAAGGCATCCTGTCTGAAGTTCTCAACTATGGAAGTCATGCTTGTGCTGGATGTTTCTGTTGGCTCTCTGCTCTGTGCAGTGATTTCACTATCGGATCAGTTGGGTGTATAGGAATATTATTCCACCAAATTCTTTGCCATGTGGATCAAGAATGCAGCTTAGTTCATAAGAGACATTCTCTTGAGACATGATGCTGGAAAAGAGGCAGAAAGCTAGAGATATATGTGGATTATAAAGTTGCCAAATAAGGCGTAAAGGAAAGTTATGTTTAACTGGAAAAATATTATCAATTTAATCAATCAATCAAATATATTAAATTCAATAGCTGAAACATGGACCAGTGGAGTGTCTAGTGCGTGAATGAATTCAGGTCTCATCAGCGGCCTTTATCAAATACATTTGAGATTCTGGAACATCCTGGACATAAGATAGAAAATGGAATTTAAAGATGAAAATATTTAGAAATGTTGGGATGGATTATCATGTCCATCCGCACTTCTACCTCTAAAGACTCCTCAAGGATCACCCAGTGGTCCCCACTTCCACTCAGCTGCTTTGGTGATGGAACTCCACCCCAAAGTCCTTGAGAAGCTCAGCAACCACTGGATTCTGAAGGCTAGTGGTTATGGGGGATGCCAGCCCCCCCTCAAGGGGTGGAAAATACCTTCCTCTTCATGTATAAAGCACAGATATATACCCAGCACATAAACGGGCATATAGTCCATTGGTAATAACATTTCATGGAATGATTTTAAAAATGCTGATTAGGAAAAAAATACCTAAAAAGGCCGTCTTAGGGTGACAGTAATGGAAAGATATATATAAGAAGCTTGTATTTGCAGTGTCCACGGAGAAGATGAAAATGAGTAATGCATAGGCCTTAGCCTTGGACAGGTCTTTAAAAATCACCTGGGGACTGGCAGACCGTAGCTATGATAAAAGACAAAACAGAAAAGAAGGCAGCACACATTCCCCGATGTGAAAATACAGGGGACAGCATCCCTTTGCAACCAGAGCATGTGCTTTATTTGTTTCCTGATTGAGCAATACAATAAAAAAAGCAAGTGTATGGTGATGGACATGACCTGACTTGGCTTGAAGTCCACACAGGCAGTTCCATCTTCCTATAATGGTTATAAGAAAATATGGCATGCGGCAATGTTGTCTCTAAAGTCATGAAGAGCTGTGATACCTCACATGTCCTACAGCGGGGCACAAGAGGTGGGGTTCCTTTCAGATGATGGAAGCATCAAATGCAACTTTTGCATCCATGCACATCCCGGCTGCTACCTGATTCACAGAGCTTCCGGAGCTGAGCAGAACCCAGAGCAGAGAGGGCTGTCCTGTAAGTGGTTCTTCTACTGGAGATCTGCACTCAAAAGACCAAATATTGTCTGAAGTGTCCACGAGGGCTCAGAGGGCTTGATGGTCAGTGGCAGAGACATCAAAAGTGAGAGTTGGAAGAAACCACATGTTAGGGAGAAATCCTGGATGGACAGGCTAAGAAAGGAGATGCTTCATCCACCTGAACAGGTGTTTCCACAGGACTGGAGCATCTCTGAAGCTGAAGTGTGGAGCAAGTGCCAGACTTGACTTTGAAAGATTTCCTCAGTTTTGCCCAAAGTTGATCATTCAAAACAAAACAAAACAACAACAGTAGAAACAAAACAAGTTTCACCTTGCAGACATGTTATGCTCAACATTAGCACCTTCAAAGCTAAAGAGATTATTGAATGAGATTTCAAACAGAAAAAAAGTGATATACAAGAGAGAAAAAATGAATTAGACTGGCCATGGTAAGGTTGCCAGATAAAAGACAGGACACCAGTTAAATTTGAATTTTATATAAACAATGAATATCTTTTTGATATAAGTCTATTCCAAACACTGTATAGAATGAATAATATGTTTTTAGTGTAAGCATATCTTATACAATAGTTGAGACATACTTATAACCCAAAATATATTTGTTGTTGATTAGAAAAACAAATTTAACTGGGTATTCTTCATTTTTATTTGCTAAGCCTGGCAACATGTGAAATAGGCTTCTCACCTGCAAACTTTGAGACTTCAAAGGATGAAATCATCTGGACTCTGAAAGAAAAGTTCAGCCCCCATTCATGTATACAACTATGATACATATGGAATAAGAACAATGATGATCATATATACAAGTAGTGAAATAATAAATAGTCCTAGTAGGTCATCAGATGAAAAGGAAACATGTAGAGAAGAAGACTAATGAAACAAACATTGGATTGGTAGCCTAGAAACTGTGCGAGGGAAATGTAGCATCAGCTGGGGGGAAGAACGAGGAAGCAGAAAACAAAGCTTAATAAATGCTTTATTTTCTGGGTGACAGAGTGGGTACAGTGATTTTTAAATATCCTACTTTCATTGGACACAGAGAGAATGTCAGTGCAGATAATGGCTGGTGTCCCTTCCCCTAAGCTAGTGAAACATATATTATCATGAATCTGGAAAGATAAAAGTCAACCTCTAGCAAAAAGAAATATTACAGAAGAACTTCTGGATAGGAAACAAAAAATATAAGGGCAATTAAATACACAAACACAGTAAAAGACACAAAACTAGATCAGTAAAATCAAACAAAGGGGAAAAAATAAGGAAGGAAGGAAAGACTTTCAACAAAGTAACCAAAAAATAAGATACAATGACCCATATCAAGTACATAAATGGTCACACTCAATGTGAAAAAGTGCAATTTTTCTGTTAAAACACAGTCTGCTGAATGGAATAAAAACAAATTATAGAATGCATACACACTTCATCCTCAAGCTAGGATTAAGTTTGAAAAATAGGTAGGGATTGATCAAATCCAAACAAAGAAACAAAAAGCGGGATTGGCAATATCAGACAGGGTGAAATTTAATATGAAAAATCTAATTTATTTTTTTTTATTTGCGAGACAAAGGGAGAGCACAGAGAGGGAGAAGGAGAAGCAGGCTCCCTGCTGAAGAGGGGGCCTGATGTGGACTCAGTCCCAGGACTCCGAGATCATGACCTGAGCCAAAGGCAGATGCTTAACTGATTGAGCCACCCAGGTGCCACTGAAAGGCTAATTTATGAAATAAGTTAAAGACAAACCTTATATAATAATGTCATATGACATTAAATAGCCCAAGGGAGAGGACAAGGAGACATTAGCCGTCTGGATTTTTAAAAAAACTGGCAGCTCAATTTATAAAGCAAAATTTATTATAAATTCTTAGGGAAGGGCAGCCCCGGTGGCGTAGCGGTTTAGTGCCGCCTGCAGTCCAGGGAACGATCCTGGAGTCCCGGGATCGAGTCCCACGTCAGGCTCTCTGCATGGAGCCTGCTTCTCCCTCTGCCTGTGTCTCTGCCTCTCTCTCTCTCTCTCTCTCTCTGCATCTCTATGAATAAATAAATAAATAAAATCTTTAAAAAAATTCTTAGGGAATTTTATAGTTAGTATTTTAGTAGACTATAATCATACATTTATTCTTCAGTCTAATGGATATAATAAACCAAAACTTAACAAGAATACTGAGATTCGAACATAATAAAAACACCTGGCTTAGGAAATTATGCAAGATAACATACTCTGCAAATAATGAAAATCGATCTTGATATGTTCCTGAAAAAGTTACAAAATTTTCTAAACACTGACAAAGTAAAATTTTGAAGCATTAGAGATGACATTTGGAATAAAACTATAATAAAATACAAATATAATATCAAGAAATATTTAGCTACTGTGAAATTTTAAAACGTTCTCCTTAATTTCCATGAATTTTCTTTTAAATTAAACTGAAATTGTAAATGGCACAGAATCCAATGAATAATAGAATACCTGTTACTGAAAAAATGTGTAGACTTCAATGAGTTTTTAAGAATAAGACTACATTTTTCCTGTCATCATACGACAGAATAATAATCACCAGAATAAAGCAAGGGTTTAGAAGGTTGAAAATAAAAAGGAAAAAAATTAACTTAACCAATTAGGGAACAAAATGTATAAATAGTAAGTAAATATAAACTTGTTCTTTTTAAAACTTATTTAAGACTGAAAGTATAGTATGAAGAGACATACAATATAATTAAGAAGACCCTGCTCTGCAGGGAGCTTGCTTCTCCTTCTGCCTCTGTCTCTCTTCTCTCTCTCTCTGTGTGTGTGTGTGTGTGTGTGTGTCTCACATGAATAAATAAATAAAGTTTAAAGAAAAGAATGAAGAAGACATAATCCACAGATACAGAAGAGATTAAACATTATAGGCTAATATTGTACACAGCGGCTTTGTATCCTTGAATATGGAATCCTGGACAAATTGGATAGTTTTCCGCACAGAATGAATAGTACCCAAACTAGCTCAGGATTTTGCAGGAAATTTGAATGCATCCCTGGAAGTACTAATGAAAAGACTGGACAGGTGATATGTAAGTACAAGAGAGATTACTTTGATTATCAAATGTGAACTTAAACGTGGGCTGTCTGCTCTTTCAGATGCAGGGCAGGTGGGCGACCCCTCAGCTCCTTCTCCAACAGCAAAGCATTTCTACGAAAAACAAGGTAAAATGACTAGAAAGCGGAACACACTAAACTCAAAGAGGTGGACTGACCTCCACATGATGATGTCCCTTGTCCACCTGACGCTTCCTCTGCCATGGGAACTCTGAGACAGGAGGCCATGGTCCGAGGGTCTGTCCACACGTTCCTTCCCACAGAAGCCTTGGGGTTGAATTGCACATGGCTGTTCTTTCCAACTCCACAACCATTGAGCCAAGCTACTTCAGATGGGTGGGTGGTCACAGCGTCTTCCAGCAAGGAGGAGAAGAGCTGCTGAGACAGAGGTGAAGAGCTGCTTCTGCTGGTGAGGGAGATCCGGGGACGAATGCCAGGACACAGGCACCCAACAGCTCATCCTGAAGCTAAGTGGCCCCTTATGTCTCAAACAGTATCTTAATTGTTACACGATATACTTGAGGTGCTGCAAGCTCACTTTCATTGTCATTCTACAAAACACACAATTAGATCTGGGATTATTTTCATCCATATTTACCCAATAGTTGAAAGAAATAATAAATTTCTTTCAGCCTTTCCAAAGAAACTCTCTGGTTCGGATTGTGCTCTGAGCTAACAGCTAGTGTTTCCCGTGGTCGTCTACAGTTGTCAGTGCCTTTGGATGCAAATATCCACCCACAGTCCTGGCAGGTGTAAATACCTCATACTCCTGGCCCCCCAAAGCCCTCAACAGGCCACTCCGACTACACAGCCAAAGGCAATACTTTACATTATCAGGAGGCCACTGCTGGCCAGCATTTAATGTGCGATCCATCATCCGTTGCCATGAAGGTTCAAACAATAAGCAAGCCTACACCAGATTCCTGTTCTGAGGGTCATTCTTCCTGAGACCACTTCCACTACAGATTTCGGTATCAGAAAGGGTTGGGTCAGGTAAAGGAGATCACTCTAGGTGATCTATGTGAGAGGACATTTAATCTAGATTCTTATTGACACCTTGTTGGAAGGACTAGGAAGCTAAAAGGTAAAATATAAAGTTTGATGATTACAGCAACAGCAACAGCAAAAGGTGCAGAAGAAAATAGTTATTTGAGATACAGAGAGGATAACATACGTCTTAGGTCTAAAAGGGCAGATATGGAAACATACAAGCAAAAAAATAGAATGAAATCACAGCCATTCATCTGCTTTTAAGAGATCTTGCTCTAGGAAATGCCGAGACTGGCATTGGATCTAACAGAACTGCACAGAGATTAGGGCTTGGAAGAACCATGGGAAGTGAGTAAAGGGGAATCTGTGTGAATTGTCAGGAGCAGAGAAGTTCAGCTGAGGACCTACTCATGTTTCGTAGGTGGAAATGAGGTCAGCTTATGTGCCCTCCCTCAGCCTCTCTCCATCTGGTTCTGGCTTATGTCTGTCTGTGAGCTATTAGCCAGACATAACTTTTAAAATTATTTGCTCAAATATATATTCGTCTTGGTGAAAAATATTACCTTTTTTCTCACAATAACTGTACATGTGAATGTGATTTTATTAAACCTCTCCCAGAGTTTGATTTATAAAGGCTTTTCCCCAAACACTATTATTTATAATTCACATGTTGGCATAAATCATTTTGTAGGTCAAAGAAGTTTGAGACCTAACTTTATAATCTCTACTGCTCTGATAATATATAAGCTCAGTTTGAACTATTTTAAAGTAAAATTGAATTTCTGTCAACTAATTCCTGTGATTTTAATCTGGACTATAAATTGTCAAGTCCCTACAAGTATCAGCCATAGAAACATGTAAAAAGAAAATGAAGAAAATGATTTTAGTGGTAATAGCAGTTAATTTAGCAATTATCACATGGTGATGGGAAGTAATGTATTTCATTAAATTTTATTAGGTGTTTATTATGTCTTGTGGACAGGAGATGATATTTTGCTTTGAAATGAATCACATTTGAAATTGTATGAAATTGACAGAAAGTTAACCATTTTCACCATTCTATATATATTTTAAACAGGAAATCAAATTATATTTCTACAAAAGTAAAAGATGGACTTTTTAAGACTTTCAAATAGGATATCTCTTGTGTTTATGCAGAGAAATCTTTTAAGAGGATTTATTATATGAGATAACTTCAAAGCCTGCTAATTACTTGTTAACTCCACTTCTAGTTATATTCTAAGATATTGGGAGGGTTTCATTGTATTTGCAAATACTATTTCCTCCATATCTGCTGGGTCTTTTTATAATTGCATGACTTATTTATGCTAGGTAAATTCAAATCCATTTAAAATGAAGACAATCAGGGCAACATTAACTCAAGCAACGAGTATTTAAGGGACCAAAATAATAACATAAGGAGAATGATCAAAGAAAGTATTGGAATGAACACTTCCAGGTACATGAAGGGCATGAAGTAAAATAGAAGCTATCTCTACATTTATGATATACATGGGGGAATATGTGGAAGTTATATGGGCTTTGATTTAGAATCAGCCTAAAAACAAATCAGTAAGATTTTAGATCAAAAGGGAAGTATTTTTCTGACATGGTAAACTAAGGCCATAATGAATCATTTCTCCAGTTTTCCCTCAGGGACATCCAAAAATTGCCAAAGCTAGGTCATACAAAATAAAAATGTAGTTTTTGAGTCAAGACCTCAACATCAAAAGATGGGTATGTTCATGACTAGAAAACCAAAAAAAAAAAAAAAAAAATCTTTCAGCATCAAAGCTGGGAGGCGGGTATCCAAGCCTAAAAATGCCTCCTGGGTTTCCAGAACTTGAGTCACCTACTGGCTATAGGCTCCAGCTCTGAGATCCACCCTAGACATAGTCTGCATTGTACCTCTTCACAGACTTACATGAAGACAAGAATTACACAGTTCTTCTCCATTTTCTGTGAAGTGAGTAGGAAATATAGAGTAGAAAAAAATTACTCCTACCAAGTTCTAGAAATGTGAGAACATCTTGCCAAATGCCCAGTGTCACAAGTGGAATAAGAAACATCATCGATCCTTTGGGGGTTCCATGTTTCTTCACGCACTGCTAAAACCCAGAGGGGCCAATGGGCATCGCTACATAGGAATGCTCGCGGGGCCCCATCCCTCAGCTTTCAGGGGCTGCTAGTGCAAGGAGGTGGGCCTGCCACAGATTGCCAACTCTGTGCTCATACACCACCACGAAGAAGGCTGAGATAACATTGCCCCTCCCCAAATATACATGAATGAAAAATCAAAGTAAGCGTTGTCTCCAGTGTTCAAATAGATTATGAAAAATAAACAAACAAGGCAAGATCAAAATAGATTAAGGGCTATAAGGAAGATATAAAAAGCTTTTGAAAGGAAAAATAAAACTGAAATCAATAACTCAGTGAATGGTTTGAAGTGTGGACCATTAACCGCTATTGGAAAACACTAGCAATTTGTGAGACAGAACAGATAAAAGCTAATTAATACAAATGAGAAAAAATATGGAAAATATGAAGGTGATATAAAGGAAAAATGGAGCTAGAAAACCCAACATGTATTTTATAAGAATTCTACACAGATTTAGGGAAAAGTGATATTGTAAGATACACTTCATGGTAGTAGTTCAGAAATGAAGGGATGAAGAAGTAAGCCCTCTTATCGAAAGTTACCCAAAGTCAAAACAGGGTAAACAACGACAACAACAAAATATCTGGTTATAGAGACCATATCGTGACATGAGAGAGTATCAAAGGCAAAGGCAAAATGTTAATAGCTATATACACATACAGACACCCAAAACCAAACACCTAAAATGGGAAAAATACATGAGCAACACCAGACTTCCCATCAGGTTATTAAGTAATGGTCCAGAAGGGTCATGTGGCGGCTCCACGGTTTGCTCGAGGTATCTGCTGTCCTCACTCTGGGGCCCATCTCCTCGGGAAGGATGTACGTCTCATCTGCGCGAGATGTATAGGAGCTAAGAGATTCTATGTACAAATGCCATTTGAAAGACCATTGAATGATGCAGTTTAACTACAAGGCCATCGAAGCCAGAGGAAATAGCGTACAATCATTTTTGAGCAAAGAAATAAAGACTTTGGAAAAACGTTCATTACATTTTAAGCATATATTTTTGTAAAAGGTGGAGAAGAGAGATATTTAAAACAGGTTAAAATTATAATACCAAAAACTCAGTCGTTGGCAGTGAGGAGATAAAATTTTAATGCTTTCTTAATTTCCTATATTTTGGGAGAGATCTAGATTAAATATTTATGCTGAAAATGTGCAGATGATCGTTGAATGAATAGAAATGGACGTTATTATTTTTACAGTGCACTTGGAACATTGATGAAAGTCGATCACACAGAGACCACATGGGAAGCCTCAATATATTCCAAATAATGTAATATGGATACAATTTTCTGATTATAATTCAATTAAATTTTAAATGAGCAATTAATATACAGTTGAAAGCTACATTACTTTTGGAAACTATAAGCAGACCTTTAAACAAACCCTGGGTTATTGTCATAAAGCAGCGGGCTCCGTTTGGGTTTTGCCTGCAGACAGCCTTTGCTGCGCAACCTCCCTGTCACGCTTGGTGCCACTGCTGTGCCCGCTGGGGGTGAGGCATGTGGCCCTCTCCTCTCACCACAGAAAGTTCACCCCACCAAGCTCTTTCTCACTCCTGGGACCCTCGGTAAAAACCCCACACGTATCCTTCCTTTGCCCTCTCAAACCGTTTTCAGACCATGTTGAGAAGTCTACCTTGTTCTCCCCAAAAAGCCCTTATTTTAGTAACAGACTTTTTGCATTCCTCGGTGGCTCTGTGGCCTCTTGACATTAAAGCCAATTCAGGGTGGAGAGTGGGGGTGAGGGAGGCCCACTTAGCTTCTTCAGAATGGCCAAAACAATTATTAAAAAGGAAAACACTCCAGAATTGGTGAAAGAAATGACACAGAGCATCAAGGAAACACTTGCATATCAAGTGAGGTAGAGCCCACTTAGAGATGATTAGAAGGAAATAGAACCTACAATAAATTATTTATATCAAGGAAAAATATAAAATAAGTAAGTCAGGCATTCCATTAAAAATACTGGGGAAAAATTAGAGTCACTCAGGAGTTAGTATAAAGAAACTAATAAACATGAGTGGAAATGAATAAAACATGAACAAACAGTAAGATTTTTAAAACCACAGTCTTTGAAAGACAAGCGAAATATTCTTCTAGAATATCAAGCAAAAGTAGTAAAATAAACAACATTATAAAGAAAACTCAGCAAACTATAGTTACAGGAGAGTGTTTCAAATAATAGTAATAACTTTATTCTTATAAATAAGGGACAAGAATACTTTTTCTACGTTGATTTAATTATTGAAAATTAAACAGATGAAATGGACAAACCTAAACTTAAAAAATTAAGGAAACTTTAATAGTTAACCAAGTTGCTACCTTCTTTTCACCCACTCCCCAAATAAATCTAGTAAAGATTCTTATAAATATATGCTGGAAAATAGTTCTGTGACTTTTTTTTTCTAAAATACTTCCAAATATGGAAATTTTAGAAAACCTCCCAAATCCATTTCATGGGGGTATTTTTTTTTTTTGTGGGTAACATTGTTAGCACAATTGCATTTCTGAAAGGAGTAAAAGAAATATAAGCCAAACTCAGTCATGAATATAAATGTCCCATATTGTTAAAATGCTAGGGTATAGGAACTAGCAAAATCTATCTATGCGAATCAGTAAGATTTATTTAAAAAATGGAGGAATGGTTCAAAACGAGAAAAGCTAACACACAACTGCATTCAGAGGATAAAGAGGAAAAGAACAGGTTGTTCTCAGTTGATGCAAAATGTCATGCAAACGTTGAGCATTGAGTCAAGAAAAACACAGCAAACTAGGGACAGAGGTGAGCTCAGGTCACGTGCTGAAGGCCGTTCGACGTCAAGCATTGCCGGTAGTCAGAGAAATGCAGGGGGCCACGTCTGTGCACCTCTCCAAACAAGGCAGTGGGCTCTTGAGAAGTACAGAGCCTGCCGTCCAGCTCCATTTTGCATGGTTTCCATGCTTGTGGATTTGCCTGCTTGCTCACGTGTCTTTGTAAGCCCCGATACCTCTCACGGTGCCCGCCTTGTCATTTGTGGACGCCCACAGGTGAAAAATTTGTGCATGTTTTCAGTTGAAGTCGAACAGGCAACACTTTGCTTTCTTGTTTCATCTCAGGGATGAAGCGTAGATGAGCCTCTTCCCTGAATCTTCCTGACTCATGTGTCTCACATTTTTGTACTTTCTATTGGTGTTTTTTTTTCTCTTTAAAATGGCCTCCAAGTGTAGTGCTGAGGTGTTACCGATATAAAGTGAAGAGAAATACAGGTGACCTTGAACAACAGGAAGGTTAGGTGTGCTGACCCCTCCAGGCAGAGGAAAATTCTCCTATAACTCTTGGTTCCCCAAAGCGTGACTACTAATAGCCCACTGTTGACCAGAGCCTTACCGATGAGATAAAGAGCACATTATTCGCTATGTTATGTGTATCCATATACTTTATTCTAACAATAAAGCGAGCTAGAGAAAAGAAAACGACATTAAAAAACCATAAGGGAGAGAAATACATGTAAAATATATCCTGCGTTTGTTGAAAAGCATCCATGTATATGTGGACTCACACAGTTCAAACCTCTGTGGTTCAAGGTCAACCATAGAATGCGTCTCACCCAAGAAGGAGGAAGCGAAGATGTTGGGAAAATACTGTTGGGGGATCATATTGTTGGGCTGGGAGGAATGTCAATGCCTGACTACTATACGTTAAATAAGGCGAGTTTAAATGAAAACACACATAGAACAAGCTTATTACTGACCTGTCGGCAAACACATTGTGAGCAGAGGGTTGCAGGAACCTGTCCGTTCATCTGCTCTTGGAGCGTGAGTTTGGTCTTCGTGCACAGCATCTTTACAGAATGTAACTACTGCATTTCATGACAATGACCGCAAAACACCGTCTTTATTTGGAAAGTTTTGGTATTGTCCAAATAAAAATCATGATAGAGAATTTAAACGTAAAATTTTGGACTGCTAAAATATAATCGTTAACAGGTCAGGTCGTGACACTCAAAGAGACATAAATTGGACCCACAACCAAGATTCATGGAACAGATAGAGAACCATGAGGTGTTACAGCTGACTCAAGAATCCAATCAACTCACGTGTATTTAGGAAATCAAAAACACTGAACGAACTTACATTACAGATGCAAACCCAGTCAGTTTCCAACGGTTACACATCATTTGCATTTCTATGGACCCGTATAATCGACATCACCATCAGTTTTGTAGACAAAGTTGTAAAATAGCTCGGAGACAATGAAAGACACAGACAACCACAGCCTGTGCTCTACGCAAGGCATCCGGTAATCTGTTTTGACATCTTTAGAGAAAGAAAGACATTTTTTTATAAGATGTGTGGCAAGAATAAATGAACATTCTGTATGGAACTGGCGTGCCAAAAAAATAGTGTTGTCGTACACCAGTATTCAAAAAAATCAGAAGAGATGATAGATGGGCAGTTAAGTAAGTGGGAGCAGAGGACGTAAACCCCCGAGCACGTCCAGAAAGCCAACAGCCAGGGAGACCCCAGGGACGTGCCGCGCTCTTCCCTATAACCGCTGCCCTGAAGTGACCTAGGACCCAAAATGTGCAGGCATGAGTAACAAGACCGCCTCCCCGGCCCCTGGTACAGGTGTCACCTCTGGGCCGACCTGCTCCCAGGTGTACTTGCGCTGGGACCACTATTCAGTGCCTGCTTGCTTAAGAGTTTGGCTCTGCGTTTGCTCTTGGCCGAACTCAAGAATTGAGGCTGGGAACAGGACTTGTCGCTAACAGATAGATCGGGAGAAAAAAAAAAAAAAAAAGAGGAGTCTTTCTTAACACTGGCCAAACGTATAGCACGCCCCGGTAGAGTGCAGTGACTCACAGAATATAAGCAAAAACCATTTTACAGAAGACTCTGGACACATCATGTATAATGTGGTTCTATTGATGAGAAGACTCGTGTCGCACATAGTCGGTGCTCTCCTAGCAGCAACTAAAAGCTCACAGACCTTCAAATCCAAACCCCATTAGGACAAACTGGCGCTGAAACTTGGGCAAATTAAAACAGAAAAATATCAAAACAGCCCTGAGGAGGAAGAAGAGTTGGAAGGGGACAGATACCTCAACAGATCATTAAATTCAGTAACATGGAGACAGTAACGGAGCAGAGGGCTGAGCGTCTGCACCAGGACATACGAAAGACAAGAACAGGAGAGCGGAGGAGCAGAGACTGGTAAGTACGGAAAGTACAGCGGAAAAACTCTCTAGAGCAAAAGGTGCTACAAAATTAAAACACATATGTGGATGTGCAGAGAAAAATAGAAGAAAAGTCAGAAGTAAACACAAATTAATAAAATCTTATTTTATTTTTTTAAAGATTTATTTATTTATTTTAAAGCAATCTTTTTTTTTAAATTTTTATTTATTTATGATAGTCACACACACACAGAGAGAGAGGCAGAGACACAGGCAGAGGGAGGAGCAGGCTCCATGCACCGGGAGCCCGATGTGGGATTCGATCCCGGGTCTCCAGGATCGTGCCCTGGGCCAAAGGCAGGGGCAAAACCGCTGCGCCACCCAGTGATCTCTATTTATTTATTTTATGATAGACATAGAGAGAGAGAGAGAGGCAGAGACACAGGAGGAGGGAGAAGCAGGCTCCATGCCGGGAGCTCAATGCGGGACTTGATCCCAGGACTCCAGGATCGTGCCCTGGGCCAAAGGCAGGCACCAAACCGCTGAGCCACCCAGGGATCCCAATAAAATTTTAAATAGTAACAAAAAGGACTGTAATCCAGGAGAGGCAAGCCACCCCGGGGGAGGAGATATCTGCCTTATATTAAGCAACTAAGAGCTCGTTTTTAGCAAAGTTGCATAAACTAAAAGAGCGATCTATCAGCCAAGCGGGGAGAGAGACTCGCCCAGGTGCCACACCGGGGCAGCCCCGAATGACAGATCGCAATGGGAGAGGTTTCCGCAGCGAGCGAGCAGGACAAAAGCACCAGCCTGGCAGGTACCTCAAAGCTAATGACACGGAGTGTGGGGATTATACGGAGCAGCGGGCCCTTCCTCCGTCGTCGGTGGCAGCATAAATCACACAACATAATTAGTTTACAAAATGATTTCTGGGAAGGCTGGAACCACGGGTCGAGCCCTCAGAGCGTAACGCCCGCCACGCATGCCTCTGGGCTCCGGACACTCGCACTGGCTGCTCACAGCTGCTGGGAGCCACGGGCCCGAGTCCAAACGGAGCGCGTGTGGCTGGGCCTGGAAGCAAAGCCTAGCACCTGCATGCAGGGTGCCCCTCGGAGAGGTGGAACAGGCCGGCCGGACACACGGGCGTGAACGTCAGCGGTTCAATACCCGCCAACACGACCAGACCTTACAGAATACGTTGCACTTACACGAAATGGCAAAAAAAAAAAAAGCCACATGAAATGATAACGTAGCGGTGGAAGCAGGATGCCCTGCACACCTGTGGGAAGGGCCACGCTCTGTGAGGCCGTCAGCTCCGCCGGTTGTCACAAGGCTAAGCGTATTCTTAGCATGACGTTTGGAGTCAGGCCTGGTGGCGTTTCACCAAATCAGTGAAAAAAGTCATGTTCACACCAAAACGGGCACATAGGTTTTCGTCAGCAGTTTTATTCATAGTTGCCAAAATTTGAGAGCCACTGGGTGTCCCTCGGGAGGTGACGGGTAAGTAACCCGTGGCTTTTCCAGAAGATGCCGTGCTGTTCGGCGCTGACAACGCATGAGCCACCGTAGCCGAGCAAAGGCACGGGGGAAGCTGGCGTGCACGCTGCCCCGTGAAAGGAGCCCGTCCGGGGCGGTTGTGAACTGCATGACCTCCTGGAGAAGGTCAAGGGGTCAGTGCCGGCCAGGGGTTGGGGCGGATGGAGGAAGAGCTGCAGAGACACGGGGGAGTGTTAGGGCCGGGTCTTGCTGTTTTACGATGGCGAGGAGTGTATGTCATGCGCCCAAACCCACAGAACAAGTGACAGCAAAAGTGACTGTGAATGAAAATGATGTGTGAACGTGGGTTCACTGATCGTCCGGGTGTGTGGGGGTAATGGACGGTCAGGAAGCCGTGCACGTGTGTGACAGGGGTGCTGAGGAATCTCTACTTATTTTTTTAAAGATTTTATTTATTTGACGGGGGGGAGAGAGAGAGAGAGAGCAGGGAGCCCGACGTGGGAACTCGACCCCAAGACCCTGGGATCATGACCTGAGCCACAGGCAAACACTCAACCTCTGAGCCCCCCGGGGCCCCGTAAGTCTCTGTCCCGTCCGCTCAGTTTTGTTGTGAACCTAAAACCGATCTGCAAAATAAAGACTATTTTATGTATTTATCTATTTATGTTTAGTTTCAAGTGTTTGTTAATATGTCCTTTTTTATCGGAGTTGGATTTGCCAACATATAGTGTTACGCCCAGGGCTCATCCCGTCAGGTGCCCCCCTCAGCGCCCGTCAGCCCTCTTTCTAGTTAGTTGACATAGAGCGATACTAGTTTCAAGAGTAGAAGTCCGTGACTCACCGCTTACGTAACACCCGGTGCTCATTACAAGTGCTCGTGGAGAATCTCCTTAGTCCCTACCACCCATGTAAAGTCTACTTTAAAATAAGTTATATTACTAGGGACACTGACTTAGGCTTAGACACCAGAAGGAAAAAAAAATCAAGAAATGGAATAAGAGGGACGCCTGGGTGGCTCAGAGGTTGGGCATCTGCCTTCGGCTCAGAGCATGATCCCAGGATCCAGGATCGAGTCGCACATCAGGCTCCTCGCGAGGAGCCTGCTTCCCCCTCTGCCTGTCTCTCTCTCTCTCTCTCATGAATAAATAAATAAATCTTTAAAAAAAAAAAAGAAATGGAATAACATTACAGTGAAGATAACAGCTATTATGTTGGAGAAGTGAGACATTTGGGAGGTTCCTATGATGCTGTTTTTATTCTGTCTCGACCTGAGGGGTGTAAGTACTTGTTTTGGAATTCCTTAAACTGAACATATTTTATAATTCATTCATAATGAACTCTTCTCGATGTTCTATACGTTTATCATGTATTATATGAAAGTAAAGGAACTACATGGTATGTATGCAGCCCATAAATGAAGACGTTCAGATGCATTTGCCTCAACAAAATCCTTTTATTTGTCCCAACTCAGACATGCTCTTCCTTAGTCCTATAATATATGAACTTTTGCATGAAAAAATGACAAATTAAAACACTTTGAAATCTAAAATGGACATATCTCTGTTGGAAATGGGAAGTGAGGTTGTAAACAGTGTGTTAGAGACGTGCTTCCCAAACTAAATCGAAAGACGGCTCTACACGGCCTCGGATGTGAAACGCGCGTGCTTCCGACGACAGTGATTTGCGCTTCAGCTTTCAGGTTAAGGTCCTCGTGTTAGAGGAAAGCTCATGCATTTGTTGTGTCGATTCCAAAAGAAAAATATGGTGCATTTTCTACTTTGTCATTGCCATACGACCTGGATGGGTTTTATTAAAGGGCGAGTCACTCAAGATCTTCCAGTAAAACTTCCAAAAGAAAGGAAAATGTAAAGCACCAGTAAAATCCGCTCGCACTCATTCATTCACCCCTGCTGCACGCGTAGTAAGACGTTTCAAATATGTGGGAAGGTCTGTGTGTCAAGGAGCAGCAGTGTTTTACATGACCGGCTCTATTTTATTCAGGAGAGGTGGAGGGTAAGATCGTGCACCCACCCATGTGTGTGACTTCACGAAGGCCACATGAGAGAGGTGGAGGCCGTCACCTGCGATACACTGGGGACACCCGGGAGGGTAGAGTCACGGACCACAGTGGGTGAATGAGCTGTTGAAGTAACGTCTGCAGTGAAGAACAGGGACTTCATCGAGCTGTGTCCCCAGATCGTCCCCCCAGCCCCAATTTGGAAGCTGGTGTAGAGGGGCTCCCGGGTGGCTCGGTGGATTAAGTGTCTGCCTTCGGCTCAGGTCACGACTCAGGGTCCTGGGGTCGAGCCCCATGTTGGGCTCCCTGCTCCTGGAGAATCTGCTTCTCCCTCTGCCTCTGCCCCTAGACCCTGCTTGTGCTCCCTACCATGCACCTTCTGTCAAGCAAATAAGTAAAAGTCTTATAAAAAAGCAGAAGGAAAGGAAAGGAAAGAAAGGAAAGGAAAGGAAAGGAAGGAAGGAAAGGAAAGGAAAGGAAGGAAGGAAAGGAAGGAAAGGAAAGGAAAGGAAAGGAAAGGAAGGAAAGGAAGGAAAGGAAAGGAAAGGAAGGGAAGGGAAGGAAGGGAAGGGAAGGGAAGGAAAGGAAAGGAAAGGAAAGGAAAGGAAGGAAAGGAAAGGAAAGGAAAGAAAGGAAAGGAAAAGGAAAGGAAAGGAAAGGAGAAAGGAAAGGAAAGGAAAGGAAAGGAAAGGAAAAGAAAGGAAAGGAAAGGAAAGGAAAGGAAAGGAAAGGAAAGGAAAGGAAAGGAAAGAAAGGAAAGGAAAAAGGAAAGGAAAAGGAAAGGAAAGGAAAGGAAAGGAAAGGAAGGAAAGGAAAGGAAAGGAAAGGAAGGAAAGGAAGGAAAGGAAAGGAAAGGAAAGAAAGGAAAGGAAAGGAAAGGAAAGGAAGGAAAGGAAAAGGAAAGGAAAGAAAGGAAAGGAAAGGAAAGGAAAGGAAAGGAAAGGAAAGGGAAAGGAAAGGAAAGGAAAGGAAAGGAAAGGAAAGGAAAGGAAAGGAAAGGAAAGGAAAGGGAAAGGAAAGGAAAGGAAAGGAAGGAAAGGAAAGGAAAGGAAGAAAGGAAAGGAAAGGAAAGGAAAGGAAAGGAAAGGAAAGGAAAGGAAGGAAAGAAAGGAAAGGAAAGAAGGAAAGGGAAGGAAAGGAAAGGGAAGGAAAGAAAGGAAGGAAAGGAAAGGAAAGGAAAGGAAAGGAAAGGAAAGGAAGGAAAGGAAAGGAAGGAAAGGAAAGGAAAGAAAGGAAAGGAAAGGAAGGAAAGGAAAGGAAAGGAAAGGAAAGGAAAGGAAAGGAAAGGAAAGAAAGGAAAGGAAAGGAAAGGAAAGGAAAGGAAAGGAAAGGAAAGGAAAGGAAAGGAAAGGAAAGGAAAGGAAAGGAAAGGAAAGGAAAGGAAGGAAAAGGGATGCCCGGGTGGCTTAGTGGTTGGGCGCCTGCCTTTGGCTCAGGTCATGATCCTGGGATCAGGGATTGAGTCCCGCATGGGGCTCCCTGTGAGGAGCCTGCTTCTCCCTCTGCCTATGTCTCTGCCTCTCTCTCTCAGTCTGTGTCTCTCATAAATAAACAAACAAACAAACAAATAAATAAATAGATCTTTTAATAAAAGGAAAGAAAGAAAAGAAAAGAAAAGGAAAGGAAAGGAAAGGAAAGGAAAGGAAGGAAGGAAAGGAAAGGAAAGGAAAAGAAAGGAAGAAAAAAGGAAAGAAAGAGAAGAAAAGAAAGGAAAGGACAAAAAAGACAGAAAGGGAAAGGAAAAGAAAGGAAGGAAAGGGAAGGGAAGGGAGGGGAAGGGAAGGGAAGGGATGGGAAGGGAAGGGAATTGGGGGGGAAGGAGAAGGGAGGGGAGGGGAGGGAGGCAGCGGAGCGTGGCGCAGCTGGTGCAGAGACAGGGAGGGTCCTGGTGTGTGGCCTGCAGTGGTTTGAGCCGAGTGCACGGGCGGGCCATGCCTAGGGAGCCCTGGGGCAGCAAACATGATCCCCGGCAGGTGTCCCCTCCTGACTGTGTCTCTGGGTGGCGGGGCCGTGGCTCTCAGCCCCTGCGTGCGACTGGCCTCACGTGAGTGTCCCTCCCTAGCCCTGTCGTCCCCAGGCCCCCCTGACGCTCTGCTCCCGCCACCTTCCCGGCCTCCCCCCAGGTCAGCAGGTGCGCGGCTGGCTGGGGACAGGGCGCTGGGTTGCTGTCCTTGTCGTCGGATCCCCCGGCCACACAGTTTCACTCAAATGCAGCCACGGCCTGGGAGCGTCATGTTGATGCGAACCGCACCGGCTTCCTCCTCAGAAGTAGCTGACTCACTCAGGGTGTTGCGGTCTGCGACCACGGAGCAGAACAGGGTGACACTCCGCGCGACCCCTCGTTTGGGGAACCCACTCCTGCTCTTCCCCGACACTCTAGGAAGCCGCTGGCAGGGCAGCACAGTTCACTGTTACACGTGTGTGTTCGATGCACGAAGTTCTGCTGTGACAGCAGAATTTTCATTGTTCTAATTCCCTTGATTTTGATGCAAATGGACAGATTCTCGAAAAGCGAGGCGTCCTCTTGGTAGGTCCGGGGTCCCTGGGAGGGAGCACAGGGTCGGGCTGGCCCAGGGTGGCGTCCGCCGGACTTCTGCGGAATGGCTGGCTCTCTCCGTCACAATCTCCATCCGGGAAAGGAATATTCAGAGCCGGAACCAACGTGTCCCTCAGAAATCCCGAAATCTTCAGCTTTTTCAAATACATTTGCAATGAATTTTTGTTGATACTACTTCTGAGCCTTCATAAATCTCATGTATTTTTTTTTTCCTTTTTGGCATTTTAAAATAGGCAATCGATGCACAAATACAGATTAAAAAAGGTAAATTCTCTCGTATAAAAATAGCTCTGAGAAGCAGTGAGGTTCTGCAAAGGCGTCTTTCTCGTCGTAGTAAAAACAGTTTGAAGTAGCGAGATAACAAATCCCGAATTCCTCAGGACGACCTGGCTGTGCACATCGGTCCCTGGATGTGAGAGAAGCAGAAGAATTGTGGGACGAAAAGCGTGTGTAATTTCGGGTTCAAATGTGATTTCGATTTTTCAATTTTATGTTGATTAGGCTCATTTCGATCCTGCCTGTGTTGTCGCAGTGTCGTGTCGGCCTATTGTGTATTCAAACGATTAAGCACACCTACCTCGGAGCTTAAACATGAAGGCACTTTATGCAAGAACGTACAAAATAGGCCTTGATGAAGGAAGAACAAAAAAATATTAAATTACGGCTCTGGAATAAGTTGTCTGAAACCCGGCACTTTGCGATTGGCTCATGTATTTTAGAAGCCAGACACACACAGACACCCATAAAGCTCTTTTATTCTTTTCGTGTGTATATTTAAAAGCCGCAAGGCCGTACGTCTGTACACCTCCAGCACACTGACTGCGACAGGCCAGTACTTTAGGAGCCAGGTCAACACGTGGGACTTGTACTGTAATGAGAAATACAGCTCGGTTTCACGGGAAAATTGAGCTGATGTTTTCAGAGAAAACTATTTGTATTTTTCGTAACTAGGAAACATCAAATTAAATCATTTAAAAATAGTCATTTGGGATCCTGAGTGAAGAATACATATAACACATTACACACACACACACACACACACACACACAGTCCGTATTTGGTTACGGATGTTTAATCTATTGTTTCGTAAAACATTTGTTGGAATCTCATTATGACAAGACCCGACGAAGATGCTAAAGACAAAGATTCCTCCATTTAGAATTCATCTTCAAAGGGGGCATTTTCCAGCTATCTATTTTTAGCTGAATAGCTTAATCTGCAACTTACTGTTCTTTACCTGGAAATTCAGGACACTGCCGATGTGTTGATAAGAGCGCTGATATGTCAGGAACTCAACTACAACGGAACCCAGCGATCAGCCTGGAAGCGAGCTTCCCACGGGGCCACGGTCCCAGCTCCATCCACGGACAAGGAAATGGGGAAAGCAGAAGGACAAAGGGCCCCTAAGGGGATGTTGTGCGGGCTGGCTCCTCGCAGAGAAGAAAACTAAAACCCCAAGAAACATGCCGTAAAGCAGACAAATGGCCTTCCTCCTCAGGACCGGCTATGAGCGAGGGAGAGAAGCAGCAGGTGCACCCACCACGGTGCGCATAGTTTCGAGCAGAACCCGTGGAAAGGTAAGCAGAGAACCAGAGTCTCTGAACCAGCGTATTAGTAACTTAAACGTGGCATTTGTACGAGGCGTCGCGATTACTTAGGTGCTAATAAAAACTCCAGTTTTACTGACACGTCATTCCATCTGTCATCCATCTGCCCAGCATGCTGGGCGGTTGACAAGGAAATCAAGGCGACTTTGCCTTTTGAACTTCTTGAGGCCCTGACTTCCCTCCCTGACAGAGGTCGGCCGCCTCGCGGTGGCTGGGACGGCAGCCCGGTGTCCCCGCGGCCCGGCTGGCCAGCCCTCAGCGGTCGCGCACGCTTGCTGCTGTCTGCTGAAAGCCACCTAAAGTAAGTAAATGCAGTCGGGCCCCCGCTGTGCAGTGTGTCTGCGGTGACCGTGGCTGGAATTAGCAGGCATCCGAGCGAGCTTGTTGGATACCACAGCTGAACCGCATGAAGGGAGACTGTTCCCGCTAAGTTCGGGGAAGGCCGTAGACTGTTAGGCCGCGAGTCCCCTTCTTTCTGGAGCGTAACAAGAAAGCACAACTGACCTCAACAACCCGCGTGTTCGCTGAGGGGACGTCGAGGAAACTATGAGGATGGGCGCGCACCCCCTACGCAGACCTCGCGGCGAGAGATGCTTGATGCTTCCTAGGTCTTCCACGTGTCAGTCGGAGGCTCCGGTTCTCGCAAGGGCAGGATTGCCACTGTTCCTGCAGAGTCCTGACGAGGTGATCCGTTTAGAAGTCGCAGGACGCCTGTGTAAACGGGTCACAAGGCATCGGTCGGTTGCGCGTGAGGGTCAGGAAAGGCCACCGCGTGCCCAGCAGCTTCGGGCACCTGCTTCTCACCGCCGGCAGCAGCACGTGCCCGCCCGGCCAGCAGCACGTTATCCCGCGGGCGAGCCCACCTCGTTGAACTCCGACAAGGCTGCTTTGAGGCTTTCAGTCTGAAACGTATTTATATTGCCTTCCGAGGGAAAACCCTCTAATCTGTCTTGCAGAACACCCACAGGACTCCGCAGTGAGCCTCCTTTCCTGGTAACTGAGTTATCACTACCGCGGGAAAGTCGATAGAACAAATATTGCTGAGGAATGGGACTTCCCGTCGATTTGCTCAGGAGCAGTCTCAACAAGTGTGTACATTTCAGCCGACAAGGAGCCGTTGTTTGCTTTCAGAAGCAAAACATTTCAGGGCGACAGTGCAGCATCGATCGCTGGCGTTTGCATCGGCAACTAGAAAGTGCTGGAAAGAGAACTATGACCTGAGTACTCACTGTACATAAGGGACGTTGGGAAGAGAATCAGAGACAAATCAGTGATTTCGGTAATAAGAAATATTGTAATAGGCTCTCAAATTTCCCATCGCTGTTGTCCTTCCTCACATTATTACATTTACACTTAATTTTCTACGTGCATTTAACAGTTTCTTCTGCGTAGTCCTCAAACCATTCAGCAAATATTGATGGACCATCCCCTAGGGATTAAGAAATAGCGTAAGTACTGATCAATTGTAATTTTATTTACTCCGTTTCTCATTTCTTCAGAACCCAAGCACCTTCCTTATTTAAATTTTACTGCTTAACATGCAAAGTAACCTAGAATGAGTTTTTCAAAGGTGTAAAATGAGGGAAATACACGCAACAATATTTTCACGGCATCAATGATGTAAAATTTTAACCAAAACTTTCGGGGCGCCTGGGTGGCTCAGTTGGTTTAGCGTCCAAGTCTTAATTTCAGTTCAGGTGAGGATGTGAGGACTGTGAGATCGAGCCCCACGTCGAGCATGCCCCTCCCTCAATCCCCACCCCCACCCCGCCTGCTCCCACGTTCTCTCTCCGTAGAAACAAACAGAACAAAACTTCTTTTAATGCCACTTTGAATTATAGTGCCAATGTCTTACTAGGTACATACATTATACCAACCAGTTTTTCCAACATTAGTTCCTGGGACTTGACTTCTCTACTTATTCTGAGCACGTGAAACTAGCGTGCTCCTGGCTGTGTATACTTGCCGCACACAGGTAAGGCTGAACTTGCACTAACAAGTGAAATGGTACCAGGTAAACACAAAAGAGAAAGAAATCGCACTTTTGGAAGAATAACCAAAAGAAGTGTGGAAGTCGTTATTTTCTGGAAGAGCGCGTACGTAATCCGAAGTCCTTGGCATGAGTGCCAGCTCTCCCGCTCACCAGCTCTGCCCCGTACGGCATCCCCTACATGGCTGCGTTCCCTTGTGGGCAAAATGAAGGTCGTTATTCCTCCTCACAGGGTCTAGGTCATGATGCTACAAATGCATTAGAAGGAAATCTTTGTATGTCAGGACTATATTCAAATATTTCGATGCTGTCTTATTATAAAATACCTTCCTGAGAGTCACAAATACTTAAAACACTAAGTGGAGCAAATGATCTATTAACTTTTAACTTAATTGTATTATGATTACCCTAATGGGGGAAAATAGCTCAAGGGCATTTTGATCCTACAGACTTCTGCAGAGCCATCAGGCATCTCTTGATGCTTGAAATTACATCAACTGTCACAACCAGGTGTCTTTAAGTGCCAGGATCTGAAGAAAATTGGAGCTAACTACAATTTCATGAATATTGAAGAGGATGGCCTCTGGGATAGGCGGTCGCGTAGTGAGCCCACCACGGTAATCCACGGTGCACACCTCCAGGGCCATGGTGGTGATGCTTATCGTCAACAGGGGAAGCTGGGCAGCCCCAGCGCGTCTCTGAAACCTGACACTCAGTTTTAGGACAGAAATCTTGAAAATGCTGTGCTTGACACAGGATTCGGGCATCACAGATGACTTATTTGTCCCTGGAAAAGACCCCCCTTCCTATCTCTTGATGCTAGGTTAGCTAGGTTACTTTCTCTTCAAGTTGAAAATTGTCTACATTTGTGTTTTGTGATGACTTTCTGATGGACTTTAAGAATCATGCTCATTTTGAAAAATGAGGTAAGTACACAAGTTCTGAAACCATTGAATGCTTAAATCTGATAGTTTTCACCACAGACCAGGGCAAGGACCACCTTTTCAATTCTTCATCCCTAACAGTTTGAATAAATATTATACTCTTCCTTTGATGTAGTCATCCTTTTTCCATTTTTTTAAAAATGAAGCTTCAAAAAGTGGCAACTGTTTTAAAAAGAAGATAATTTGGGGACAGCTGGGTGGCTTAGTGGTTTGGCACCTGCCTTCCGCCCAGGGTGTGATCCTGGAGACCCGGGATCGAGTCCCACATCGGGCTCCCGGCATGGAGCCTGCTTCTCCCTCCGCCTATGTCTCTGCCTCTCTTTCTCTGTGCCTCTCAGGATAAACAAATAAAATCTTAAAAAAATAAAAAAAATAAGAATAAAATTTGGATAGCACAGGAAAAGTAAAAGGGGCTCAATGTACATCGTACGTAGAATTGGAACTAAAGAAGAATTCCTTTACTTGGTGCTGGGGTGGTGGGGAGGGAGAGAGATGACAGGCTGATTTCAATATGGTGGCTCGAGGCCTCTTTCTCCATCTTCAAAGCCAGCGGCCTATCAGATTCAAGTCGCACTCTACTCCCTCTACTCTCCAAATTGCTTCCACTCTCACATCTCCTTCCCTGTCACTGCTGGCTCTTTTTTTTTATAGGTACCCTTGTGATTAGACAGGGTTTACTTAGGTAAACCAAGATAATCCTCTCATCTTAAAATCCTCATCTTAGCCAGGGAAGCCTGGGAGACTCAGTCAGTTAAGCATCTGACTCTTGGTTTCGGCTCAGGTCCTAATCTCTGGAACGTGAGATCGAGCTCTACCTTGGGCTCCACACCCAGTGGGGAGTCTGTTTGAGATTCTCTCTCTCTGCTCCTCCCCACTCAAGCACACTCAGTCACTCTTTCTCTCTCTAAAATAAATAAATAAATCTTTAAAAAACGTTTTAAAAATAAATTATATATATATATATATATATATATATATATATATTTGCCCTATCTGCAATGTCCCTTTTGAGATGGAAGTTAATATTTTCACAGATTTGGGGGATTAGATCATGGACATCTTTGGGGAGGGGTGAGCATTATGCTGTCTACCACCGTGGGTCAGGCAGGGTCTGATTCATGAAGGGCAGCTTAGGGTGCGCGGTAACTTGGCAGCTCATGGCCAAGCATTCAGTGTCTATTAGGAGTCTGAAACAAGTCAGTTCTGTTTATTAAAAAGAGAATGGTTTTCTGCATAGAATGGCAGGATGTTTTTACAAGTTCTGCACCACAACTCGCCTATAGCATTAGCTTCCCAACCTGCAACAGACACTTCAATAACCGTTGGATCTACTGGGGAATATGGTCCAAGTGCCAGCAACTGGCAACTTTGGGATAATCTCATGTGGTTAGACCTCATTCAAAAATACTAGACTTTTATTGGTTTGGAAGAGCATACCCATATGAGTGTGTTTTTTTGTCTTTAAAAATCAAAATATTTTGTTAAGCATGATGCCTCTTTCTCAGTTGTAGGAGGTCCAGATGTAGCAATATACATGTCACCTTAGGAAACTATATTAGAAGATGTCACCGGCCCTAGAAATTTTACTTAGGGGGCAAGCTTTTGATTTTGGGGGGAATTAGCTGCCAATCTCTGGCACACAGATGACTTACCATGGTGTTTAAATGAGTTGTTACTTCTTGCACCCCAGGTACAAGCACCAGGGTGGACCACTTTATGATGTAAAGCTGGTAAGTTGATAAAGCCAGAGGTAGATCACTGGGGATGTACCTGTGGCCCTGACCTGAAAGCAAAATGCTTCTCATGGTCCTTCTTGGCTGGTGTTCACACTCACACAACGACTTTTCACATCAGCCGTTGGAGTATAACTCAGAATTGTAACTACACTGTATTTCCGTCTTACGTAGCCAAAGGAAAACGGTGGAATGATGCAAAATGGAGGAACAGAGAATTAATTAGGATATGTTGGAAATGGGAAAGCAAGAGAAGGAGCAAGAGACAAAGAATATTTGCTGAATAACTCATAATTCATTAAAATTTATGACTAATACAGGAAAACATAGTCAAGAAACAGAAGCATGTGTAAATTATTTAAAATTATGACCATGAAACAAACTATTAATAGTGATTGCCTTGAGAGTGTAGGATTGAGGAGAGGACATTCAATGTAAATTCTAATATGCACATATTTATGTATGAAATTGCATAATTTAATTTTCACTCCTAGTTGGATGTATATTCATCAAACCATGTTTATAGACACACACATACATATAAATCTCCATAATACATTGCTAAGTAAAAAAAGGCAAACTGTGGAACCATATATTTAATGAGATGGACATCACCATACCTGTTCTCTAACGGTACACAGCGGTATTAGCACAGCCTGGCTGTCACCTGGTAAGGGTCCCGCAGAGGACAGGCAGGTGTCTCCTGGGGGGACGCATTAGACTTGACTGGGGAAGGCTCTGCTTCCCAGGAGGTTTTGGGCAGAGTGCAGCTGTCCGCAGTTTCAGAAGGGAGGGCTTCTTTTGCTCCTCCAAGCCTACCCTTCCCACTAGGTGACACCCACATGTCCTTGCCCTGCGAAGCCCCTGACGTTGTGGCTGGTTTTCTTCAAAGTCCAGAGAGCAGAGAGCGCCTTTCACAGGACACAGGCTGTAAACTTAGGTAATGTAACCGTGTAACCACCTCCAGGCAATGCCACGTGTCCTGTCTCTTCTGCTAGATTCTGTTGGCTGGAAGGAGGCCACCAGGGGTGCCCACCCTACGAGAGCAGATCCCAGAAGGTGATCACTCCCGGAGCTGGGGCTCCTGGGAGGCCTTCCTAGACTCTGTCTGGCACACCTGTTTATGTGGCTTGTTGCAAAATGTGTACACACATATATACGTACGTATACGGTAGGTACCTAATTGTGAAATACAATTATTCATAAAGACTGACTATTTAGGAGGATATATCCCAGGAGTTAACACTGACAATCTCTGTAAGGTAGAACTGGATGTGGGAAGAAAAGGGCCTTTAGTTTACACAAAGATGTATGATTTGAAACTTTTACCACAATTATGTGTTTTATAGGTGTAATAATAATAAAAATGTATGAGAAAGTATGTTGTAATCGATAAAATGGGAAAAAAATCCTTTCAAAAATGATTTGCTTCGATTAGAAAATTTCCAAAAGACGTATTTAACAATAGAAATCTCTTTTCTGTCAGGAAAATTTCATATTCAATTTATATGATGTAATCTAATCACTGTACTGCTCATAGAGATCTGCTGTGTCCCATAAATCAAGAAGACAAATGCATAATTAAATCAGTCAATATATTATATTATTTAAATCTCATGACATTGCTCATCAAACAGTGATAAGTAAATAGATCAGACTTCAACATATAGCAGTTTAGGTTTCATAAACAAGGAAAGTAGTTGCTCCAAAGAAATTATCCCTTTTAAGATTATTCAGCCAATTCATTTTTAAAGGTCTTGGATTACATTGGCGTTGCATGATATCCAAGAACATTACAAAATCTGAAATACCCTAAATCTTACAATACTATTTACTGGCCTAAGGTAACATGAAATATGTCCTAGTGAGATTATTTGCATATATCTTAAAAATATTTTTTGAAATCTAAATTTCCTCAGGAAATAGGATTTCTTTAGAGTATTTTCAGTACCAGGAATAAAAGTAGTAGAAAGTTTAGTGATGAATCTTGGATTAACCGACTCTCAAAGTTTATCATCAGATGCTGTCTTTGTTGTTCCCTGAACACAGGAGAAGAGTAACTTCTGTTTCAACAATCTCCTCAGGTGTCCAATTTTCCAATTTTTGTGGATATGACTTGGCGCACAGTGTACCTGACCCAGCATATATATCGTGTTGGATCAATGCTAAATGCTGGGACGCTCATGGGTTCTCTGAACTTCATCCTGTTACTTCAATTGAAATGACAGTGCCTGAGCTTGAAAGCAAAAATAATGGAGAATTTTCCCTCACTGGGATTTTGGATGGACACCAAGCAATAACAAGTGATGGCTCTTTTAAGGCGTGAGAGAGAGAGAGAAATAGATAGAAAAAGATAATATCCCGTGGCGCTTGAATAGCAATCACACAATGATAGTCGAAATTCCACAGAGAGAGTCTATTTCTTTGCAAGAAGGAAAGAAATGGAAAGAACCATCTACGTATGTGTGTCTGTGTGTGTGTATGCACGTGTCTGTGACAGTTTGCATATTTTATTAAAATATTATTAGGATGTTGTCATGCTACACATGCCTTACTGAAATGAACCTTTTGATGAACCAAAGCTTAAGAATGACTTGGGATGTTCTAGAGTGATATTTATGGAGACATTCCATATTTTTAATTGCTATACATTGAAACTTGCCATATGAACTTGTCATATTTCATACATCCTTACAATTCCAGAGCACATTTTGCTTTTTCTCCCCCAAAATTTCACCTATAAAAGCTTTAATAAGCAGCCTTGTGCCTGTCTTCCTGCACAAATATAAGGGTTTTCTGTGGGGCATGGACTTAGGATCAGATTCCCTGAGGTGTGCGGATGCACATTGTAGTTTAGCTGAGCACGGCAAATTCTATTTCAACTTGACTTTGCAACTTCCACCCCAACCTGTAGTACAGGGTAAGTCTCGCATCCTCAATGCTTTTATATTTATAGATTAAAATTTTGTCTATCCAAGGGGGAAAAATGGTTTCAGCCCGTAATGATATGTTTCATTGACTTCTGGAGTCTATTTTGATGATGATCAGAAACTATTGCCTATCAAAATATCAAATAGATCATGCCGATCTATTTGCATATCATGAGTAATGCAGTGAAATGTGTATAGTGCAAAGATTTATGCATTTGTCACCTAGGCTCATGGGATACAGAATATCTCTTTCTACAAGTACAATTCTGATGATGGCATAATGTCAGATTAAATAAATGTTAGATTAAATACGCTCTATATTCCTACACAGCGGAGGGCAATACATATATGTCCACTGTATATATGTAATTATTAGCTTACATTTTCTGTCCTGGACTTCCAGCACGCTCTCTTTATGCTTTACATACTGAAGCTTTAGGCTATGCCCAGATTGTCAATTTGTTTTGTTTTTGGTGTTGTTTTTATTCACCTAGGTCTCAAGGTTTATGGTTATGGTTTTAAATGGGATTAACTCCAAAAAAAATAAATAAAAAAAATAAATGGGATTAACTGCATTAACTGGTGCTGCATTGGGCGTTGAGCATAGCAGGTCCGGTTGGGTAAACAAGTCAGAAAGAAGAGACAGTGGCCATGAGTTTAGAGGCTAAAGACAACAAGCATAGTGTTTTGTTGTCAGAATGTTTCACTGCTGACAAAATTAGGGTAAATTGGAACTATAGGAAAATACAGGAATCCATGAAAGGGCATGAGTCTGAGTCTCTCCATTCTTCCTTGTGGTCCCCAAACCCATGTGGTTAGGCTCCAGACATCCTAACTCAAGTGCTTTAAAAGGTCCTTAAGCTTAATGTTCATAAAAGTGAATATCGGCCCCCAAAGACGTCTTCTTCCAGAACTATGTCCTGTGACGAACACCACCATGCTGTGGCTCAGAACCGTGGTCTGCCACCAGGACGTGTATCACCAAATCTTGTTGTACACCCCAATTATTTTGTATCTCCCCATCTGTCACCAACACGGACGTCTGAGCCACCACCCTCCTCAACCCCATGTGGGCACGTGTCTCTCCGTGGCTTCTCTGCCTTCACATCCGCTCCTCCTCAACTGCCCGGTTCATTCCCCACACAGTAGCCAGGGCCACATTATAAAAACGCCACTTAATCATGAGAGCCCCTTCTCTGAAAGCCATAAACGGTTACATTTGTGTCTCCACGCACCAGAGTTGAGACTCATATTCCAACTTGAAGTGATTTTTCTGGTGGTGCCAGCCCCGTGATGCTATCTCTGACGGATGGGGGTGTTCCGCGACACCTATTTCACGATTGAAGACAAGTGTTGTCCTCAAATCACACCTTCTGGTCCAGAAAAATTCAGTAGAGTGTAGTTATTAAATAGAGAGATGTAGGTGAAATATTTCTGTTTGAACCCTATTGGTATCAACCCGGGACATAACCCAGGACACGAGGTAAAGGAACTGAATGTTTTACTGACACCGGATCATTAATAACCTACTGTTGGTCCGTGTTGTTTCTTTAAACACAGTGGACATTGCTTTAGGGAGGCAATTAGTTGTCACGATAATCAAACCGTCCACAGAACTTTTAGGCACAGGGCATGGCAAAAGGCCAATAACCTGATTTTGAATATCTGAGAAACAAAAATGAGGTAAAAATGATCCCTGTTTATATCCACGTAAAATAAGACTGATGCTTCCCCCGGCTCCGGTTTTCTTTTTCAATATCCCCCTGGCTATTCAGGGTCTTTTTTGATTCCACATAAATCTTAAGAGGATTTGTTCCAACTCTCTGAAGAAAGTCCATGGTATTTTGTTAGGGATTGCAGTAGATGTGTACATTGCCCTGGGTAGCATGGACATTTTCACAATATTAATTCTTCTGATCCACGAGCATGGAATATTTTTCCAACTCTTTGTGTCTTCCTCAATTTCTTTAAGAAGTGTTCTATAGTTTTTAGGGTTTAGATCCTTTACCTCTTTGGTTAGGTTTGTTCCTAGGTATCTTATGCTGTTGGGTGCAATTGTCAATGCGATTGACTCCTTAATTTCTTTTTCTTCAGTCTCATTGTTAACATATAGAAATGGCACTGACTTCTGGGTGTTGGTTTTGTATCCTGCCACATTGCTGAATTGCTGTATGAGTTCTAGCAATCTTGGGTTGCTCAGGTTGTACTACAAAGCTGTGCTCATCAAGACAGTGTGGTCCTGGCACAAAAATAGACACATAGATCAATGGAACAGAATAGAGAACCCAGAAGTGGACCCTCAACTTTATGGTCAACTAATATTCGACAAAGCAGGAAAGACTATCCAGTGGGGAAAAGACAGTCTCTTCAATAAATGGTTTTGGGAACACTGGACAGCCACATGCAGAAGAATGAAACTGGACCACTCTCTCACACCAGACACAAAGATAAACTCAAAATGGATGAAAGATCTAAATGTGAGACAAGATTCCATCAAAATCCTAGAGAACACAGGCAACACCCCTCTTGAACTTGGCCACAGAAACTTCTTGCAAGATACATCCATGAAGGCAAGAGAAACAAGAGCAAAAATGAATTATTGGGACTTAATCAGGATAAAAAGCTTCTGCACAGCAAAGGATACAGTCAACAAAACTAAAAGACAACCTACAGAATGGGAGAAGATAGTTGCAAATGACACGTCAGATAAAGGGCTAGTTTCCAAGATCTAGAAAGAACTTCTTAAACTCAACACTCAAGGAACGAATGATCCAATCATGAAATGGGCAAAAGACATGAACAGAAATCTCACAGAGGAACACGTAGACGTGGCCAACAGGCACATGAGAAAATGCTCTGCATCACTGGCCATCAGGGAAATACAAATCAAAACCACAATGAGATCCCACCTCACCCCAGTGAGAATGGGGAAAATTAACCAGGCAGGAAACCACAAATGTTAGAGAGGATGCGGAGAAAGGGGAACCCTCCTGCACTGTTGGTGGGAATGTGAACTGGTGCAGCCACTCTGGAAAACTGTGTGGAGGTTCCTCAAAGAGTTAAAAATAGACCTGCCCTACGACCCAGCAATTGCACTGTTGGGGATTTACCCCAAAGATACAGATGCAGTGAAACGCCGGGACACCTGCATCCCGATGTTTCTAGCAGCAATGGTCACAATAGCCACACTGTGGAAGGAGCCTCGGTGTCCATCGACAGATGATGGATAAAGAAGCTGTGGTCTATGTATACAATGGAATATTCCTCAGCCATTAGATACGACAAATACCCACCATTTGCTTCAACGTGGAGGGACCTGGAGGGTATGATGCTGAGTGAAGTGAGTCAATCGGAGAAGGACAAACATTATATGTTCTCATTCATTTGGGGAATATAAATAATAGTGAAAGGGAATAGAGGGGAAGGGAGAAGAAATGGGTGGGAAATATCAGAAAGGGAGACAGACCATGAGAGACCCTAACTCTGGGAAATGAACTAGGGGTGGGGGAAGGGGAGGAGGGCGGGGGGTGGGGGTGACTGGGTGACGGGCACTGAGGGGGACACTTGACAGGATGAGCACTGGGTGCTATGCTATATGTTGACAAATCGAACTCCAATAAAAATATACAAAAAAAACATGACCGATGCTAATTGTGAAGGTTGCATCAAACCCACAAATATGTATATTGTGCTTCAGCAGGTACCTGGTGGTTTTCACCGGGATGATTTGACAAAAGTATGGGCTTTTCTTATTGTTGACAAGACAGGATGGATTCAGATTAAACAACAGCCACAAAATCTTTAGCCATGAGACATAATTTAAGGCGTTGAAACTCTCCAATTTGACAAATTGCAATGTCATGGGAGACAGCACGTGACAAAAACAGCACATGACGGTTGTTTCTGATCGTCCGCCGCTGGGCTGGCAGCGTCTGTGGATCCTCACTGCTGCAATCACCAGTTACCCAGGGAGATTTCAGTGTTCCTGTCAAATAGTCTGTACTATTTTGCAGACTTTGTTCATTGTTCGGGGGCATCGATTCTTTTTTTTTTTCCAGTTAAACAGACCTAATGAACCATTTGCTCCAAATCCTATACATATGCCCAGTGTGATTACTTCCTAGGGCCTTATTTCCTATAAATCAGTGTAAAACAGTTATTTTTTTTTTAAATCAGAAATACACCAGAAATAAGGCATTTCCCCCTTTAAACACTACCCAAGTGACTTTGCTCAGGTCAGATGGATAGTCACTGCACCGAGGGATTTGCGCTTCACACCCGTTCACGCACGTTGGCAGTGGTGGCCGCGTTTGAGCTCGTCGTTATTTGTGCACGTCGGATGCTGGGCTCGGATATGCTTCTTATTTTAATTAACATCTTTATTAAGATGTGATCGAGAGAGAACAGTGTGGCCCATTTTTAACGTGCGCGGTGGGTGAGCTTGGGTGGGTGACTACGCGGGACAAAGCAGCAGCACCATCAAGGGAAAGAGCAGCCCGGTGGCCCCAAGGGGTCCCTCCTGCCGCCGTGGGGGAGCACAGCCTCGAGGGCGGGTGGGGCTGTCCAGCTCTCTGAGCAGCAGCAGCGCGAGCAGGAAAGCCTCTGGGACGGCGTTCTCCGTGGTCGCTGCCCGCCTCTCCCGTGGGCGCCCACTGGCAAGGTCCGGGCTGTCTGGTGCCACCTGTGCTGTCGCCTCCGTGAACAGGGCCCCGGGTTCTCTGCTCCCTCCAGCCTGGAGGCAAAGACCTGCACCCCTCACTAGCTTCACCTTGGTTACCGTCCTGCACGGGAGCCACGGTCCCCAAGAAACGTGTCCCGACTCCTGTGCACGCGGCCTCAGCCCTGCCTCCCCAAGCGGGTAAGTGCTGGTGCCTTGTGCGTGCTCTTTCCCGTCGCCTCGCACGAGGCCCTATTTCACAGATAGGATCACGCTGGGTCTGTGCGAGTGTGCGGTGTGTGTGGGTGTGCATGTGACGGGGGGAGGAGACCGCAACGATGCTCACACGCACAACCAGAGACCAGACCGCAGTGGGATGTCAGTCATCCCTCTAGATGCCTGAGTCTATGCGGATCATACACGGGTCCCCGTGACTGTGCACGGAGGTGACACGCCCGGGCTTCAGCACACGTGCTCCCCAGGATGCCCAACACGCAGCGGTCCCTCGAGAAGTGCTCCTGGTTGACACACATACCGGCTCGCCCACCAGATAGACAGCTTCCCGGAGCCGGGAGCATTCAGTTTACGTCCGCGTAATATCTCAGGTCGCGTTGGTGGCCTAGAACTAAGGTCCCGACGCATGTTCATAAAACTTCCCAAGGGACGCCACGGGTCACCATCGCTTTATGAGCGTGACGGAAGCCTCCCGCTTGTCCATTAAGAACTCTGCACTGGCCTCCGTCCCTCACAACAAAGGTGGCTTCTTCACGGCGTCCATGGAGGTGCCCCCCTCCGCTCAGCTGTCCCCAGGAGGCAGGTCCTCTCCCCGGGACGTCACGCAGGGGCTCCTCTGGGCCAGGGCCTGGGCTGGCCCTCGACCTGCGACTCCCTGCCGCACGGGGAGGGTCTGACCACTCTCATCAGCGCAGAGGCCCATTGCTACCATGTCCCGTCTTCCCTTTTCTTTCCGTTTCCTTTATTTTTGCACATAGTAGTCATTGCCCTGCAACGATCTATAAACTACAATTTTACGATCTGCTCCTTGTCTCCCCAAAGAGAACGAAGGGTCCGTTTCCTTTACTGCTCTCGTCCCAGATTCGGAAAATGCATCTACTCTACAGCGCAGAACAGATATCTCAACAAATATTGGACAAATAGCAAGAGGGGTAACCGTGCTAAGAAGCCCTGGGGCCGGCCGCCCCGCGGTGTGCGGCGTGCGTCAGCTAGCCGATACGGGCTGCCTGTGCTGTGAAAGAAAAGTCACAGCATGACTGAAATTCTCAAACTGCCGTGTAATAAAGAATGAGGATCCCAAAGAGGTGGAAAACATCTACTATTCAGTTTTTCCAAGGATGGACCCGACGACGGTCGTTTTGTGCGTAAGGCACCTCATACACAGTTGGCGTCTTTAGAGACTTTGCTGTGCTTTGTGTCTATCGTAGTGAGACTGGATTCCGGCTCATGTTGAAGTGATTTTGGTATTCACAGAATAAAAAAATAAAAAAAAATCGATAGAAATGAAAGACTGTTAATAAAAATGGGAGACTATGAGATCTCCCCCTCACCCCTGACAGATCTCCACTACAGCACCGCGGCTGGCAATCGGCGCCCGGGGCCGTGTGAGTCTCTGCGGGGACAAAGAACCGGAGGCGGTCCCCACCCGGGCCATGCAGGGAGCAGGGGTGCGGATCACGCTGCTTTGGGCATTGTCGACCCCAAGGAGTTTGGCGGCACGACACTCACAGAGGCTCAGCAAACAGATGACGGGGCCAAAGCCCCGGACAAGTGTCCTCGGGGGAGCTGGGGCCCCGGATGGTGCGTGAGGACAGTTGCTCAGAACCCGGAGGCGATGCTGAGCAAGCGGCGGGCAGCGCGGCCTCGGGTCCCAGGGAAGGAGGAGGGGTCGTGGGGGCGGCGGGCCTGGAGCCAGGGCCCCTCTGGGCCTCGGAGGGGATTGCCCCAGAGGACACACCTCCTGGCTCTAGGGTCTTTCTGCGATCAAGATCAAGCGATGTTTCCTTTTCTCCAGACAACACCTGCTGATTAGTCCGTTCCCCCAGCGGGTAAAGGGCACAGTATCGCAGCCGTGACCGCGTACATTCACATACCCACGTGCACACGCGTGTGACTTGGACACACGCACTTAGAGACACGTACAGACCATAGAAAGTGTCACCATTACGCACCAAGAATTTATTCAGTTGAAAACGATATTGCTCCAGGTTCCTTTTCAGCTTTGCTAAAATTAGGTAAAGGGGGCCTGGTGGGCAGAAGCGGAAGTTTTAAGAAACAATTCCAGGAAAAAAAAAAATCGGGAGCTGCTGCTTGCACAGGGCCGCAGCGCAGGGAGGAAGAGATCGGAGCTGAGTTGTGTTCAAGCGCACGATGGTGCGGCCCCCTCCGGGCTGCCTGTGGGAGCCCGGGGCTGGCGGGGGGCAGGCCGCCCAAGCTGCCGCAGCCGGGGTCAGGGGGCCCCGCAAGGACTAGACCGAGGAACGGCCTCCGGGAACGTGGAGGCGGGTCCCGCGGGGCTCACGGGACACAGGTGCTCCCGAGAGGACCTGGGAACCTCGTGCCGCCTCCATGCCAGGGCCGAGAAGCATCGTGCTTGGTGCGGCGGGTGCGGGACACCTGTCGCGGCCCTGAGAGCGGCGGCTGCCCCTGCCCCAGCCTCCCCTGAGCGCCCTCTTGCTTGGGGGCGCCCACCTGCCATCTCATGTCCTGGTCCCACCCAGGGGCTGGGCCTGCACTGGCAGGGGGCCCTCCTCGGGTGACCAGCAGGCCCGGGGCCACAAGCAGGTCCCGCTGGGGCAGATGCTGTCAGGGAGGCCATGGGGGGGGATTCAGGCAGAGGGGTGTCCTCTGAGCAGGAGCAGCTGCACACAGGCCACCACGTGTCCGGGGAGGACGGCAGCCCACGGGCACTGGATCCTCAGTCCCCCGGTGCTCACCCTGCAGTCACGGCATCTGGGAGATGCTCCGTCCTCCTGTGCCAGGGCCCGTCCTCCTGCACCTGCTGCCTGTCTTTGGCTCCCGTCCCCACACGCAGGAGCAGGGAGATGGACACAGCCGGGCCGTGACCTGGGGACGGGGACAGCCCCAGGGGCCGAGGAACAACCCGCCCGAAGGGTTCAGCATCACCCAAACCCGGATGCCCGCTGGCCCCTGCGCCCCGTGCCCCCAGGAGAGGCCCAGGGACCTCGCAGGCCTTTCGGGCCAGCCGGGCCCTCTCCCTGGCAGTCGCGGAAGCGGCCCCACAGCAGCACTGGGGCCCATCGTGTCTCTGTCCTCCCTGCTCCAGCCTGTTGCTCCCTCGGAAGAGGGTCTGGTCCTTAGAAGGGTCAGAGGACCCAAGGAAGGAGCCCGCGCCCCAGGTGACTGTGCAGGTGCAGGCGGGGGCCACCGTTCCAGGGGTCGCTCGGGGCGGACCAGGCCCGCCTCCATCCTCCTGGGTCGCCTTGGCCCAGCCTCGTCCCCCGTGTTCCTTCCAGCGCTCGGCTCTAGTGAGGGTCGGATGATCAAAGGACTTACCGCCCAGGTACTCGGGGACGCGAGGCGACTGAGCCTGGGGGGCTTCCTGTGCTCGCGATGCCCGCGGGGAACGGGGGGCTGGTGCTCCCCGACATCGGCCCACGGGAGGGAGCAAGAGAAACAAGGAAGGTGGAGGGGAAGCCACCCCGCCCTGCATCTGTCCCGCCGCCGTGGGTGCTGCACTGGGTGCGGGAAAGGTCGGTCGTCCTGCAGGCTCCACGCGAGCCCCAGCGCGGTCCGGTCTCGTCAGCTTTCCGTCTCTAATGACCTTACTTTCCCCTTGATTTGCTCACTTCTGGGGTCTGGCTGGACCCTGCAGGGTCTCTGATTCTGACCAAGGGAAGCCCCTTTAGAAAGATATAAAATTGGGATGCCCAGGTGGCTCTGTGGTTGAGCAGATGCCTGCCTTTGGCTCAGGGAGTGACCCCAGGGTCCCGGGATCGAGTCCCGCGTCGGGCTCCCTGCACAGAGCCTGCTTCTCCCTCTGCCTGGGTCTCCACCTGCCATGACCCTGTTTCCAAACGAGTTCATCTCTGAGCTCTCTGGGGTTGGAACTCCTGTATAAGGATTGTGGGGGACGCCACTCAACCCCTAACAACCCCAATACGTTAAGATCTTAAGCGATTGCCTTTCTGTGTTCGTTAAATTCTTTGGAAGTTACTTTCCTTAAATAAATGGAATGCTTTTTTTCTTTCTTTCTTTTTTTTTTTTTTGCTTTTTCTTCTAATGAAAATAAATTAACATTCTTCTAGTTAAAATGAATTTCCCGTATTTCTCAAGAGCAGCTTTCTGTGGATGATCAAGAACTTTTGTCTTCCCCAATTCATATTTAGAGGTTTTTATTATTATTATTTAATGTATTTTCTAAAGATTTGAAAAATGCAATGTACGGATTTTTTTTTTTTTTTACAGCAAGATGAAAAATACGCCTCTGACAGATTGCAGCAGATTTCACCTTGAGGCCATGTGGGCTTTAAGGACGTTGGGGCTGAGGCATTGTTTCTGCACTTCGCTCAGCAGGAAATCTCGGGAGAGAAATCAGAGGTAACAAAAGCACATCAGCGGCGTAGATTGGCTCATGCAACCGTTTCATTATTATGGATGATTTTTAGAAAAAAAATATATTCACTTTATGGCTTCTTTCAGAAAACAAAGGTACTAAATGTGTGTATTTCTGATGGTTGAAATAAAGAAACAGAAGGGACGATCCCCTGTGTCTCCAAAATCAACCACCAGCATTCGGACACAGCGTGACCCCTTCTTGCACCTGCAGGAAAGGAAGCAAGTTCAATTCTCATCCTCCCCATGATACGGTGGCCAAGCCGCCGCGACTGGACATCCCTCTCCTTTCATGCGTTGCGTGCAAGAGGCATTTCTCTCTGCATTTGACCGATCCCCTCTTTATGGTTTTAATGCTGTATGTAAAGAACTCTTCTTGTTTTAGGTCTCTGACCACATCTTGTTTAAAAATCGTATTCATGAAGCCATTTTAACGACACGCATGACGATTCACCTACCGCGGAAGGAGAGGAGAAGGATGTAACCACTGCAGGAAACCGAATTTGACTTCGGAAGGAAGCCCGAGAAGGGAGCTCTCAAACGTCCAATGTCCGTCAAATTATGCGCAGCGATTCGCTCTAGATTGAAATCTTTTACATGAGTTCTTTGCATGTTTACTTCTTTGCCGATGTTCTGTCCTATGCTTCTTCCCTATACATTGCACCGTGTGATGCACAGTTGAAAAAGAACCAGAAACAAACAAGAAAGGGGAGAGAGGACAAGCGAGGCATTTCTGCAAACACCTGCTTCGTTGGTATGAAAGAGAGCGTTTCGGACGGCGCCAAACAAAAGATGCGCGAGAGGAGACCCTGCCCTTCCGGCTGCCCGGGCTCTGGCTGCAAGAGGCACAGAAGCAAAGTGGCCCCTGGTGGTTCCCACAGATGTCTGCAGCACCTTCCATCTCTCCTGGTCCTCGGCGACGTGGCCTTGATGCTCCTCAACCAAGAAGTGAGGGCTGTACCTCCTGCAGCGGAGCTGGGACACAGGGCTCGTGAATCTCCGGAAAAGAAATGTTGTGAGATGCGGTCTGACTCCTGGGCCGACGACAGAGACGGCGATGCGGGTGGCACCTGGTCCCTGGGATCCTAGCACTTGGCCTGAAAGCCAGAGAAAAGATGTCCCAGTGTCCTGAGGCCACCCCCGTGTGAGGAGAGCAAGGCGTCTATAAAGGCAGGAAGGCCAGTCTTGAGTCCCTCCAGCCCACGTGCCCCTGGAGGGGTCCGGGACCCCAACTTCTGGGCCTTCTTTGGGCCCGAGACCCTAGGCTTTGTGGGTTTGAAGCAAGCCACCCTGCTGCAGCCCCCGGGCTTCCTGACACGGAGTCCGTGAGCACGACTAGTGTAGCTGTTTCATTGTCCCGACTCCGGGGTGGTGCGTCACACAGAAATACAACCCGAGCGCGTAAGTCGAGCTGGATGAAGAAAAAAGGAATTCATTGATTGATATCAGTCACTTATCCTGAAGCTCACTTCCGGTGCACCTCTCCACAGCCAAATGCCTCATCTTCCCTCCCAACTCGGGTCCTCTTGAGGGCTTTCTGTTTTATTGAGTCTCTTCTGTACCTCAGATGTGAAGAACCGTCCTCCCTCGTGCCCACCGCAGCATCCGGGTCATAACAAATGACTTTCCATCTTGCATTCTGACTTTCCACCGGATTCTATTCTCTCCGTCTGGACACACCGGTCAACAGGCTCTTAACGACCTTCATCCCTGGCTGCGTCTACTATGCGACCCCTGCCTTGGCTTCCTCGCCACGCTTGCCATAGTCCACATCACGATGAAGACCTCATCATCCTGCATTTCTGCGTACCCCTCAGTCGCCCCGCTCCATCCCCGGATGGGTACTGACGTCCTCGGCACGACTCACATGCCCTAAATGGAATCGAGCCATCTGTTCAGCCTCGTCTCAGTCTACTCCTGGTGCTGGCTTTGCTCTCATGGGACAGTCCCGTGGCCCTTCTGTTTCTTGAATGAGTTACACCGTTTCCTACCACGGGGTCTGCGTGCATGCTGCTCCCTCTGGAGCGCTCCCTCGCCCTTTCCCATAATGGGCTCTTTGACCTAGTTACGGAGAAGTAATCTTTCAAGTCTCAGCTTCTGCTATTTGCTTGGAGACTTCCCCAAAACCATCTCACTGAGTTTAAAGGAGAACAAAGTAATATTTTATTCACCGAAGACAAAACTTACTGAAACAGGATAAATACACCTTATTTTACGAAAGAAGGCTTTTCTTAGGAAAAAGCAAAAGTGCACTGACATATACGTGAAACCCACAAAGGAATGCAGTTATTTTGAAGTCGGAGAGAAAATAAGCAGCCTTGGTTTTGATTGGCTTGCAAGAGGAGGAATGTCTTTCATCAATACTTAACAGCCCACGTGGACCAGACCCCTTTTCTTTGAATCTGATAAATGCTGCTGATAGAATTCGTTTGGATGAGACTTCTAAAGTAGAAATAGGAACAAATGCAAATCTCCTGTGGCACTCAGTTGCGACAGCGCCTTGCCGTGTGGACGCTGTCCTACTTCCGCCGCGGGCGCTGACGCCTGCCATCTTGTTCCTCTGCACCAGGAGAGGACAGGTGGGCAGCTCTCCTGGGCTGCCGGGCTACCTGCCGCCACAGCGAGCAGGGGACTCAGCGCCATTGGCCTACAACTTCAGGACCAGGGTCCCTGACATTTAGTCTAGATCCTGAGCATTCGTGTGGCAAAATGACCTTTCATGTGCCCAATTCTGGGTTGGCATTTCATATACATAATTTAATCATTGCAAAAATCTGGGAGAAAGGGGACATGGACCTTATGCGTGAGAGCCACTCGGATCCATTCTGTTATTTGGCAAGTGCTTATCAACCAGCCCTCGTGTTCACGTAAAGCGCAGGAGACAGGAGCGTGCATGTGATTCCTTCACTGAATTTACAACAACCCAACAAGAACAATTAGAATATCCATTAAGATAAGCCTGCTAGGTGCTTAAATATAGGGATCTGGAGGAGACACTGTTACACGTGGTTTAAGAGGTTTCTAGTATCAATTGATAGGTCAAAGGACATAAATATGAAAAGTCTTAAAGGATGATATGATTTTAACTAGTAGATTACTTCATCGGTGGTGCTGGATGACGCTCTCCGGTCCCGGGTCCTTGTTGCCCTTGCCTCGTGTATCTCTTGTTCTGTCTGGGTCCGCCCCAGAGCGGGCACTCCCGTGATTTGGAGCCCTTGTGGTGACATGCAGAACAATTTCTGAATTTCTGTTCACAGTCATGAGTGGCAGGTATTTTTTTTTACTATATTATTACTATTTTTCTGCTTTCCTGAAGTAGCAAAAGTATCTTGACTGCCTGTCTTATTTATCACCCAAAGAAAGAAACATGGATGTCACCTCTTTGTTTTGTTTTTCACATTTGTTTAAACTCTGGGTGTCTTTTTCAACTCTGTGATGTTTTCCATCCAAATGAGGTAAGAAACGTGACGAGATAGCATTGCACGGACACCAGGCGTGCCTGGCTCCTTCCCCTGCCTGCGTGTGGCCACCTCCCCGACAATCCCGGGAGCGCTGCTGTTTAACCAGAAGCATGGGAGAGCGCCCTCGGTGCTCCAGAACCCACGTTCTGTGATTTTGTGTGATTTCCCTGGGAGAGGGTCATGGTGTTCTCACGGATGGTCCCGCCCACACGGCACACCTCTTTAAATCCAGTGTTGCCCACCGTAGCCTTTCACGGATTCCCTTTCTGGTGGCCCACAGAAACATAGAAAGGCAAGCGTGACCTCTCTGGGAACTCAAATGCACTCTCTTTACATGCAGGCAGGACGCAGACCGTCCTAGGGCACAGAATTTCACCTCGTCTGGGTGACTTTTGGGACGCTTGACCTAGCCTGAGCACCCTGTAATGCATCCATCCTTCGGGTTAGACACAGAGATGGGAACTGTGTGTATGTAGTTATTGTCTCATTCAACATCTTAATTTACCAGATGTTTATCATTGTGTGTGTGTGAAAGGCTTTTTGCTAAATGCCGCGGTGGTTCAGAGGGCAACGGGCAATCTGTCACCCTTCCATGCACTCGCACTTTTCTGAGTAAAAACGTGTATGTTTTGATGCCCTTTGTTTGCAATACACACGTCTCCTTTTTTCCAAGTTGGGTTTATTTTTTTATTTTTTTTATTTTTTATTCATTCATGATAGTCACACAGAGAGAGAGAGAGAGAGAGAGAGAGAGAGAGAGAGAGAGAGAGAGAGAGGCAGAGACACAGGCAGAGGGAGAAGCAGGCTCCATGCACCGGGAGCCCGATGTGGGATTCGATCCCGGGTCTCCAGGATCGCGCCCTGGGCCAAAGGCAGGCACCAAACCGCTGCGCCACCCAGGGATCCCGTCCAAGTTGGGTTTAAATGGGATGAAAGTTGGTTTCTCCTTTAAAGAGCTTAAAGTGTCTTGCACACGGGCAAGAGAGGCGAGAGCCACACTTCTTGGGGGGGGGGGGTCACGGGCTGGGGTCAGGAGGACATCCCGGAGGAAGTGCAATCTGAATGGGCTCTTGGCCGGGGACACAGAGACAGAAGGAGGCCTCCCATCCATCCAAGCCCCAAGCCTGCCACTTATCCTCTCCACGTCTCCATGTGTAGACATGAGCCCCTGGAAACAACAGTTCCCAGAAGTGCTGGGGAAACAAAAAAGAATCCAAAGAGTGCCGAGTGCTGTCGCTGTGAGCTCAAAGGAAATGTGGCTGGAGGAAGCAGGGTGCTCCCGACGGGGATGAGAGGTGCTTCCTGGGTGAGCCAGTGGACAACCCCAGGCAGTGCCCCCCATCCAGCGAGAGGAGTATGTTCCTTAGCGGTAGACTGGGGGCCAAGGTCCCACGTGCATCACAGGGTCTGTCTCTTTCTCAGTGTTTTGGTTTTTTTTTAAGATTTTATTTATTTATTCATGGGAGACACACACACACACACACACACACAGAGAGAGAGAGAGAGAGGCAGAGACACACGCAGAGGGAGAAGCAGGCTCCATGCAGGGAGCCTGACGTGGGACTCGATCCCGGGTCTCCAGGATCAGGCCCTGGGCTGAAGGTGGTGTTAAACCACTGAGCCACCCAGGCTGCCTTCCTTCTCAGATTTTAATCAAATTAATATAATACATTTTTTTCAATTCCTTAGTTTGTCGGGACTTGGACTGTCGAGCGACATTGAAAAGTAATTGTGTGCCATTCACAGAAAGGTGGAAGCACCTCAAGTGTCCGCCCACAGATGAATGGATAAACAAAACGTGGTCTGTCCCTACCATGGAAGCTCTGACAGCTAGAATTGGATAAAATGGCAAATTTGGTGTTGCTTATATTTTACCATATTAAAAAATCTCTCCCCCTCAATGATGCAATGGTTAACATGGACAACAAGGTAGTTATTCTTCTCTTAGCTCCTCAAAATGTGCTGGTTGATAGACACCAGGATAAAATTAGGGACCTCCAAAGGTGCTTTGTCTCCCATTTGATAAAGGTTATAAAAAAGAGGGGAGAAAAGACCCATCCATGAGTGTTCCCCCAAACTTTCCTGACTTACCATTTGAGAATTTATTTTCCTCTGTGTGTAGATTTGTTCTAGGCCATTCTGGGGCTATTATTTTGCTTATGTGATAAAGATCCTCTTCTTTGGTGATGAGTTAACAGTAGCATTTCTCTCGAGGCTGCTACACCTCCCTTTGTTTATACAATAGGAGAAGCAAGTGTTTGCAGAAGGAACCCATTTCTAGTGAATTTAGGTAAAGATACAAATATGAAAGCTTTGAATGCAGATTCTAGTTTTACCAAAAAGTCTGAACAGAATAGAGAATCCAGAAGTGGACCCTCAACTTTATGGTAAACTAATATTCGACAAATAGGAAAGACTATCCAGTGGGAAAAAGACAGTCTCTTCAATAAATGGTGCTGGGAACACTGGACAGCCACGTGCAGAAGAATGAAACTGGACCACTCTCTCACACCAGACACAATGATAAACTCAAAATGGATGAAAGATCTAAATGTGAGACAAGATTCCATCAAAATCCTAGAGGAGAACACAGGCAACATCCTTTTTGAACGTGGCCACAGGAACTTCTTGCAAGATACATCCACGAAGGCAAAAGAAACAAAAGCAAAAGTGAACTATTGGGACTTTATCAAAGATAAGAAGCTTTTGCACAGCAAAGGATACAGTCAACAAAACTAAAAGACAACCTACAGAATGGGAGAAGATATTTGCAAATGACGTATCAGATAAAGGGCTAGTTTCCAAGATCTATAAAGAACTTCTTAAACTCAACACCAAAGAAACAAACAATCCAATCATGAAATGGGCAAAAGACATGAAGAGAAATCTCACAGAGGAACACGTAGACGTGGCCAACACACACATGAGAAAATGCTCTGCGTCACTGGCCATCAGGGAAATACAAATCAAATCCACAATGAGATACCACCTCACACCAGTGAGAATGGGGAACATTAACAAGGCAGGAAATCACAAATGTTGGCGAGGATGCGGAGAAAAGGGAACCCTCCTGCACTGTTGGTGGGAATGTGAACTGGTGCAGCCACTCTGGAAAACTGTGTGGAGGTTCCTCAAAGAGTTCAAAATAGACCTGCCCTACGACCCAGCAATTGCACTGTTGGGGATTTACCCCAAAGATACAGATGCAATGAAACGCTGGGACACCTGCACCCCGATGTTTCTAGCAGCAATGTCCACAATAGCCAAACTGTGGAAGGAGCCTCGGTGTCCATCGAAAGATGAATGGATAAAGAAGACGTGGTCTATGTACACAATGGAATATTCCTCAGCCATTAGAAACGACAAATACCCACCATTTGCTTCAACGTGGATGGACCTGGAGGGTATGATGCTGAGTGAAGTAAGTCAATCGGAGAAGGACAAACATTATATGGTCTCATTCATTTGGGGAATATAGGAAATAATGAAAGGGAATAAAGGGGAAAGGAGAGAAAATGAGTGGGAAATATCAGGGAGGGAGACAGACCATGAGAGGCTCCTAACTCTGGGAACTGAACCAGGGGTGGTGGAAGGGGAGGAGGGCAGAGGGTGGGGGTGACTGGGTGACGGGCACTGATGGGGGCACTTGAAGGGATGAGCACTGGGTGTTATTCTATATGTTGGCAAATTGAACACCAATAAAAAATAAATTTACATATAAAAGTCTGAAAAAAAATCCCTCTCAACCATCATCTTTGCCTTTATTACCAGATGAAGAGGTAAAAAAAAAAAAAAAAACAGAACAACAACAAAAACAAAAATAACAACAAAAAGCAAAAAGAACAACAACAACAACAACAAAAACCGCATCTTTATTCCCTGAAACATCGAGTAATTCTTTTTGCTGAAAACCACTTTGTCGTGCAAGGATAGACCCTGGACATATTTCTAAATCCCTCTTAAACTAACGTTAAGGACGGTGCCCAGTACCGAGGAGGGGGATGTGTTCCTTGTTGCAAATGTCACCCTTTGCCATTGGAGGGAAGAAGCGCGTGTGCACGAGGGGAACCACGGCCTGCGCTTCCTGCCCACGTTCGGTCTGTCCTCCTGTAAAACGCCTACATATCAGCTCCCACGTCAGCGAGGAGCCACAGGGCGGTCAGCTACAGCAGGAGGAAACACCCGGAAGTGGAGTAAATAAGTGTCCAATGCTTTATATTCATTATCCTCTGCCATCCTCGCAGGGATTCCCAAGGCGGGTCGTCTTAGACAAGGGAAAGCTGAGCTTGTCTCACGTGCGCCCAAAGCACCGGAGCCCCTGGTTGAACCCACGTGTGACGGAGCCAGAGAAAGTCCTGGTCTAGCATCTTCCCGAGACACCAGCATCGTGGGACGGCCACGGGGTCCCTGGAGGGATCCTGCAGCTCGCGCTCCTGATCTTCTACACCCTCGTTCCCAGGTGCGGGCCTGGGACTAATACAGCATCGGTGAACAGTGCAAAGATGGGGACATTTTATCCCTAAAGAGAACTTCTCAAAATTCGTATTCGTGATATCTGTCCTCTGGCCGTGTTGTCATTCCAATTCCATGCTGACGCCTGGGAATGGTGTGACCTGAGGCTTGTATCCACACACCCCTGCCACCATGTCTGAGCAGCTGCTGGTAGGCTTGGGGGGGCGTTGGGTTCTCCCACGATGTCCTCTTTATAAGGTTGACACGGGTTGAGAAGCTCGATGTTTGGAAAGGATACACATCCCATCCCGAGTATGCATTTGACTCCCGGGGCGCGTGTAAGAGTCGGGCCTTCCTCTCTGGGTTCGTGTGAACCCGAGGAGGGAAGCGGGGGGCTTTCTTGGGAAGAGGCTGGGCTGACCACCAAAATCAGTGGGTGCACAGAACACTCCTCGGGCGGGACGTGAATTAAAACGGGGTCTTGTAGAAACATCACCTCTCTCTTTCCGGAAGACTTCCCGGCCTAGACCTTGCACCCTCCCGTTCACTGTTCTCCCATCACCGAGGCTCCCGTGGGAGTGGGCTTCCTCTTGCACCGCAGTCCTCTTGGGAACGGACATACCGAACGCCAAGATGCCTACAGCTAAAGACACGACTTTCCATTTGTCATCCCTGTCCATCCACCGCCGGAAATGGAACGCCTCATCAAGCGCCATGAATGCTCAGGTGCAAAACTCACCACCGGGCTGTGGTCCGACAATCGTGGAAAATGTGCACTGAGCTGTGAGAGTTGCCAGAAGTCTTGTGTTTCTGTTTTCTTTCATTGTGTTTTTTTGTTTTGCTCTTCTCTGAACCCAGCCATTGGGGACATTGTGGCATTTTATCACACGTGCTATCACTTAATCTAACATGTCAACATTCTTACATTCTCTGACCTTCCAACAAGATGGGGCAAGATCTGTCAAAGTATGGATTTTCAGATGGTAAATGCACGGAATCTCCGAGACTCACAGAGAAATGCATGTTTACAATTTGCGGTTTTGCCGGGAAGTGGTGTTTTCTCATTTGGTTCTCATCATGCCGTTGCATCGCAAATGACATAATGATACTGAATCACAGCACCGGCGCTTGTAATGACAGGATGCGACGGAATCATAGAAAGACGGTCCCCTGTTGCAAGGAAGTGTCGCGGCTCCGCTGCAGCTGGAGAAGGCAGTTGGCAATTTGCAACCTCTTCGCGGGCTGAAGATGTTTAACAGATAAGACGGGATCGCTTCCCGAGGTGAGCTCCCAGGTGGAGAAAATACTTGGCTTCCCAGTCCTTCGAGAGGGAGGAAATGGCAAGAAAAGAAAACTCTGAGAGAGAGAGAGAGAGAGAGAATAAATCAAAAGCTAAATGACACCCGAGAATGGATGTTGAGTCTTTAGGAGCCCGAATATCAGCCTTGCCTCATTACGCATATGAAAGGGGAAATGCAGCGGAATTATCGCAGCCGCACAGGCTCTTCCAGGCCGCAGCCTGGGCTGGTGGTGGGTTCATTCAGCCGAGGAAGGAGCCCCGTCCCGGGCGGGAGCTGTGCCTGCCACTGGGAGGACGGGGATGTGGGGACAAGGCGTCCGCCCTCAAGGGCTCGCCTGGGAGAAGGGGAGAGCACAGAGCATCCCGTCATCCGGGGGGATGAGCGCTGACGAAGGTGCTGCAGGAGCTCCTGCGGTTGAGGAGGCTCCTGGGGTCCCCGGGTCTGAGCACCAAGGGTCCGCACGAGTGACACGGGGAGGAGCAGAAGGGGTGAGGCGCAGAGAGCGGTTGCAACAGGCTCGGCGGGGGGACCGCAGGCCAGGCCCGGGGCCGGGACCCCGTGGTGGGGAGGTAGCTGGCGGGGGTGCGGGGACCCACAGGGCGCCGCTGGGGCTTGAACCCGCTTCTGAGAACCAGGGGGCCGGAGGTGCAGCAGAACCAGCACAATCCTGGTCCTCGGGGCGCAGTCCCGGCGAGTGGCCTTCCGGACGGCCTTCCTTTAAAATCCCTCGGTTAATGAATCGCAGCAAAAGAACCGTGGGTGATCCGCCGAGGAGCAATGAGCGTGACGTGGGTCCAGGCTTTGATCTCCAGGGTCGGTCGGCGGGGACTCGGGGCAGCGGCCCAGGGAGGCGCGGGCGTGGGAGCTCCCCAGGGCCAGGAGGGGCCCACACCCCCGAGCTCGGGGCCGGCGGGGCTCAGCCCGGGGCCGTGCCCAGGCCACTCGGGACCCAAGCGCGTTGGGCCCAGGCCTCCTGGAGGCGTCAGGCCGCTCTCTGCAGGTGAGTCCACCTGGGTCTGCTGCACCTGCAGGGGCCCACGATGCCGGGTGACCCTGTGGCCAGCACGGCCGCTCGCCGTCCCGAAATGGAGCCTCAGCTCAAAAAGCCTCTGTGGGCCAAGGACATGGAGGCGGAGACGGTGCAGTTTTCCATGATGAGCCGCGGGCACCTGCTGGCGGGCTGCATCGGGGCCTTTCCCGGGACGTCGGGCCCCCTCAGCACCAGGAGCTGGGCACCCAGGGGCTCCGTGCGGGAAGCGTCCGCCTCGGGCTCAGGCCGTGACCTCAGGGTCCTGGGTTCGAGCCCTGCGTCCCGCTCAGCGGACGGTCTGCTTCTCCCTCTGCCCTCCCCACCCCTGCTCGTGCTTGGTCTCTGCCAAATAAATATATAAAATCATTTTTTAAAAAAAAAAATAGCCAGAATATTTTTATTCCTTTTAAGCAAGTTTTAACTGCGTGGATAGCTCCAAAGCCCTGCCGCAGGGTCGTGTCCTCAGCGCACAGCGGCCTGTCCCGGGGCTCACGGCCACCGCGTACAGATGTCCCGGCCGCAGCAGCGTCCCCGCTCCTCCCGCCCCAACTTTCTGCCCCGCAGAGGGTGCTAGAGCAGAGCAAGGGCGCAGGCCTCTAAGCGGGGCACAGAGGGGGCCCCTTCCTGCTGCTTCTTCAGCTCCCGGGGGGGTGGGGACATTTGTATGTCACACCCCACATTATTGCCTGATTGTTTCCTAATTTAAAAAAAATCTTGGGTGCCAGCGACCAACGGCCAAATTCTCCAACTCCTGCTGCTGCCTGTGACTCCAAATACGGCTCGTGTCTAGCGTTGGTCCAGCGTACACGACGAACAAAAACAGAGTTTATTTTTTTTGTTCGAGTCTCAGACGTTTCATTTAAATTATGACACTTTCAGCATGTTAGAAGAGCGCATAATAAACGTGCATTGCTTTTCCAGCTTAACCGCAGCACGATTGACATAGAATGTGCACGTTTCGGTCGGCGGGTGGTGCAAAGGTCCGAGATACGTGTACAAGGGGGTGTTTGCCCTGAGAGACTGCGTAGCACAACCTCTACCTCCCATAGATAGTGATTCACTGTCGTTGTCGTGGTTGTGGAGGTGACAACGTCCAGGTGCCACGCGCAGCCCCACCCGGGGCCTGACCACCAGGCGTTCCAGCCCGGATCCTTCGTGCATTCGCCTGTCGGGGGCACCGGGGCGGCTTCCGCGCGCTGACGGCCGTGACCAGCTTGGCGGGGACCACGGGCCCGACGTCCCCGGGAGCTGCTTTGCACAGAGCGTGGCAGGCGCCCCCCCGGGCCTCCCCCAGCGTGAGCTGAACACAAGAGCCTGCGAGAGGAGGAGAAACAGGGAGTCTCTTCAAGACGACGATACTTTCGGGAAACATCCAAACGACGTCACCGTACACTGAGAACACGGGACATTTCAAAAATCAAATGCTACGTCAAATGGAGGCTGAGATCCTAGAAAGGACAACGTGAATCTAAGCTTAGAAGGAGGAGTGGATGCTTTGATTTTGAAATATGAAAACAACTCAAAGGATGGAGATTCCTTTGTGGGTGCTCGGGGTCTGAAACGGCTTGAAACGACAGGAAGTGCCTACTTCCCGGGGGGCCGGGGGCTCAGTGGTGGAGCGTCTGCCTTTGGCTCAGGTCATGACCCCGGGTCCTGGGATCGAGTCCCGCGTCCGGCTCCCTGCGTGGAGCCTGCTTCTCCCTCTGCCTGTGTCTCTGCCTCTCTCTGTCTCTGTGTCTCTCATGAATAAATAAATACAATCTTAAAAAAAATAATAAAAGAAAAAGAAACCCCCTTCATGGAAGGATCATTCTTGCCTAACCCTTGGCAGGGTGCATGGAGCCAGGAACAGGTGTTGCTCTTTTCCTCTCTCCTGACAAAGCAAGAGGAGCTCTTTGGTATCTGGAGCCATTATTGTCAGTAATAAATTGGAAATTAATCTAAAACATGACTCTGCCTCAATTTACAACGGCCACGAGCAGCTCGTGTGTGCATCTCGGACACAGCCACGTAGATCTCCAGATACCTAGTGCTTTAATCTCGTCCCACATCAAGCCTCAATGACATAATTTAGAAAGTTGCTGAAGAAGAAAAAAAAAAAGATTAGCTAAGTTTTACATTCTATCTTCAATTATGTAAAAAAAAAAAAAAAGAACGAGGCCCAGCGTCCTTTGAGATCCTCTTGAATGTTTAATGAAAGGTAAGTTTGTTTTTATAAGACAGAAAACATTTCACTCTCAAAATGAAAATTCATGATTTGGACAGACGGGAGTGAGGAAAGCACGTCATGAATATTCACTGGAACATTAATGTTTGCAAAAACTATTCATAAACTGGAAAGTGGCCATAATTCAAAATCCAAGCGACGGGTCGCAGCGGAAGATGTACGGTGAAACCTACGACCCCGAACTCAGACTTTACCCAGTCGTGCAAGCTGAGTAGTTGTGTGTATCTGGATCATCGAGGCCCATTTTTTAAAGCCACGTAAGCTGCGGCCCTCACATCCCCCCAAACCCATCCCAAACAGGACGCCTTCTTTTTTTTAACCAAAACTCAAGCAGATTTACTAATCCGCGATGTGTTAAAACCAGGGTATATATTGATAGAGCTTCTAAAGTCGTTTCAAAATATGTTGTGCAAAATAAATAAGTGAAGAGCCACGGGGAACGACAACACGCTTGTGCGTACCTCCGTCCTGTTTCGAGGTTTGCCCCATCTGGAGCGGCCGGCCTCGCCCGGAGGAAAGGGCCTTGGACCACAGTGGGGGGATGACAGTGAGAGTGGCCGTGGCCGCGTGCAGGCCCGCGTGGCCCCAGGGGACGGGCTACCCCCGGGAGGAGGTGCCCAGGATGACCCGGGGGACCCACTGCGCGTGGCCGTGGGCTTCCGTCGCCCTGGGTGGCAGTTGTCAGATGAGCACATGCGAGACACGAGGGGCGACCATGAGCTGGAAGGGCTGGGTGCACGAGGGAAGGGGAGCCGCGGGCTGAGCCCAGTCCTACAGCTGATGGGGTTAAATGACACGGGACTCCGTGCCCGCACAGGCACAGCCCCACGTCACGGTGTGTGCTCGGGGTCCCACAAGCCGTAGGCCACCAGGGGAACTGTGGGTGATGGTTCTCCAGGCCAAGCTGCAGTGACCTCCTGCAGAGGGGCGCAGGCCCCAGGCCCCGGGTGTGCTGGGCGGGGGGAGCTGCACCCGCCACCCCCGCGGGGGACCCAGCTTTCACATCAGACCCTCAGGTACCTGTGCTCAGCGAGACCCCACCCACATGCCCTGGATCACCAGTGTCCTGTCCCCGCTGCGACGCTGATTCCATCTGTGGCTGCAGCTCACGGAGAGACTCGTCTCTCTGGCCTCTTCTTCCCTTTGCCTTCAGGCCCAGGAGGCTGCACGTGGCCCGACACGCCTCCTGGTCGTGTGTGCCCGTCAGAGCGGAAGTGTCGGGGGGCAGGTGACAGGGAGCCCCAGGGCCCCCAGGGCCCCCAGGGCCCCAAGGGCCAGCGCGCCTCGGGCAGGTCGCCGCATGCTCCCAGCGATACCGGAACGGTCAGTCCTCCTAATTGCAGCTATTCCTGTGGCCGCGACTGTGTGAGTGTGTGTGCACACGTGTGCTACGACGTCATGCTGGGCGTCAGCCTTCACCTGCACGGTAGCTAACGGAGTTGCACGCCCTGCCCTGTTCCTCGGTCCCACGTGCTCGCTCCACTCACCTTTTCCTCATTGATTCAAGAGCCGAGGAGCTCTTCCCTGGCCTGCACGCGTGCCTGGGCCGACCGCGCACCCCGGCTCCTGCCTCTGACTTGCCACGCTCCTTAGTGAGTCTTGATAAATGCGATTCATTAGACCGGATTCACCGATACTTTCTTCTGGGGTTGGTACTTTCCCATCCTTCTGTAGGATGTCTCCGTATCTCAGCTAATGGGCATATTTTGCCGTGCAAAAATCTAGACCTTTCTTGTTTCGTCTCCACGTTTAGACCCGCAGACTAGTTGCACGGAGTCTCTATGTGCGGTGAGAGAGGTCGTGATGTTCTTGTTCCTTGGTGTTGGCGATGACGTGGTACTGCTTGAATCAAACAGCACCTTTCCCCCGTTGTGGCATTGGGTCACCTTGTGATAAGGGGAGGGTCCATGCGCAGGCACGTTCTCTGATCGTGTTTCCATTGGCCTATGTCAGGATCTTCAAACTTGAGGAACACCTGGACGGCTCCTTACAACCGTTTCTGACTCGGGGTCTTGGGGGATCCAGGAGGCGGGGATGCTAGCTACCTCCTTGGCCAGGGGGCAGGCTCACTTGGGGAACCACGGACCTATGTGTCTGTCCTTCCTCAAATCATTCTCTTAATGTCTTTACATTTACAAATCTGGATGTCCGGTGCTTACGTCCAACGTGTTTTGTCCTTATAGATCACCTTGGCTATTCTCGGCCCTAATAATTTTCATATAAATTTTAAAATCTGATCGTCAATCTCTGCAAAAAGCGCCCTGCTGTGACCACTAATGTACCACAGGGAGCCAGTGAATATATTTGATATTAGATCACATCTAATCTTTCAGCCCATTAACACGACATTCTCTCTCACTACATTCGATTCAGTCCTACAATTTTTCTTGCTATGATTTATCGTTTTCCGTGTAGAGGTATTTTACGTACTTTGCTAGTGTTATTCTATTTTAAATTAACGTTTTTGATTTAAAACCTTATTTAAAAGGTTAAAAATTAAACCTTTATTAAACCTTATTAAAATTAAACCTTTAATTTTAGCTTAGAATTTTAAGAAGTGATTTTTATTGATTTTTATTTTTTAGTTTATTTATTTGAAATTCGACAGAACTTCATTCCTCACTGATGCACCAAAGAGTATGTTTCTGGCCCAGTATTTCCCAAAGCATGTTCTGCAGACTATAATTAATGGAATTCTAATAAGTGGTTGAGGAAAATGGAACTAATGGTCCATTAGTTTGAAAAATGCTGATTTAAACAAGATAGTCTGATGTATTTCGTGATGGACTTCCTGAAGTCTTTAAAACACAATAAATTGTGTATCACCAAGAAATGTCTGCCTTTCCTCAAAGCATTGATCGTGTAACTCCTTTGTGTAAGGAAACGACGTACAAGACTGGCACACAAAGGAACGACAGACAATTTGGGGAACGGTTGTCTCAGGTCCCCTCAGGTATGGATCTGCCTGTTAATTTAAGATAATTTCTATTACACTAAGTATTCCTGCTTCGTCTAAGAGTTTGTTTGTTGGTTGGTCTGTAGTAATGAGACGGCATTAAACGCCATCGCAAAAGGGCACAAAAATCTATCGAGTTTACCAGGTATTGATTTCTCTCTAACCTGCTGATGACAACGTGTTACACTAGTAATTTTCACAACATTATACCATGTTTAAGTCCAGGAATAAATTCTACTTTTTTTAAATGAAGAGTTCTAAGAATTTTTTTTAAATCAAGTATATTTTCATTTTCCTGTTTTCTGTTATATTCAAAAGAATAGACTTCTGTGCATCAAGCTTGTATCTAGTTCACTTTTTGAAGCAATGAGTTAACAAGTAATTATTTAATTGTAGATTCTTCAGAGTTTCCCCATATAAATTTCACGTATTTGCAAGGGGGACATTATTTTCTTTCTTCCTTTCAGTCTTAGAATTTTATGTCTCATTTTTGTCTTATTTTAACAGCTTAGGCCTTCCAGGCTAATGGTCATGAGAAGCGGCAATAACAAATACCCATTTCAACCGTTTCTCAATTATTTTGTTTCCCAAAGTAGCTGTACCGTGTTACATTGATTGGTTTTCAAATGGACAAGTAAACTTGCATTCCTGGAATAAACTCAATTTGTCGGAATCTATGATTATTTTTCTGTATTGATTGAGTGGGTTTGTTAATGCTTTGCTTGGGATTTTTTGATTCTGTGTCTATCAGAGGGATTAGCTTGCAATTTTGCTTTCTTATAATGATTTTGTCAGATTTGGGTTTCAAAATTATCCTGATTACATATAATGAGTCAGAAAAATGTTCTCCCTTTTTTTTTCTGGAAAATTTGCTTGAGATTGTTATTGTTCCTTTCTTAAATGTTTTGAAACTTTACTGGTGAAGCCTTCTGGAACTAAGAAAAATTTTCTTTTGTGATTAGGATCTTAATTACACATGCAAGCTTCTTAGCAGCTATCTATTTTGGGTAGAAATCTTTCAGAGGTTGGGAAGGTGGGACACAACATTAGATAGTGAGGATATGCAATGCAGAACAGAAATTTGAGGACCAGAGAGGAGAGAACACCTGGCTATAGGGAGGCCCAGCAGCTGGGGGTGACTTTCAAGCACCTGTCTAGTGTGGGGCACTTGTCTGGGGATGTTAACTGGGGAGCACGATGGCCTCTCAAACGTGACCTCAGCATCCTCAGAGCACAGGCACATTTCCTACATGGCAGTTCAGGTCTTCCCAAAGCAAAGGTTCCATCAACCACAGCAAGGTCACACCGCGTCCAGAGTCAAAGGGAGAGAGTGACGGGCAGCATGTGTCTTAAGCATCCTCAAAGGCCTGCCATATCCGTTCCCCGCAACCGCTCTGTGGGTGCCATGCCTCTACTGTCTTCACTGGCTCATGCCACCACTGCTGAAGGCTTTTGGCCCTTGCGTCTGCCGAGACATTTCTCCTCCCATTCCTTGAACACAGTGTTTCCTTCACCTACTCCTTCCTGGGGGCTCAGCTTAAATGCTTTGTCCACAGAAAGATCTTTCCTGGGAGCACCTGAGTGTCTCAGTTGGTTAAGATCTAGATAACTGACTAGATCTAGTTAACTGACTCTATCTCAGCTCAGGTCTAGATCTCAGGGTAGTGAGTTCAAGTCCCACTTTGGGCTCCCCGCTGTACATGGGGCCTACTTAAAAAAAAATTCTTTCCTGATTGGCACACAAGTCCCTTTGCCTTCAAATACCCCCACTGTGATGACCTCTTACAGCTGTATTCTATGTGTCCCTAGAATTTATTAGACTTTAAGAGGGTAGCCATGGTAGCACAGCAGTTTAGCACCACCTGCAGCCCGGGGCGTGATCCTGGAGACCCTGGATGGAGTCCCACGTCGGGGTCCCTGCATGGAGCCTGCTTCTCCCTCTGCCTGTGTCTCTGCCTCTCTTTCTCTCTGTGTGTCTCTATGAATAAATTAAAAAAAATCTTAAAAAAATAAAATAAAATAAAAAATAAAAAAATAAAAGACTTGAAGATAATATATCATGAGCACATTTACTTGGTTCTTGTCTACCTCCCTCACTATACTAGAAGCTCCTTAAGTGCACAAATCTTGTTTTTTTTTTTCCTACTATAGCCTAACTAATTCCTGCATATAGTTGTTTCTAACAAGTATTTGCTTATATATGAATCTTATTCTCTCACCATGAGTTGGACTTCCAGAACTCTGTGAACCCTGTAAGCCATTCACCCGTGTGTCCTCCTAGTCACACATATGTGCAGGTGCATATGCACATACAACACCTCATCCTAACTTCACACAGTAAGCTCTGTCTTGTTTTTTTTTTTTTTTTATTAATTTGAAGGAATGGCATACTATGAGTAATAGAAAACAAAATGTTATTACCTCTAGGTTTAGTTGTATTTACTTTTTTGAGACCTATAACTGAATGTGGAATCAATTGACTAAATGAGCTGTCATATTGGACATAATTTGAGCTTGGAGCCCTTTTATCATCTTTCTCTATAACATGAATTTTGTAAATGTTCAATCAAAAATGCAAAAAAAATTAAATTCACAAACATAAAAAAAACCACATCATTCCCAGGTGGATTGCATTTAAGTTAAAGTAAGCTGAGAAGCAGGTCTATATTTTAGGTGTACGTAACATGTCGTATGTGCCGTGTAGGGCAGCTCTGCTCTCCATGTGGTCGGTAACTCATATCCTGCCATCTTCTACAATCGGTGACACAGCAACAAATAAAGCCTGATCATCTTGATAGTATTAAAATCATCTCAACAGTCTGCATTTTAATTGACCTCTGGATTTCAAGTGGTTGAAATCTTTCCCCAAATAAGCAGCATGGTGTTCGTGGCCAGCCTGCGATGTCCCCAGGGGTGGTACATCTAATTCTCAAACCGACGTTTCTCTGGAAGACCCCTTCCACCATCACTCATCTAAAGGAACTTAGAACATGAGTAGCTGTGTTCTTCATATCCTGTAGCGGATTTAATTTTTTAAATATTTTATTTATTTATTTCAGAGACGGAGAAAGCATGAGGAGCAGCAGAGGGAGAGGGAGAAGCAGAGCCCTTGCTGAGCAGGGAGCCCAATGTGGGGGCCGATCCCAGGACCCTGAGATCATGACCTGAGCCAAAGGCAGATGCTTCGCCTACTGAAGGTGCCTCCTGCAGTGGATTTTAGAAGGGAAATCGAAGTTAATAATGCCTTATCTGTCTGATTCGTGCGGTTAGAAGAGACAAAGGGGCTGCAGATGCTGATGGTTCCTTTAACACCCACACTCACACTTTCTTTGAAATAAGGCACCTACATCTCGCAGCTGTCGGCTTTCCTCCTTCCTTCACTGTTCTGTCTGAGCAATAGCAACAGAAGTGCTATGGGCTGCTCCTCTCAGCATAAACGAACGTGTGCCCCGTATCATGTTACATGCAATCTAGTATTTTACTACACACCTCAAGCTCACAAGCTAAAAGTGCTGCATCAAAAAATAGTAATGGCAACTGGCAGAAAGTTGGCTCACCAATTTTTTTAACAATATTCAAGTAAAATTTCTTATTTTTGTCAAATCTCTGGTCTCAGTATATGGCCGCAACACTATCCGACCTGAGAACTTAAGTGCATAAGTATCGATAATCGTTGAGCATTGAAAATTATTAAAAACGAAAACATGTTACTTTGGATGTCTGTTTTGATTTGTCTGCAGTTTTGGTTGGATTAAGAGGCAAAAGCTGCATTACTTTCCCACAGAGCAAGGCTACTTATTAAAAAGTTGTCATTATGTCTGGTTAATAAGAGCGACAACGGTTTATAGAGATACAGCATGAGGGAAAGCAATGATTTAAGATAATTCTTCCCACTTAGTAGGAGCATCATACTCATTTAAACTCAAGCAATTCTGAGATACAGTTGAAGAAAAGGAAAAAAAAAATTATGACTTTGATGTCATGAGACATCAGATCCTCCCCACCATCCCGCCTGTGGAGCCGGCCAGGCATTCCCAGCCCTGCACTGGTGCGGCCACGGAGGTATAGCGTGATCGGGATGGATGCTGACAAAACTGGCCTGAGTGGTCCGTATGCTGGGCATGATGGCAGCACCTCGTCTGTGGGAGCCCATCTACTCTTTGCTTTGAGACTTGTGTTACCATGAGCCCCATTTTACAGATGAAGAAGGTAATTGCCAATGGCAAGTAATTTGCACGAAATCATGGAGATACAAGGTGGCTGAGATACACTAAAAACCTAGGGCATTTGACTCAAAGTCTGTGTTCTGTTTCTCAGCAGCCTGGCTGCCTGCAGATCTGTGCAAGACCCGTGCTGGTGATGCAACTCACTGTGCATCGAGAACACAGCCCAGACAGATGATCAACTGTAGGCGACACCCAATCAAGAGGCAAAGCGTTGGGTTATTCCTGGAAGGCGGGGTGTACTGTTTCTTCAGGCCACATTTGCAATAGTTCATAGAAGGGGTTAGGACTTGGAAGGGGAGTCTGCCTCTGAGAATTTTCCCTAAATGCTGGAAACTCCGGAACTCTGACCCCAGGGGCACGGCTGCAATGCAGATGCCCCTCCCTGGCCTTCCAACCCCTTTCCACAAGCCATATTTATTGAACTGAATTGTGAATAAACATGCTCCCCAAAACCTTAAAAAACCCCAGAAAATCATATCATGTTTCCACAAGAACTTTAAAAAAAGGATTCTATGAAGGTTGAGGAGAAAACTAAACATCCTTTTACAATATGATCCAACAATCATGCTCATCAGTATTTACCGAAATGAATGAAAAGCCGTCAATGCAAAAACCTGCGCGAGGATGTTTATAGCAGCTTTATTCACAATCGCCAAAATCTGCAAATAACCAAGATGCCAATCTTGGTTATTTGCCAATCAGGAAGTAAATGGATAAATAAGCCGTGGTCCATCGGCACAAGGGGATATGACCCATCACTGAAGAGAAATGGGCTCTGAAGCCATGAGGAGACATGAAGAGCGTTAAATGCACATCACTAAGTGAAAGAAGCCCATCTGAAAAGCCTCCATGCTTTATGATTCCACTTCTATGGCATTCTGGAAAAAGTACAAATATGGAGACAGGAAAAGGATCCATGGTTGTGGGGAGCCGGGGAGAGGGAAGGATGAATAGAGAGCACAGATGATGTGGGTCGAAACACCCCACTGCACACCTTAAACTTACAGTGTCCTATGTCAATACCATCTCAATGAATTAAAAAAGAAAAGAAAAGAAAAGAAAAAATATCCCAATGAATTTTGGGGAAAAAAAGACTCAAAGATCCATTGATTAAAGGAAAAAAAAATTAAATATCCTTAAACCTTGATATTTAGAAGATTCTCACCTTAAGAAATATACTAGAGCAGAAGACTTCCGATTACAGCTAATCGGGGTAAAGGGACCACCATAAGGGACTAGAAAGGTGAGCGGTACACGTGGGGGTGGCCTTTCCCAACCAGGGACCACAGACAACTCGGCTTGGCGGTCCCTGAAAGAGGAGACCAGAAGGATAGGAGCCCCCAGGCCCCCGGCTCTCTGCGGGGGCACGTTCCAGGCTGCCATCCGAGGAACGCGGGCTGACTGATGTTAGGGTGCAGCGTGGAGTTCCGGAGTGAGGGGGCGGGAAGGTCCAGCAATCTGCATCTGGGGCTCCCGGGGTGTTTGCTGAGTGTGAAGATGCTCCCTCGCAGCCTGACCTCCACGTGAGAGCGCGGAGGCGAGCGGGGAGCCACACCGAGCACGGTTCGGGGGGCCTGCGCAGGCCTGGAATCCTCTGGGTTGTTGGGTCAGAACGCTGAATTGCACTTGCGTGTTCCAGGAGTGGACGGCCTTGCAGCTTCTGTCCCACAGAAGCAGACCCTGGCCGTGCCGGTCTTTCCAGAATTCAGGGTGCCACTGTCCTTTGTCATCCCGGTTCCCGGATGGGTAAGGAAAGATACTGAGTCTTAGTTTGACCCTCTTTTTCTTGTTACAAGGATGTGGGTGACAAACCTCCAAGCTCTTAACATGCATGAGCTGAACCTGCAAGTCCTTTACTGCTTTTGATCAAAAAAATGCTTTCTGCAAAATACTGTTCCCTGAGCATTTGTCTTGACTCCGTCTTGTTGCCTACTGTGAGACCAGTGGTACATATCTCCTGAAAAAAAAGTCTTCTTCAATTATTTTTCTCTGATTGCTTCTAGGAGATTCTTGTCTGTGTTTTGCAATTTAATATGATTTATCATCTGAATGCAGATTTCCAGAGCGACCAAATAATGCCAAGAATTAGCAAAGTAATGGCTGTTGTTTTCTTGTTTTGTTTTTGATGGGGACTTTGATACTTTCCAAGCTTTAGAGAAAGACTGTGCCAGTCGTTAGGAATAATGATATTTTAATGGTTGTCATTTCATTTTTATTTCCTGGCATGTACAGGTCTCATTTCTTCTATTCTGGTGATTTAGTTTGCCTTGAGGGAGTCACCCCTACCCCGTGCCACACAATCCTGATGGAGGAGCCACTGCAGATACCCTTCCTTTACCTGGAAAGTGATTGGCCCCTGGCTCAAATGATCAGCCCATCTCCCCCTGACATTGAACTCCAGAATGAAGTCATTCTCGACTAAAACTGTGTGTCCCCGATTTATTCCACTCTTCTGTCTGACGAGGACGTTCATTACATAGTCCTCTCTGGATTCCCAGAGTTGTTTGGTTTCCAGACCTGTCCAGGGTTTATATGCTCAGCGTTTTCGTGGTCGTGGTCGGTACTTGGAGCTATCGCTCCAGTAAATCACGTTATCCTCTTTTTAGCTCATAACCTATGCTGGTGTTCAGGGCATCAGAATAATATCTCCTGTTGAGAGCCTGGTCCCTGCTGTTTAATAGTTATGGGTGTTCATCCGTGACTATTATGTGACATGGGTCTCAGGATCCTCGTGAGGGCTTCATGGCCTTCACCCCTTCAGTGATCATCTCTGTCACGCATTGTTCTTTTATCATATAGAACAATAAAAAAAATGTCGTCCCCAGTTGTCGAGTTCATTTTCCAGTGGATTTCATAAACATGTACACGGTTTGTTCTCCAAACTATCCAAGTGAAACTTGAAAAACGACTGACTACGCGCTTAGCCCGTTCAATCGCTGGCTTCTTCTGAACCTTTGTCTCCTGGGATTTTAGATACGCCACTGGATTTCCATCATGCCAGTCTGACAACGTTTTGTCCATTTCATTCCCAGCTCCACGGTGGATGCTTGTCCCTACCACATGATCCCCCCACATAAACACACGCAGTATTGGAGGCTGAGAAGACTTGGGCACAAGCTCCATCTGCTACTGTGCTCTGGCTCAGGAATTCCCCAAGACCTGTTCTTGCCACCACTTAGAATTTTACAATTTTACAAATCCAATCATCCATTAACTCTGATCGCTAGCACAGCAGGCTTCACATCTTGGCTCACCTTCCTGTTTCATAACATGGATGAGGAACCTCAGATAGAGTTACTTTGAGACAGATGCAGGACACTGATTTGGTAACTGCCCACAAACACTCCTGGTCTCCACCACAGGCTACTTTCCCAGGTCCGCATGTGACCCGGGTCCATCAGAAGCCTGAATGCATGACCTACACCCTTCTTTACCTGAATTAGAATTATAGTTCTCTCATCTGTTAAAATATAAACACTGTGACTGACTTTTCTTGATTTAGGGAAGAATAACAGTAGTCATCCTAACGTTAAAAATACTTTGAAAGATAAGATTGGGTTATACTTAAAGAATGTAATTGTCATGCCACTAATGAAAAAGAACCAAAATTAAGATAAAAAATAACATGGAAGTGTAAGTCAATGCCTTAGTTAATAGGTAAGTGAACTGCTGCTATAAACCAGCCATGGTGACAGGCTCAGGGTATATAGAGAGGAAGGAAGTAAATTTTTTCTCTTAAGATACCCACAGTCTCCCGGTGGATGAGAATAGGAATCTCTAAAGACAGAACACTCACATGGTAGATAATATCCAGACTTAAAAAAGGAAAAAAGCACAATGGAATTCTATATCATCAGCTTTAAAAGTACCAAAGATATGAACTGTGAACACAAAGGCATTTCCAGAAACAATAATTATTCCTTAAAATAATTTATTAGCATCATGAGACTAGATACTAATTATAACATAGCATTGAAAGAAAACATGTATTTCTTTTTTTTAATTATTTATTCATGAGAGATACAGAAAGAGAGAGGCAGAGACATAGGCAGAGGGAGAAGCAGGCTCCATGCAGGGAGCCCGATGTGGGCCTCGATCCCCGAACTCCAGGATCACGCCCTGAGCCAAAGGCAGATGCTCAACTTCTGAGCCACCCAGGTGTCCCCGAAAACATGTATTTCTATACACAACACACACACACACACACACACACACACTCCATAGTGTAATTGTCCTACTTGATACTCAATTGCATTAGGTCATTCCAATGTCCCTTATCAGAGCAAGCATTTAGTGATAAGTAGAGTTGGGTTTTTTCCTTTAAGTTTAGCTGAATTTCTTTTATAAGTTTCTAAGAATCTAAGTTGCTGTAGGTATTGAAGTTGGGACACTATGCTTTCAATAAATCATAATAGTAAAAAAAATGATTGCACTAGAGATTGATTTTGTGGGCAACCACCATTTTTCTCCCAGACAAGTTATTTTGAGTGCCAATACATTTTATCGTACACAAATATATGGTAGTTTTAAACTCTCTGAGTCAAAATGGATTTTTATCAACCTTTTCAATATCATTTCTGTCACAAATAAATTTTTTGAACAACCACAAAGTACAAACCCCTCCAAATAGATATGGTTGAAGCAAAAATAACTTATCCTAATTGTAGGAATATAAAAGTCTACCATATTTATTTTAACCAATGACTGTAGATAGTGGCATATTTTCTAACCTTTATACATTGACTATATTTAGGGAAAAATTAATTTTCTGGAAATGGATGAGCTGAAAATACACTTTGAAGGAGCTCTTAATTAAATGATCTATTTATCTCACATATTTCTTTTAACATTGCTTTTCTTTATATTCTTTTTGAGGTTCAATTTCTGAAAAAAGTTCACTCCATTAATGTCTATTCCTTGTTCTTTATTTCATTATTATTCTAAATTAACTGAGTTCTGTAAATATACAATATATGTGACCATAATTTACCATAGAGTGTTGTAGACCACAGATTTCAGGAAGAAGTAGCATGTTAAAAGGAGAATATCCTACTCAATTTGGAGGCAATAAAGAGTAGTATTTAGGATCATAGGTTCCAGAGTCCACTGAGGATTCAGAATCCAGCTATGAAATGTTGGACCAAGTAAGTAATCCTTCTATATCTCACCTTCTTCATTTATAAATGGGGGAAATGGATAGTAAACTGGTTTATATAGTTTTGAAGGTCAAAGGAGTTAATAAAAGTAACAAATGGAGAAGTAGCTGCCATATAAAACTCAATCATTATTAGTGATTTTTGATTCAAGATGGTCTTCACCATATTTCGTTTTATTGGAAGTACCTCCTACTTGTCAACATGAAGTTACTTTGAGATTGCAACAACACGTTTTTCTTTAAAAAATAATAGGACAATTCTGTGCAGGACTCAAATAAGGGTCATGTAGAGTATTGAAAATTAAGTGAGAATATAAATGTAATGCCATCTTCCCACATGATAATAATGCCAATCCTACAGAATCGTAAACTCTACTTGTTAGGTGACAATCTCTAGGAACATCTTCGTTCCACAGGCCACAGAGTTCTTTTGGTCTGCCCAAAGTGCTCTAAATATATGACATCTTTCATGTGAACGCACACTCAGTCTCTGTGAAAAATACCAGTAGAAGGACTCGGCAACAATATCACGGGATCAGAACTTATGGAATAGTGCAAAAATCCCCTCAACGTTGCCAATGATTAAGTTAAAGTTAGAACTCTTTTGTGAAATGCTTTTATAAACGACAAAAACAAAGAGTGACAATTATTGTCAAATCAACCATCTCTCCAGTTCTCTGTCTCCAAGGGGGCAACAGCAGAAGGTATGGCGTTCTTGTGGACGGAGTTCCTCATTGGAAACTGCCTAAATTTGTTTACTGAAAACTATATAATTATATTACATGTGCTATAACACAAACTATATATAATATAAGAGAACTATATATAAAATATAGACATATATACAATAGTAAATATACTGTGTATAGTGTAATGCATATATATTATATATGTGTGTATATATATAATATATAGACACAGTTCTTTTTTTTTCTTTTAACTTCTTTGAAAGAAGAATTCAACAGAATTTTGTTGGTCTTTCAGCATCATTGCCTCTTCAGAAGACAGTCTCTGTCTGTTAGATCGTCCCTGCCCCCCATCACCAATGTCTTGAATGAGAAGGGAAACAAAATACTACCCAACGCTTCTCGGGCAGCTATTCTCCCCGTTAGAAGGTCTTTCCACTGTCTTATCCTTCAGGACTGACAATAAAAGTATGTGCTTCTATTACATCTCCCATTCCTCATCGAATTGATTAAGTTGATCAAATACAACTTTAAGACCTGTATACAGGTGGAGTGTGTGCACCCTTGTGGTTGCCCCTTGCATGAGCTTCTTCCTGTCTGCACTCACTTACTCCACCTTGACCGCTTTGCTCCTTGGCGCCCCAAATAGCCACTTCCACCTTTGGTCATGGGGTCCTGTCTGGGCCCTTTTCATTATCCTTACACAGCACATGAGAGCCCTGTGTTTAGGGCTCTTCATTTGGATCTTTTCCCCTCTCCCCACCTCCCTAGTCCTCCTCTTTCCTAGTTCTCTTTTTCTTGTTTTAAAGACATGTTGTTTTAAAGACATGTCCGCTGATATGGTTATGTGTGTCACTCGGAGGCTCTTCTCAGTTGTGGGTAACTGGCAGCATTACACAACAGCTAGACTTTCTCAAGAAACCATGAACCATGAGTCAAGAACCAAGAGGTTGAATGAAAAAGAAAAGAGAGTTTGTTATAATTCTAGAGGCAGCCAGGTCCTCTATCAATAACACGCTATAATTTTACGTATAAAAGGTAATAATTTACGTGATTTTTACATCTTTTTAAAAATTTACTATGACCCTTTCTTCATTCACATAGGTTTTGAGGCTAAGGCATTCCAAAACCACCGTGCCTTCAGAGCCAGATACAGAAAATAACGAGGCAGATTTGGGACCTTGAGCTTCATCACAGGCTCCTGGGTCACATAACAATATCAAGGTCGATCCACATTTTCTCATGTTCTCCAGCTCAGGTGCTCTAAGCACTTGACAGGGATCTGCAACCTACCTGTTCCTGCGGGACAGTTTGCCGGGCAGGAGGAAGCCTCCACAAAAGTGGGGTCAAGCGCAGAGAAGACGTGTCAGTTGCTTTCAGATGAAGCCTGGCAGCACAGGAAGGGGGCGTGGAGAAAAAAAAATCTCCCTGCCTAAGGTCAGTGTGCTTGGGAGAGAGGGTTTGAGCCAGCCTCCTGGAGTAATGGTTTGAAGCTTGTGCCACGCCGTCTTTAAATATTTTGAATATTATCCCTTGTAGCCTACGTATTTCAAGGTAAACAGCATTCTCTCAGCATCACATTAACTCTTGAGTTATATCTCCAGTTGGAATTACATTGCCCCTACTCGGCATAGAAAAGATTTATGAGAATAATAATACAAAATTAGGTAAAAGTTCCAAATTTCACTGCTGTGGATGTTTCACATTCTTAAATAGTTTCCATCCAGCTGTGTAGGAAAAAAAAATTTTTTTGAATTATTTTCCCTCACAACGTATTCCTCTAAACCATGTAGAAAACATAATATTAAAATACAACTAATTTGAGCCTAAATATAACATTGGCTAACTTTAACTGGCAGTTGCCAGATGGCACTCTAGCATCTATAGAGTAAAATGCTGATTTTACTGCCTTTAGAGGCCATAGAAAGTTTTGGCTTGTTTAAGAACTGGGGTAATTCCATTTAAAAAAGTGTCGGAACTAATACACAAATTCAGCAAAGTTGCAGTACAAGCTCAATGCCCGGAAATCACTTGTGCTTCTGTACACTAACAATAGACAGTTCAGAAGGAAAGTCAAGAAAACCATCTTATTTACAATAGCACCAAAAAGAATACAAATTTAGGAATAAATTTAACAAAGATGGTAAAGGATTTGTGCGCTGGAAGCTACTACAATATTGCTAAAATAAATTAAAGAAGACACAAAAGATGGGAAGAAATGATCTGTTCCTGGATTGGAAGACTTAATGATGCCAAAATGTCAATTCAACCCAAAGTAATTTACAGACTCAGTGCAATCCCTATCAAAATTCCAATGGCTTTCCCCCCCAGAATAGAACAATCCACCCTAAAATTTACATGGTACCTCGAAAGACCCTGAGTATCTTGAGAAAGGAAAAGTTGGAGGTCTCACGCTTCCTGATTTCAAGACGTATTGCAAAGGTATAGCAATTAAAACTGTGTGATCCTGGCCTAGGAACGGACATACAGACCAATGAATGCTGAACCCAGAATAAACTCTCACGTAAACGGCCACGTGATTTTTGAAACATCCGAGGCCCTACAATGGGGCAAGAATAATCTTTCCAACAGAAATAAGAAAACTGGATATCCACAATGAAGATGGACCCTTAACTTATAACCTCAAATGTAACAAAGACGTAACTGCAAGAGGGGACTCTCTAAGAAGAAAATATGGAGGAAGATCTTACGTAAAAATAAACTACTATGTTTTCTCTGACTAATCACCACAAAGGCTGTTTGGAAGCTTATCTTGAACTTCCTGTGATCTTTTCTTACAACCTCAGTTCCAGATTCACGCTTCTAGAATTACCTTTGGATGCCATTGTTTAGAAAATACATTGTACTTGGTCATTTTTAAATTTATTTCTTACAAATAAAACAGCCATTTGTTAATGATACGAAGAGTTTCCACTTTTCTAATATAAATATAAAATACAATATAATATATATAAAATACATGGTTTGAAAGCACCCATGGTTTTGAGCTGTTAGTTATATGTAGGTTTTCACTTGCTTCTCAAAATTATATTTAATGAACATTTTTGTGTATCTAATGTAGCTGATCACAGTTAATATTAACAAATAAATTGAAAATGCAGAAGAGTGTCCACGTACTAGTAATATCAACTAACTCATTCATTTCTAAACTACCAGATATTGAATTTTTCAAATTTAATTCCAATAAAGGCATCAGAATCCCTTTAATGATTGTTTATGAAATTCTGAGGCTACTATTAGCAGAATATGAAATGACTTTTAAAACAGAAATTTAAGCAATATTTCGATCACATTTAAAAGGTAAGACGGTGGAGAACAGGAAAAGATCATTTGAGGAGTAATCGACTAGATGACACCAGAGCTTAAGGATCGTACTATGAAGATGATATAAAACAGAATTCTAAATGGTTAGCTAATGCAAATTGGCCAAAAAGTGGAAAAGAAAGAAGAGGCAAGATATAAGACAACTGGAAGGGAAACGCCTAAAGGTTATGTGTAAGAAGTCACTGAATTTACGGTATATCGGATAGGGAGGACAATAGGAAAAGTCTTCAACTGCAGAAAACCTTGGAAACAATTCTGCAGATACGGAGTGTTGGGGGGCGCTTATTAGGGATGGGAAGATGGAATTCAACAAATACTTCGAAAGGAAGTCATGAATCCCGAAGGGGCCTGCGAGCCATCTGAGCCCCGTGACACTGACTTCCACGCAGATCCCGGAGAGCAGGGAGCAGGCCGCACACGGCGGGTGCAGCCGGGAAGCCGGTGGGTCGCAGGCCGGAGCATCCCCTGCCGCAGCCGGGCCGGGCGCTGGCACCTGTGCAGCAGGCAGGGCAGGGACAGGTGCAGGTGGCGGCCGCCTGGGAAAGGCCAGCTGGCGGGTGTGGGCCGCCGGGCCCAGAGGAGGACACGGCCCGGGGTGCGGGTGGTGGACACGCAGGTTCCCAGGCGGCCGAGGGCGGGAGTTGAACCCGCAGTCAGTGGACTGCAGAGGGAATTGGGGAGACCACGGGCGATGAGCCGCAGTCAACCTGGGACGGGCCGCTCCGCGGGCATCAGCGTGGGCACCGGGTGCAGGCGAGGCTGCGTGGAGTCGCGACCTGAGGTCAGGACGGTCCTCGCTCGGCCCTTCGGGTCTTGGTGGCACAGCACATGCTTGCCGAGGGCTTTGCAAGTGTGAGGCAGGATCTGAAGCATTTTGGAAGGCTTTTCGCATTTATTCCTCCCACAAACATAGGGAACAGGTGCCGTCTTTATTTTCAGTTTTCGTTTGTGGACATTAAGACTGAGAGTTTAATAAAATGATTTTTCAAAAACATGCAGCGGCTATGTCTGCTTTCCCGATGACAGACATTTTCGTTGGGAGGGACCCCGGGGTGCCACTGTGATGCAATTTGGTTCTTTAAAATGTTTCTAGATTGGGATTGTTAATGTTTCTAGGGCATTATTTGCCAACCATGACTAAGAGCCAGACACCATGTATCTAAGCGCATATTTTTCACATGTAATTTTGAGCAAAAACATTTTGATTGAAAAATCAAATCTTAAAAAAATCAAATCTTACCACAAAAAGCATTTTATAAATCTATTACATAAAAAGAAAATCAGATGCATAACTCTGTTGGATATTAAGGATGTATTTGGGTGCCTGAGTGACTCAGTCGCCTAAGCGTCTGCCTTTGGCTCAGGTCATGATCGCAGGGTCCTGGGATCGAGCCCGACACCTGCTCAGCGAGGAGCCCACTTCTCCCTCTCCCTCTCCCCTTCCACCCACTTGTGCTCTGTCTCTCTCTGTCTCTCAAATAAATGAAACAAAAATCTCTTAAATTTTTTTTAAATAAAAGGCAAAAGCAAGAACAAGCAAATGAAGGAGAAATATAAATATGTAATAGAGATTGATGGTTGGCAAATGTAAGGCGTGATTGGCAATACCCACTGCTGATGACAGTGGGAATAAAGGCGCTCATCATCGTCCTAGTGGGAGTTTAAATTGCTCCTGGGAAGAGACTTAGAGCACTTTTTTTTTTTTTAAATTAAGCCTTCTATTTTGAGATCATTACAGAAGCACATACAGTTGTAAGAAACACTACATGGAGGCTCCGTGTGCTCACTCCCCCTCTCCCCCGCCGGGGACCTCCTGCGGCTCTCCCGCACACACCTCCACGAGCCTGTAGGTACTGACGCAGTCCAGGAGCAGAACATTATCACCACACACCTGTCTTCCGGCCCTCCCTGCTCCTTGACCCCCGGGGCCCCGGAACCGTGGCTCCCTTCCCACAGTCTCCTCACTCAGGAGCCTTAATGGGATGGGAAGACCTGCGGCTTTTTGGGGTTGGATTTTTCCCCTTTCCTTCCTTCCTTCCTTCCTTCCTTCCTTCCTTCCTTCCTTCCTTCCTTCCTTCCTTCCTTCCTTCCTTCCTTCCTTCCTTCCCTCTCTCCCTCCTTCCTTCCTTCCTTCCTCTTCCTTCCCTCCTTCCTTCCTTCCTCCCTTCCTCTTCCTTCCCTCCTTCCTTTTTCCTTCCTTCCTTCCTTCCTTCCTTCCTTCCTTCCTTCCTTCCTTCCTCCCTTCCTTCCTTCCCTCCTTCCTTCCTTCCTTCCTTCCTCTTCCTTCCTTCCTTCCTTCCTTCCTTACTTCCTCTTCCTTCCTTCCCCTCCCTCCCTCCCTCCCTCCCTCCCTCCCTCCCTCCCTTCCTTCCTTCCTTCCTTCCTTCCTTCCTTCCTTCCTTCCTTCCTCTTCCTTCCCTTCTTCCTTCCTTCCTTCTTTCCCCATTCCTTCCCCTTCCTTCCCCTTCCTTCCCCTTCCTTCTCCTTCCTTCCTTCCTTCCTCTTCCTTTTCCTTCCTTCCTTCCTTCCTTCCTTCCTTCCTTCCTTCCTTCCTTCCTTCCCTCTTTCCCCATTCCTTCCTCTTCCTTCCCTCCTTCCTTCCTTACTTCTTTCCTCCCTTCTCCTTCCTTCCTTCCTTCCTTCCTTCCTTCCTTCCTTCCTTCCCTCTTTCCCCATTCCTTCCCCTTCCTTCCTTCCTTCCTTCCTTCCTTCCTTCCTTCCTTCCTTCCTTCCTTCCTTTTCCTTCTTCCTTCCTTCTTTCCTTCCTTCCTTCCTTCCTTCCTTCCTTCCTTCCTTCCTTTTCCTTCTTCCTTCCTTCTTTCCTTCCTTCCTTCCTTCCTCCTTCCTTCCTTCCTTCCTTCCTTCCTTCCTTCCTTCCTTCCTTCCTTCCTTCTTTCCTCTTCCTTCTCCTTCCTTCCTTCCTTCCTTCCTTCCTTCCTTCCTTCCTTCCTTCCTTCTTTCTTTCCTCTTCCTTCTCCTTCCTTCTCCTTCCTTCTCCTTCCTTCCTTCCTTCCTTCCTTCCTTCCTTCCTTCCTTCTTTCCTCTTCCTTCTCCTTCCTTCTCCTTCCTTCCTTCCTTCCTTCCTGCCCTCCTTCTTTCCTTCCTTCCTCCCTTCCTCTTCCTTCCCACATCGTGGCATGCATTACTGGCTTAGTCCTACGTGCTTCTAAGCAGTGCCCCTCTGATCTGATGTACGACAGTCTGTTAACTGCTCATCACTGAAAGCCAGCTGGGCTGTTCCCAGTTTGGGCTGCTGTGAACAAAGCTGTCGTAAATACTTGTGTAGAGTTCTGCTGGACTATGTCTTGGTTTCTTTAAGGAAAAAGAGCCCTGGTTGGATGGACTGGGTCACATGGTAGGGGCATGCCTTGTGTTTTCAATTGCCTGGCTGTTTTGCAGAGCGGCTGTACCACTTTTGATAAAAAGAGTTTCTGTGATCCCGTTGCTCTGAATACGCACCGGCATTTGGAACCATCACTATTTGTCACGTTAGCCATTCTCATTGGTGCGCTGGGGTGGCTCCTGATGATTTTAGTCTGCATTTCCCTGAAGGCTGATGTGTTGAATGTGTTTTCGTGTCATTTGTCTTCCGTGCACCCTTTGGGTGAAATACCTCTTACCCATTTTCTACTTGGAATTTGTTTTACTGTTGAGCTTTGAGAGTCTTCATATGCTTTAGATACTAATCCTTTGCCAGGTATATGGTTCACAAGGATTTCCTTTACTCTGTAGCTGTTTTTCTATCCTATCAACAGTAACTTGAAGCTTAAAAATGTTTACTTTTGATGAAGTGTAGTGAATTGATGTTGTCTCTTTGTCTCTTACAGCTCAAGACCTGAGCTGAGATCAAGAACCAGATACTTACCCGCCTGAGCCACCCAGGTGCCCCATAGTCAATGTATTTTTGAACTGACCATGAGACTTCCTCTTTGACTCATGGACTATTTAGATTCTGATCAGGACTCTATGGTCGTTTTAATTGATGTTCACCTATAGGATTTTTCTGTGATTGCTTTCAAGATTTTAAATCTTTCTTTCATTTTCAAAAAAATTTAATCATGATATCTTGGCACAGATTTACCCTGTTTGGCCGCCCACAGCTCTTGAATCTGTAGGTTTATGTGTCTTGTCAAAATTTGCCAAGTTTTAACCATTGACTGTTTCCAGGCCCATCTTCTATTTCCTCTCCTTCTGGAACCACAGTGACACAAATATTAGATATTTTTTTATAGTCCCACACATTCCTGAGGCTCTGTTCTATTGGGATTTTGGTTTTGGTCTGTTTTCTCTCTGCTGTTCAAATTAAGTGGTTTCTATTGTTCTATGTTCCAGTTCACTGGATCTTGACCTGGTCCTTTCAATTCTGATACTGAGCTCACCCACAAAGTTGTTGTTTTTTTTTGATTATTCAATTTTCCACCCCTAAATTTTTTATTACATTCACTTTTACATTTTTTTGCTGAAACTTTTTTCCTTGGCTGAAGTTTTCTATTTTCCATTTGTTCCAAGTGTTTTTATAATAGCTGATTGAAGCATTGTTTCATGGTTGCTTTACAGTCTTTGTCAGGTAGTCCTATCATCTCTCTCATCACGGTGGTTCCTCTACTAATTGCCTTTTTAAATCATTGAGTTTGAGATCCTTTCAAAATTTTTAGTTGCATCACGGACATTGAAAAATCTCATTCAGAAGCTGTGGACCTTAGTAAAATCTTCTATTAGCTGCCGTCCTCTGACCCTCCACTGCAGGGGACTCGAACACCACCTCGTCATCTCATGAGCGGCCAGGGGAGGTGGAAGGGATCGATGCTGCACTGAGCTTCCAATGACACCTGAGATGTGGGAGCCTCTGTGACCGTGGGAGGCTTGGGGGTCCAGGCGCCCGAGTGGTCCCCACTGCAGTAGGGTCGTTGCCACTGGTGAGGGATGACAATACTGAGTCCCCACCCAGTGTCTCTGTGGGAAGCAGGGTGGCTTCTTGTTACCTCCAGCTGGGCTGGAAGTCTGCCTGCTCTTCCCTGACACCGAGGGTGGATGTTCCTCTCTGCTGCCAGGGGCGACAGGCCCCGTCCCAGGGCATTCCAGATGCTGGTCCGGCGAAAGCGTGCTGTGGGGCCCCCACCCCAGCTCCCTCAGCAGCAGGCCTTCCGAGTGGTCTTTACGGCACAGGGTGGGGTGGGGCACAGATCCCTTCTGTGGTGCTGGGCAGGAGTAGATCCACTGTTGTACAATCACTTTCTATTTCTCTAAGATGCCCATTTGTATTTTCCATCCACTTGAGGAACCAGGCTTTGGTTGGGGCATTTGTATCCGTCCTCACCAGCACGTCTGTGCTGCTGGACGCGCCAGCTCCAAGTCTTGGGTGGAAGGGACAGAAAGGAGACCTGCCGAGCTCACTGCCATGTGCTTCTTGGGTCCTGAGCGTCCCCGGGCCGCCCTCCGCCTGTCTTAGCGTTCCTATGTTCGTTTGCAGGTACTGTGCGCGAGGTGCAGCAGTACTTTGTGGGAGTAAACGAGACAAGTACATCGACTCTGTGTCCCTGGGAGTGAGAACAGAGAGAACTTATTTACAAACAGAAGTATCCAAAGATTTTTGACACGACAACCCCATTTCCTGAAATCTAGTGAAAGAAAACAAAATCTGATGCTTATAGATATTTTATGATTTTTATAACAGGAAAAGTCAGAAATAAAGAGATGACCAATAGTAAGACGTCGGCTCCCCGCGGATCACAGAATACTATGCGGCTGTGCGGAGTAGGGCTGTAGCTCGCTTCTTCACATCATGCGGAAATACATTCAAGATCCATTTCTGAGTGACTCCAAAGTGAGCTGCAAGCAGGATGCATAGAAGAAGCTCCTTTGTAGAAAATACTGTGGCACGTGTGTATAGACATGCGCATAATTTTGCATTTATTGAGGTAAGGAGACCCCCCCCCTTAAGCCCGTTCCCTTTCCTGCAGCTGCATCTGAGCAGAAGCTAAATTTGGAAGCAGGAAAAAAAAAAAGGCATACATGGGTCTCTAAGCAAGTACATTGAGCATACCTGCCGAGCCCCACAGAAGCCCGCGCGCGCACCCTGTGTGGGTTCCTAGCACTGCCTGCAACCCCCTTACTTTCACCCCATACATTTCCCTGCCCATCGTGTTAACCATTAACCCACGCGTTGTTTATAGCGAAGGCATTTCACTCTGACTCCTCCTGTTCACTCTCAGAGGTTGACTTTGCTTCTGAATTTACTAGAAAAGGACATTTCTTAAGTTCTCCATCTAAATTAAATCTACCAGTCTACCCCTGGGATCTTCCCCTTCCTCATGATACTTTTCCCTCCAGTTAGTTCCCCCCCCCCCCACAGGATCCAATGCTCTTTCCTGCAGATTGTTCCAGAAATTGCTCATGTTTCTCACCTTCAGTTTCCCCACCTCTAGATCTGAGTGGTTGGTCTCCAAGCATCTACGTTCTGGAAAAATCCTCAAGGGTCACTTGGCGCGGCTCCAATCCCACTTCCATCCCCAGCACGCCAACTGACACACCAGGGGCATGAGGCCCCGCTAGGCTTCGTGTCGCCCATTTGCAAAGCTCGGCTGTCCTTTCTCCTACGGACCCGGCCTGCATATTACATCAGCACGTGGCCACCTCCGAAGATCCCTTTCCTCATTCGCTTTCTAAACTGAGCTTTCCAGAAAGTACACCGACACCTGGTTTGCTTCCTTCTGCCCAGGGTCTTCCTCTTCAGTGGGTTTTCATGCCTCTAACTCAGTTTCTCAGTTTTGAGATGGTGACATATCCCATCTTGGGGTGGTCAGAAAGACAGAGCCTTTCTGTCTTGTCTCTGCTCAATTTCTAGAAGATCTAATCTGGACCCAGAGTCTTTCTTCTGGATCCATGATCTCAGAGGATTAGTGGATGAAATTATCCAGCTGTGTAAGGTTTATCCTACTGGGGTACCCGTGAAGCTCAGACTTATATTGTGTGACCTCCTGGCCACTGGTCTGTGACATCAGTGTCAAGTGAGGCAAACAGAGTGAAACACATTTCTTCTCTCCACACTCCTGTTTGTGATGCTCCTCCATTCACCCCGGAGGGCCAGCAACCATCGGAACACCACATGTGTACCAGATTCCTAAACAAACCATATTTGCAATCAGAAGTTAGAATTTTTTTTCATAAACTCTGGAACTAGAAATCCCACGCACGGCGTACAGTTTTATTTCAGACAATAATGTTTGCTGCAATAAAAATCTACTTATCAGTAAATAGAACTTCTCTCTTTTTCATTTCAAATCTTTAATCATTGTGAGTCAAACTGAATTATTCATAATTCTTAAGACAACATAATGTTTGGACATGTTTGCTATAATTTAAAGCAGCAATTTAGATGGAAAGAAAACACTTCTCTTTATTCTGCGTTTTAGCATATAAGTAAGCAATTAATCTCGGTTTGAGTTTATATGACTGTTTAGTAGTAATGCCTTCCTATCCATTTATGAATTTAACTCAACATGCATTCCGTAATTCTTATTTCTTGTTTTTGTTGTTGTTAGAAATTTAGCCCTTGGGCAAAATAAAGGAAGTAATTACTTTTTGTCAAAACGTTGCAAGACTGTAGCTCAAGGCTTATAAAGGAGACTTCATCAAGCCTGTATGTCTTCTATGCCTACCGTTACTTTACTTATCCTGAGAGCCCTCAGAAGACAAAGCTCTTCATTAATGGACTCAACTATTATACTTCTAATTTTAACAGAAGGTTTTGGATATGTGGTGGTGTAAATGGGATATTATTTGAAAAAAAAAAGCGTGAGTGAAAACCTTTATAGATGTTCTCCTTTGATATATTTCCATTTAAATGGCCAATTTTATTAAAGTGCAAAGGGACCCTAGCCATGCACATCCGGTCATGAGTAGCCATGTCTCCTAACTCAACACAAGAGAAATCTTAGATCTAATGAGAAAACAGCCTTTTAAGGACAGCTCTTCAGAAAGCGGCTGAGAGTCTACTCATGCATTTAGATTTATTTGTGGGTATAAACATGCATATTACAGAACATCTGGTTTTTACCTTTTCATAGTTTATCATCATTGAAAACTGCTGAATATGTTATTCCTTGGACAAGTGATTTTTGTCATGACTTTTTCATGGGGTGACTTAGCATAGAAGAGTGAAAATTACCTCGTCCTCATACAAGTGATTCAGAACACGAATGAATGATGATGCTTTTATATTAAAAAGGATGCGACAACAATTTAAAATAATAGATTATCACTTTTAATATTGATAAACTCAGGAACTACCTTGGTAAAGATCTTGCATGAACCTACTTGGAGCAAGAATGGATTGGAATAGGCCAAAATGTGGAATTAAGAAAAAGATATTAAACTATTTTTTTCTTTTTCTACTAGACTCTTTCTACTTTATTTTGGTACTTATCATTTACTCTAGGTATTAAAAAGCAAACCAACCAACCAACAAACAAAAAAACCCCACACATTAAAAAAAGAAAATCAGAGTTTGAAGTCGTAGCCTCTGCTGTTGGGACAACTGTACAAATGTTTCCTGGTGTACATTCAGGTCAGTACATGTGGAGGCAGAGACGGTGCAGGAGCCGGGCCAGCAGAGGTCGGGGCAGTGGCGGGCTGAAAATGCCCTAGGGGTCTGGGCAGCACCCCTTCAGTGGCGGCCCAGGTCAGCTCAGCCAGTTTCTTCAGATCCCTGCTGGTCATTCCTGGACGTAGCTGCTTCAGGTGGGGGCACGGTCTGGGACAGGTGGTGGTTTCAGGTGGGGTGATACCTGCAGGGCCATCTGCTAGAAAGCACTGCCAGTAACGGGGGATACATCTTTATCCCCAGGGGTGTGGGTGGCATGTATGACAAGCTTTGTTCTCCTGGAAGAAAGTCCTTCCTGTCCTGATAAAAGCCCCTCTAAGATCCCAGTGAAAGGCCCTGTCTAAGAGGAACATGGTGGAGGGTTTTCTAGGTTACAGGAGCAGCCCCCCGCCCAACTCCAGAGTGAGGCTGATTTGGCCGCCACTATGGGTATCTCCCACCCCCACCATCCACTGTAGGCTCCTCATCTTCAACTGGCACCTGTTGGCTCGTTAGCATGAGCCAGACGCTCATCCCTGAGGGTATGTGCTGCTGAGGCCAAGGCTGTTGTGCGTGTTCATTCACCATCCAGTGTTGGCAATGGGCACCAAGACACATCCAAGTGTGTCACCTGCATGCCACTCGGTGACAACATCCCCCTAACTTCCCCTGGTCTCAGGCCATTACTACACCTACTGGAAGAGAGATTCTTCTTGTCTGCGGCTCTATTGGCATAGAATCTAAGGTGAACTTTCTTCTCATGAGCCCCTACAGAAGTGTTCTCTCTTAATGAAGACCTCCAAACCTACAAAGCCCAGAGTTTCAGGGACTGGAGGTCAGACTCCCTAAGTAGCAGCGAGAAACCCCTCCCATTTGCACCTTGGCCAAGACTCTTATCATGTTCTTGTTGGAGACACGGTACCAAAATGTGCACTTCGTCCTGGAGCCTGGTGTCCCATCTTTGTACAGTGTAGACTCCTGGTGGACGGTATCACCTGTCACATTACCAGCTCATCCCAATGCTTCCACAGGCCAGCTGTTTCGGGGATGGTATGGTTTGTGACCCGAAGAGTGGCTGTACTGGGCAGGACCCATTCCCCTCTCTTAATGTAAAATGGGTCGTCACTGAGTTAATGTTACTTAGTTAATTACCTGAGTTAATGTTAGTCTGTTCTTCTAACGGAGGAACAAATATTCCAAAGCCCCTCACAGAGTGGAGATGGCTAAGCCCCTGAAGGTAAGAAAGGTAAATTCACATGCACAATATGTATCATTTCTAGTCAGGATGGACCGCTGTTCCCTTCTGATGTAAAAAGGGATTGATTTAACCAGTTTACCACCAGTGGGTGGGTGGTCTCCTAAAGAAATGCTTCATAGGATCGTCTCTGACCCTGGCAAGCAAGGAGCTCCATAGTTTCAGCAGCTATGTGCCCTTTGCACACAGGTGCAAAGGTGAGGCCCACACACAGTGTCCATTCTTGCCAGCAGGCTCACCTCATGTGACCCTCATGCCAGCACTTGGGTGGCCAGTGATAAAGGCCAGATGTTGTCATAAGTAGTTTTGTCCACCTTGTTGCCTAGTGCTTCTCCTGGGGTGGATGCTTTCTGGGGGGGCATGCCGTGCAATGCAAAGATCTCTACCCTCTAGGTTTATCCCCATATGACCGCCACCACGTCTACACCAAGACTTCCTGTCCCCACCCTCCTGAACATTCTCCTTCTCGTCCCAGGATATGTTAGCCAAGCCCCTCAACGTGGATCACATCTCTCTGTACAGTCCAACCTCAGGCTACTTCTATTTCCACACGCGTGGCCCACCAGCTGCCCTGCTTGAAGCAAGGTAGCCTTACCACTCTCTGGTAGTACCTCCTCTGGGCTGGGCTGTCATTCATTTGTGAACTGACATTCATTTCTAACTCACACCCAAGTACTGAGCTGGCCCATCATAAGCTGAGCTCAAGCTTTTTCCTCCCATGTCAGCTCATCACAAAGGATCACCCATACGGGTGTATGCTAATTGGCAGGCCGAGTGCAGTTAGTGATGGGTGACATGGGGCCACTTGTTACCTGTGTGTGGGACTTAACCTGTGATCTGCTTAATGCTGGGTGCACCACCATCCATCTTGCAATAGATTGTTTCTGGGCCACCCACACTGATGGTTGAGTGGGTACATGATAGTCCAGTTCACAGAGAGTAGCAGTGGCCATATGGTTACTTGTTGCCCACGGGACAGGTGCTCTGTCCCTATCAAGACTCAGTAGCACATTGGGAGTTGTTCTACAAAAGACATACACTCTCATAGAAGACAGCTTGCCCTTGAACCACAGCCCGAAGCATCCACGTTGTGGGCCCTCAATGGGGCTCACACCAATTCATCACTGATATCTCCGGAACTAGACCGTACCGGGTCCTATGGCCCACGTGTCACTGTAGCTCAAACCTTCGCCTGGGACCACAGCAGGATCCTTCCTGCTTGGAGCCCCCTTAGAGCAACCACCTTGGGAGTCAACTGCTGTCTGAGCTGAAGCGGTATTCTCAGGTGTAGAGCACACTGTGGCCACAGCCTGGCCTACGAGGCACCGTATGAGTCAGGATTCTTTAAAGGATGGAAATTGGGACAGAATTCCCGCTTCTTTGGGAAATCCAAAAAGATCGTACTCGTAAGACCTTAGACTGATTGGGCAGAGCTCACCCATATTATGGAAGGTCCTCAAAGTTGACTGATTCTGAACATTAATCTTATCCGAAATATACCCTCATCAGAGCATCTGGCCTGGGGTTTGACCGGTCAGCTGGTCACTCTAGCCTACCCAGGTTGGCACATGGGACTGACCGTCCCAGGCAGTGTTGAGCCTTCTTTGTGATGGGAGCAGTGTGATTCAATGATTTCTCCCTTAATTTTGATAATGTGTTTCAGCAACCCCCCAGCTGCATCTAAATGTTTCACATAACGTGGCGGGACTGTGAACGTTCATGGAGGACATCCCCATCACACGGAACACATCTGTCTCCGCGCGGGTACATGATACATTAGCACGATGCCACCGATTTAGTGGATTAACGTGGCATCAGCAGGATGTTCAGATAATTCAGGCCCCTCTGGAGGATATTATGGCAGAGGGTTGGATATTAACCCAGCCTTGGGGCCAAGCTCTAAATGTACACTGGTTTTTCTGTGTGTGTGTGTGTGTGTGTGTGTGTGTGTGTGTTTAATCCATGTGGATACGAACTTGTTGATCCCTTTTCTGGTTGTAGCCAGCTAACCAGTGTTTACCCACTCTGCTAAGGTCACAGCCTCAGGCATGGACACCGATGTCTGATGAAGTGGTGAGAAGCCTCTTTTCACCCTCCACAACCCACATGGGCTTCGCAGGACACTGACTGGCAACTGAAATGCTGAGATGACGGGCACCACCTCCAGACCCTTTATGTTTGTAAGGGTGGCTCCTAATCCCCAAGAGATGGGGTATTGCTGCTGATGTGAGGTCTTGGCCACATGGGAACGGGGGCAGTTTCAGAGGCTTCCACGTGACGATGTGTATACAACAGCTTCTCAGCCACTAGGCGAAGCCCTGGTATGGGAACGGTGACACATTCAGACATGCCCACTCTACTTATTTAAGAACTGAAGACATAGCCATGAGGTGGGTCTGTGGACTGAGCGGGCCCGTTACAGCCAGATTTAGTCAGGAATTCATTTGTCACCTGGTGCCCGTGTGCTCCCAAGTTAGTCAGGGAGCATGAAGATGCTTCGAGTCTCTGAACATGGATACTGGCACAGACCAATGTACTGCCCTAACCAGACACCAAATATTGGGCACCCCCTCCCTAGTGTCAGTGACTTTGTCTATAAAAATTCTGGACTGTGTTTGTCCTGTGAGCGAATTATGAAAATTTGCAGTATACCCAAGCCCCGGTCTCATTATCAAGTAAAAGAAAATACTAGAGCAAGAAAATGGGCAGATTTCTTATGAGTCTAACCCTAAGCAATCCGATGATTATCGTCTCCTTTCTTGTAGCTAGATTAATATAAATCGCAGAGAATGCAGGTGATAAAGTGTGATATACCAAGAATTAAGTTGTTATGAGATGCATTCAACTGGGTGATCCCCCGAAAGACACCGATATCCCTGAAAATATATAAACTGGATGCTTCACATCATCATGGAATGTTGAAGCATTTAAGATCATAGCATTCATGTAAGACAAGATCTGTTCTTGCTAGAAAAAAAAGCAAAGTCTCAGTTCTCTGAATTTCCCAAAGATACGGGACAAATAATACCTCAGAGACGCAATTCATTGGCATCAAGTTCTCCAGGTAATTTCTCTGGGATGAAGAGCAAGCATTGTGATAGATGACAGGGGGTCTGTTCACAAACATTTGTGTATCGTTTTTTCCCCAGAAACTAGCAGTTATGTCCCCTAACAAAGAAAAGAACAGAGATGTAAAATATATTCCTCTTGGATAGGCACTGTGTGTGTGTTGGGAAGATGGGAGCGTAGAATGCTGTGTTCCAGAAAAGATGCCTTCTAACTACATTACAAAAATCAAAATAAGTTTGTAAAGCTTGACAACCTTTGTCTGCTACGTTTGGGGGTAGAGAATTTGCAAGTTCCATTTATTTTATTTTATTTTATTTTATTTTATTTTATTATTATTATTATTATTATTATTATTATTTAATTTGCAAGTTTTAATACAAAACCTCACAAACCGCCGTAAGTGTGCTGTCCTTCCAAAGTGCCGTATTTAACGGCAGATTCCAGGGAGCACTGGCGTTTACTCTAGACAGGACTTCCTGCTCTTTTTCTCCCTTGGATAGATCCAGAAACAAAACTACTTTAAGAAATGAAGTCACAATTCCGCAATATTTAGGAAAAATGGCTTACATAAAAGCATCCAAAATAATACTTCTTTTGTTCAAAGTTTAGGAGGTAAATCATCAAGAATTAATATTAAAATAGTGTTATGTATGCTGTGAAATGTAAGGTTTTCTGGGAAACGACACCTGCCATTTTGAAGGGCACCCCCAAGTATTTCACTGGAAACAGATGAGGAATGGTTGGGTCATCCAGCTCCTTAGTGTGATGTGCGACTTGCAAACAGAAAAACACAGAGCATAGAGTTTTAGATGTGTGCCCCGGTGCTTTCTTTCAAGAACCCCTGAGCCAATGACAAGCATTAAGAACATTATAGATCTACCTTTGGATATAGGGTGAAAGGCAGGCAGCATTGTACAGGGGACTTGAGGCAATATTTTTAAACCTAGGATTTTCTAGTTTTTCTTGAATATGGCTCCCAAAGGGAAATAGACATGTCAAAACAAAGCAGGTGCAAGCAAAAGAATTCTCACAGAGAGAGATGCAATTGCAAGGGGATTCGACATCGCCTCCAGGCGTGTTTGCAATAAGAGTATTAATGACCGGGTAAGAAACATGGCAAGAAATATTTGATGCTGCTCAAGGGACAAGAAAGACCTGGAAACTTGCCTTCATTCAGTGGAGGGGAGTGAAAAGTGGGCACATGTCTACTTGCTTGTATAAATCTTCATACAGTGCTACGTAAAGATTACACGATCCCAGAAAGAATACAGGCGGGCCATGTGGGCACTTGCATTCCCAGGGCCTGGGGAGGGGCCAAGGTCCAGAAGCCCGCCGGTGCTGACGGTCATGCGACGGGGACTGTCAAGCAGCCGAGTCTTTAGCACTGATACACGCACCCATTTGTTCGGAATTGTATCTTCCAGATCTAAACCTGGAGAAATGCATTCACAGAAAAGTGCAATCCTTCTGCTATATGACCCATCTTCACAATTTTTAATATGGCTCTCAACTGTGCCTTTCTTCATCCTAAGCTTCCTCAACTCGTCCTTCCTCTCTTTAAGCTTCCTTCAAAGGACACGGCCTGGCACAACCTGATTTCTGTTCCAGGAGGACGTGGTGCCTGCTGCTGGTGGTACTGGCAGGAGACCCCCACCGGCTCGGCGCCTCCAGATGTGGCCTCAACCGTGAGGTCCAAGATCACACCGTTTCCCAGAGCGGCTCCTCCCTGCTACCCATCAGCGTGGAACTAGAAAGGCCTGAGCATCCCGCAGCTCTCGGCAAATTCTGAAAGCTCTTTATAATTCCAGAACTTCCCACGGTTTTGTTGAACATTCTTACTGGACCTCAGCCTCCGCGTAACCTGTGTGGCTCCTGCCAGAAAACCTGAGCCACAAGGAGCACAGGGCTGCCCTCCACGCGGAAGACAGGGGCCAGCAGCACGGGGAGCCCACGCTTCCGTCCACTCCCATGCCCTGCACTTAGCTAACGTCCATCGTTTGCCCCAGGGCCTCTCTTGGTGTCCTACATTCTGTGGGTCTGGACAACTGCGTAATGACGTGTATCCATCCTCACAGAATCACAGCGTGCAGTTTCAGTGACCCGAATATCCTTTGGCCCCCACCTATGCATCCTTCCCTGCCCTCGGATCCCTGGCAACCACCAGATACTGTACTGCTTCCGTGTTTTACAGTTTCCAGGTCATCACAGAGTTGCGATCATACAGTACAAGCCTTTTAGTTGGTTTCCCCCACTGAGTGATGGGCATTTGAAGTCCCTCCATGTCTTATCATGGCCTGAGAGCTCATTTCTTTTTAGCACTGAATAATATTCCATTATTAATAATATTTCATTAATGATAATAATTAATAATATTCCATTATTGTTTGTAAGTGGTATAGAGCATGTGAAAATGATGCAATTAAAAGGTAGGGAAGGAGGTATGTGGGTGACTCAGTGGCTGAGTGTCTGCCTTCAGCCCAGGGTATGACCCCAGGGCCCTGGGATTGAGTCCCACATGGGGATCCCTGCAGGGAGCCTGCTTCTCCCTCTGCCTGTGTCTCTGCCTCTCTCTGGGTCTCTCATGGATAAATAAATAAAAGATAATGAAGGATCTTAGCAAAACCCAGGAATTCCAGTCTAGCCAAAAACTGAATCCATGAGGGAAAAATAAAATCAAATCTCTAATTAGTTTTAGCAAATAACTTAAAAGATTTTCATTTATTAAAACAGAAACTACAAAAATGAACAAATTTCACTACTGAAATGAGAGAAGACAAAGGTAAGGAGATGAGATGAAAACAGCACCATTATGGAACTTTTAAGTAAATTAGGAGAAAGCATAAAGCATAATAAATACAGCTGATGACTACATTATTAATAAACAGTAGAGTTTTGGGGCAATCACAGTGAATGCAAAAGAAAAGACCCATAAATTAGAGCACATAGAAAAAAGGCCAAAGCTGCTTCACAGAAGATAGTAAAATTATTGTTCCTAATATAAAGACCCAAATAGTTTTGTTCTGTGATGCCAAGATCACAATGAAAGGAAAACCATGTTTATGAAGCTCCCAAACAGAATTAGTAGCTGGGAAACATCTTGTCACTGTGCTGGTCACTCCCTCCACGGTGGCCACGTCCGCCTTCTCTAGTTCCGTCTCCACAGCGAGAAATGCTGCTGCACTTTTCCACACACCACGCAGGACTGGGGCTCATGACATCAGTGGTTCCCATTGTGATGTTGAGACTGTGAGAAGCCACAGGCAGACGGGAGGAGGTCAAGCGTGTCACCGGGACCCCGCGTGATCTGGGTGTAATGACCAAGGGGACTTCAGGGCTCCCTCTGTGAAGAGACAAGTGTTCCTTTTGGGGGCAGAAATCAAATTATTTGTTCACACAAACCAGTGCAGTGGCCAAGGTGTGGGGACGGCACCCAAAGATGCTACACGTCCACCCATATGCGTTCTCCCCTCCTTCAGCAGGACTCGAAGATGTTTGTGGGATGCACAGATTTCACAATGAAGACCGCGTTTTGAGTCTTCCTTTTGTGTCAGCCCACGAAACCAATTTCTGGTCAAGGCGGGGGCGGGGGGGACATGAAAGGGTGGGATTGGTGCCACTCTTGGGGAGTATCTTTAACGGGAGAGGACATTTCCTTTCTTCTCTTTCTGTTTTCTTGCTGCCTGGATTGGAAGTGACGCTGTACCTGGAGTGCACATCCCACACCACGAAGTCCCCTTGGTAATAGCCATATGAAGTAGACCTACACAGAGGCCGGCATCCTTGACCACGGGATGCAGTATCCATCCAAAGTGGAGTACTCTCCATAGACAAGGAGAAAACCTCACATTATAATAGGTTTCTGTTTCTTACAACTCAGTGTAACAGACCAAGTAATCAAAAGACCAAGGAAAGACACTTGTGATTTCTTTTATAAGCAATAGGGAGCCATTGAATTGTTTTATTTGGAAAAATAGCTGAGACGTATGTGTGTGTTAGCAAAATCACTTGGAATTGTTGAGTGGGGCAACTCACAAGTCAAGCTCACCAGGAAAGAGGAGATTGCAGTGATGCAGAGGAGGTTAAACTGAAGTGCTCATTTATGCCAAACTGGGGTCAAGCACCTGTGAATCACACTGGCAGATAAACCCAACACACGTGAGACCACATGTCAGCATCTCAGCCTAGAGGCCAGAACACAGGTGAACGCAGGGTAAAGAGTGCTAGTGCTCATCGCTGAAAACTACAGACACCAAAGAAATATTCGAGCGTGTTGATTTTAAATTATCAGCAAAAACAAACAAACAAACAAACAAACAAACAAATAAATAAATAAATAATAAATAATAAATAAATAAATGGCAAAAACAAAACACAGGAATTTGAAATGAACCGCAATGCCTAGAAAACCAGGACCAACTGTGTGTGTGAATCTAGATAAAACCAAGTCACAGGAGAAAGAGAAGCAGCAAATACCTCAACAGATAATGTTGGTTTTTCGGAGCGGTCATTACCAGCAACAAATAGAAAACTGCTCAATGATCATTTTGGCCTCATGGATGCCAGAGGATGCTTCAGAAGAAGTTGGTTTAGTAGTCGGGTGTCAGACAAGCCAGAAATTAGTCACTTCTTAAACACTGGAGCATAACTTGGTGGTCTGTGCATGGTCAGATCCTGCTATCCACTAAAACAGGACAGACCCTTTGAAAATGAACTTTAATTTTTCAGTCTTGGTGAAGGTAGACAGATCTGTCCATGTTTCTTGATGACAGGCTTTATAAAAGCACACATTTAATAATAGAGACAATAATGCTGACAACCCATAATTTGAAATAATACCTGAGTCCATCCATGGCATAGATGAGGGTCTCACTAATACTGCCTGGGATTGATAAGTGTTAGAGATGCACTATGACGGGGAAGGGGAATGTCTGTTGTCCTGGCATCATGTTTCCAAGGGACAGTTTTCCACAAGACAAGTGTGCCTGGGCTCTCTCCATGCTCCTTGCCACGGAGAGCTACTAGGGTATTTGAAGAGGGGCTGCAGGTTGGGGACACTGTTGGGGCATTTCCCTCTGGCATAACAATCCAGTCTACTCAAGGGCCATCAGTGCTGGGATTCGCTGCCTCTCCTTCCTGTCTGTCCCCGAGCAGTGTGGGGAAACAGCCCCGGAGAGCATGTCTGCTCTGCAGATTCACACTTTCATTCTCTGCCTGATTTCTCTATGGTCTCCTGTAGGACGGAAGGGGAGGGAAGGGAGAAATGTAGATAGAAGAGTGAACAGGGTGGTCCCACCCTTGATCTCATTGGGTTTACCAAGCAGCGTGAAGAACCGATGAATAAACGGGAGACTATGACACAATATGAACAGTCCTCGGAGAGGGAAAGTGTCAGCTCTGGTGACGACCATCCAACCCATTTTCTCGTTGACCAGCACGTTTGTGCACCCTTAATTGTTCCACTACTTAGAGCAATTATCATCAGGAGCCAGTTGGAAGTGTGCAACCTGAGAAGGGCGCCCTCCCTGGAACTCAAGGTGCCGACACGGAGACCAGCAGTGTCCTCCCGCGCTCAGATGTGGTAGCGGCTGCAGAGCGGATTCATGACCTAGATCTGAAGTCTGAGTGAGCAGAGGTAGTGGCACCAATAAGGTTGAACCCATAAAAGCCCCACAAAGTAGAGCATCTGGTTTCTGAGGCAGCAGCAACAGTAGCACCAGTCTCTTCCTCAGGGCATTTCTACAGTGTGGTTTGGGACCTTTTGACTGGACCGTAACCTTGGACACATTTCTCTACTTTGTAAATGAGTCCATGAGCATCTGTCGCTTATAGGGAAGTATACTCACTGACATAGATGTATCAAGGCCAGCTGTTAGGGCTCAAGGACCGTCCTGGAGGAAGTAGCCTCTAAACTCAAAGCTAAGTTGAAATTTACTGAATAAAGGAGGGTAAAAAAGCAACGCATCTGCAGGCATAGAAAACAGGTTAAGGGGACCAAGAGACTGAAAAAAGATATGCTGGCCTCCCAGAAATGAAGGAATTTCAAAATCACTGGAAAATAAGGAAAAGGGAAGTAAGGTCGGATAGTAAAAAAAAAGGTTAAATCTTGTAAACCACAAAAAAGATACTGACACATGGAAGATAAATGTGAACTCCTTAAAGGGTATTAACAAGGATAATGATAGGTCCAGGTGTTTTTAGCTGGGATTTTTCATGGAAATTGAGGAGACTATAAGGAGAAACTGGGCACAAGTGTGATGATATAAATCCTTAGCTCACGATCAACAGAAGGGAATTTCACAAAGTGGGTGAAACAGAGGCGATTGGAGAAGCTGGAGACAGTCAGGGAGGATGCTGTCCCAGACGCCCAGGGAGGAAATCGCTTTACGAAAGTTGGAGAGGGTAAGGGAGATAAATGATGATCTTAGTGAAAGTGATTTCTGTGAAATGGTGGAGAGAGAGCCAGGACTGCAGTTTGTTCATAACTGTGGGCAACGAGTGCGTGGAGACAGCGGATGCTGACAATTTTTAGGAAGTGTGACTACAGAGATGAAGGCAAAGGTGCATGGAGTTAGAGTATGGAACTGAATGTGGCACAGAAAAGACTGCTTTTTATTATTTATCTATTATTTTCTCTCAAGGATGTGATAGAATTGAGTCTAATTTAAGAACTGATTTAAATGATCCATATGAAGAGAGCTGGGAAAAGCGGAAATTACAGAAGAGAATAGGGTGCAATAAACGGTCTGCATTAAAACTGTAACCTACTTTCGGTAAAACTGGCACTACATTTCACATAGTCTGCAAATGTGGAGATTCCTATAAGAAAGGCTTAAAAACTCAAGGTATTTGTCTTTCTTAAAATTCTATAGAACTATTTTAAAACACAAGAGAGTCAAATTATGTTATATTTGTGGTATTGTGATGTAGAAATACAAAACAAATTGCAAAAAGACAATGGTAAAGAATTATGTTACATGGTTATCCTTTAGCAGAGTCGCAGAAAGACACAAAATATATAGTTTTAGTCTGTAATTGAAATTTCATGATATCCAGTGGGGACTGAAACAACTAAGATATTGTAGAGTTAAAAAAAAAAAACCCAAACCCTCAAAGGTACCCTCTAAATTTCTAAAGGAGATAGAATGTTTCTCAAACAGAGAATATAATTTTCCACGGGAACATTGGGACGAAGTCTGCAGCCTGCTGATAAGAAGGACAATGAGTGCCATGGAGCTAAAAGTGGTTCCAGGGAGTATGAACTATTTAAATTGAACACAATATAAAATCTCAAACTATGTCAGCACATCATAAGAAAATTATTTTAGAATGTATATGCAGAGGAATTCAGAAAATAAGGTTGATGTAATAGGGGAACTAACAAAATTCAGGAGTGTAGGATAAGGTTCAAATATCTTAAAATGATGCCTCTATTGTCCAAATATTGCCATTATTGTGAAATAACTTGAAGCAGTAATGTGTCTGTGAAATTGGAAGTGAAATCAAGTCTTCCCCTTTTTAGAAAATAGCCACTTGCAAAAAGGTATATCGAACAACACAAGGAGTGATTTCTTGGGAAAAGTAAGATGTTCAGGTTAAATAGAAGATGGTGTCATCAAAATCATTCTAGTTTTAAAATGCAATTACTCAACTAGCATGTGTTATCTGCATTGGGTTATGACTTCCTTGGGGGAAGTTTAAACACTTGGGTAGGAGGCAATCTTGAAATATTTAAATGTGGAATATGACTAATAGTTGAGAGATGCTTCTCAGACATTTAACCTGAGTAACTGTGCTGCTGAAGGATAGATATTCCCAGAAACAACAGTTTCATGAGGGAAGGTGGTTCATTGTGATTTCTTATGAGGAGAAAATCTTTTATTTTTACATTCCTCATATTTATGTTCAAATTTAGTACCTGTGTGAAATGACATTTTATTTCTACATCTGAAACTACTGGTTTCAAGAGGTAATTTGTGAACACAGTTACACAAATTTTTTGTTTGTTTAAGAGATTTTATTTATTCATTTGACAGAGAAAGAGATGATGATAGATGATAGATAGATAGATAGATAGATAGATAGATAGATAGATAGATGATAGAGAGCACAAGCAAGTGGAGGGGCAAAGGGAGAAAGACAAGCAGACTCCTGGCTGAGCAAGGAGTCAAATGCAGGGCTTGAGTCCAGGATGCTGGGATTATGACCTGAACCAAAGACAGACACTTAACTCACTGAGCCGCCCAGGTGCCCCCAACTTTTACATGTTAAATGATGTCATTGGGAATGGCTGAGTAAGGGCCTATAAGCATTTTCTCTTCCATAAAAGATTCGAGAACACTGGCAAAACTTAAAACCAGCGCTTTCAGGTATCTGAAAATGAACCAAAGGCTGGCATTAATGTGGGAAGCATTTATTCAAGAATAGTGAATCTCTCCAAACACTGAGTTTTGCAGCATTTCAACTTGTTTTATCCCTGCCCCCACTCCAGCTCCATGGTATCCTTGAGAATAAGCATCTGCATCCATGAGGTAAACCAGAAACCAAGCTGACTCTAGCGGAACAATAGGAGAGCTGAAGCTCTTTTAAAGTTCCGTTCTCAGAACGTTACTATTATTTGACCTGAAAATATAGAGTCCCTGAAAAATCCACTTTCAAGGCCTGTTGGTTATTGACCTGACCTAGCGGTTACCCAGTGTGAAGAGCCTTTTACTCATGGACATTTTTCAAGAACAATTAGCACCGATTGTTCAACATTGCAGCTGCTGACACTGAGGTGACAGTTGGGAGGAAAAGAACAAGCTCACCCTGAGACGTAAAGGGAGAAGCCATGGAATGGGATGTCCAGAGGAACTTTGAAACATCCTGACATAAATGCTGAGTGTTAAAGGTATAGTCCAACATGCACATAAGGCTGTGTGGTACATACAGGGAATCTTTGTGGTTCCAGGTGTGTGAGTAGAACTATCCCATCATTAGCTAACCAAGAAGAGTCTTCAGGGCTCACATACAACAAGAATACAGACATTCAGAATTAGTTCGGAGACCCACTGAACTAGTCGCAAGAACAGCAAATCCTGGGGAGGGAGGTGAATCTCATTTCCTGAGTTGCTACATTATAGTATTTAAAATGTCCAGTTCCCAACAAAAAAAAAATTATGAGACATGCAAAAAAAATAGGTGTTTATATCGAAATAAAAATAATCTGTAAAAATGGTATTCAGAGAAGCCCAGATCTCATATTTACAAAGTAAAATTTTAAATCAGCTATCTGAAATATCTTTGTAAAACTAAGGCGAAGCAAGTCTAAAGTATATTAATAAAATGATGCAAATGCTACCCAAAAAGATCCAAGTGAAAATTCTATCGTTAAAAGTGCAATGTCTGAGGATCCCTGGGTGGCTCAGTGGTTGAGCATCTGCCTTCAGCTCAGGGTGTGACTCCAGGATCCTGGGATCGAGTCCCACGTCGGGCTCCCTGCATGGAGCCTGCTTCTCTCTCTGCCTGTGTCTCTGTCTCTCTCTCTCTCTCTCTCTCTCTCTCTCTCATTCTTTCTCTGTGCGTCTCTCATGAATAAATAAATAAAATCTTTTAAAAAGTGCAATGTCTGAGGATCCTTGGGTGGCTCAGTGGTTGAGCATCTGCCTTCAGCTCAGGGTGTGACTCCAGGATCCTGGGATCGAGTCCCACGTCGGGCTCCCTCCCTGCTTCTCTCTCTGCCTGTGTCTCTGCCTCTCTCTCTCTCTCTCTCTCTCTCTCTCTCTCTCATTCTTTCTCTGTGCATCTCTCATGAATAAATAAATAAAATCTTTTAAAAAGTGCAATGTCCAAAATAAAGAATTTGCTAGAAGGACTTGATAGCAAATTCAATCAGGTGGAAGGAAAAAAAAAGAAAGCTGAAGAAAGGTCAGTAAAGATTCTCTAGACTATGGAACCGGTTTAAAAAAAGAATGAAACAAGAAAGTAATACAGCCTCACAGATGCCTGTGTCATCAGATATACCAACATACACAAGAGAAGATCCAGACAAAAGAGGAGAGAGAAAGAAGGCAGAACAAATATTTCAAGAAAAGTCCAAAACTTTCCAAATTTTAATTAAAAAAACATTAATATTACATGTAAGAAGCATAGTTATCTCCAGGTGAATAAACTTAAAAAATTCCACACCTAGATGCATCATAATCAAATTGTCAAAACACAGAAAGAATATTAAAAGCAGGAAGCAAGAAGCAGCTCATTATGTGTAAGGGATATTCGAAAGATTAATGACTGATTTCTTGCCAGAAACTGTGGAAGCCAGAAGGCAGTAGGTATTCAAAGAACTGAAAGAAAAGCACTAGTCAATCGAGAGTTCTATGTCCAACAGATCAGCTCTTTAAAAGTAAAGAAGATAAAAAGACATTCCCATATGAACAAAAACGGAGAGAATGTGTCACTAGAACATCTGCCCTCCAAGAAATACTAAAAATAGCCCTTCAAAAAATCTAAAAGGACACCAGACAGCAACTTGAACCCACATGGACAAAAATAGAATAGTAGTAAAGATTGCTATATAGGTAAAGGTAAAGGACATTGCAAATGTGTCTTTTTCTTTGTGACACTTTTCCCTTCCTATCTGAATTGAAATACTGCATTAAACAGTAATTATAAAACTGTGATCCTGCACATAGGATGTATAATGGTGTCATTTGTGTGACAACAGCACAAAGGAAGGTGTAGGGAATAGAGATATATAACAGCACTGTTTTGTATACTACTGAAATTTATTTGGTGTTAATTCAAACTAAATTTTAAAATAAAGATTTCCACACTATAATTCTGGGTATAAGCTCAAAGCAACCAGAAAGAAAAAAAAAACCCAAATTATATTTTTATTATATTTTAATATTATATTTTAATTATCTATTATTATATTTTATTATTCTTTTATTATAAAAAGAAAAATAAGGACATTAAGTTGGCATGCTAAGAAAAGAACACATTGAGCACACAAGAAGGCAATGTCGGAAGAGCAGAGGAACAACCACAATGATCGGAACACATTAAACGCAAATAGCAAAATGGAAAATGTAAACCCAGCTTATCAGTAATAACACTAAATGCAAATGGACTAAAGACTACATGAAAAGGCAGAGAGATGCAGATGGATAAAAATAATTTAAAAACCAGCCAGGTCTGCTATAAGCTGCAGACAAGAGACACATTTTTGTTTCAGACAAATAGGTTGAAAAGATAAGATGAAAAAGATACACTACAAATGGGAGCTTGTGAGGGGAGAAGCTGTGTCCTACCAGCCACCGCGGCCTGGCCCTGGGGACAAAGCCTGATACTGTAGACAGAGAAGGAAAGTGTCTAGGTGTACCAACACGTGCAGTGCTGCGAGGGAATTGTGTGACTATAAGTGATATTAAGAAAAAGAATGATGGGGATCCCTGGGGGCTCAGTGGTTGAGCATCTGCCTCTGGCCCAGGGTGAGACCCTGGGGTCTCGGGATCGAGTCCCCCATTGGGCTCCCTGCATGGAGCCTGCTTCTCCCTCTGCCGGTGTCTCTGCCCCTCTCTCTGTGTCTGTTGTGAATAAATAAATAAAATCTTTAAAAGAAGAAGAAGAAGAAGAAGAAGGATCCCAAGTCAATGACCTAACCTTCCACTTTAAGAAACTCGAGACCTATAAACCAAAGCGAGAAGAAGGCAGGCTCCGGAAGAGAAGCCCCAGGCCCACCTCAGCAGCCCGAGCCCAGCAGGGTCAGCGAGCCTGGGGGCGATCCCGCAGCTCTCCAGGCTTGCAGCTGCCCCGGAGGGAGAATCCCCACTCGGCCTTGCCCGCCCGCGTCCACTTGGCCCTCACCTGGGCGCCCCAGTCGGACGACGGGTGCTGCAGACTCTCCCATGTGAGCGACAGCCCTGGGCGCCCTGGTCGTGTGACGTGCCGCAGGTGGACACCGGCCGAGGCTGCACCACCGTGTCTGAGGACTGAGCTCTGTTCTGACGGGGAACAGTAAACATGCTAAGTTGTCTTCTATCGCCACTTTCCCTTGGGAGCGCGTGCATTATCACAGCAGCTTAACGGATGTGGAAGGGAGAAACATGGTCAGGACTCAGTTCCTTAAAATATATAGGATAGTTTTCTCCCAAGGCAAGCTCCAGATGAAGGTATTTACACCAATTCCCTTCGCTGTGTCCAAGGAGCCTCCCTAAAAATTCCTACCAGCGACTGGTCAGTAGAAAGGAGGAAGCGACAGGACGTGACATACGTTCTTTCACTAGTGGCCTAACCCCAAGACGGGGGTCAGTCCCTTCTGTTCCAATTCCAGACATCAGAACTTTGTCACATGGCCACCTCCAGATGCCACACGGACCCCGCAATGTCGTGTCTAGCTGTGGGTGAATCCTATGCTCACACTGGGAGGAGTGGATATTGGTGGAAAAGCGGGAGTCTCCCGGAGCTCGGCTTTCTCAAATGGAACTTCTCAATGCAATTCCTTTTTCAACTCTTTTTTTTTCTATTGACACCGATAGAAGTTAGTACTTGATTAAGTACCATGTCACTGCTCCATTTCCCGATTTTGAGAGGTTGAGAACAATCGTGACTTTTGAGTTACAAAGAACGACAGCAGAAATCCCTTAACCCGTCTGCCTCACAAACGGAGGAGGACATCGAGGAGATTGACCCAGATCCGTGACGGCCGAGTCCGAGGCAGCGTCTCCACGGCCGGGCTTCCAGGGCTGCGCTGCTTCTGTGTCCGTGTTGCCATTTCAGAAGTAAGCGTTTCAGAGCGTGGGGCAATATTCCGTGGAATGTTTCCTTTGCGGGGACATAATAAGGGGACATTTTCTTTGGAGGGGATGCTTTGGGGAGAGCAGATAAGGGAAGTAATTGAAAAATACAGTCTGTGAGAACAATAAAGGCCATAGATTTCAGAAAATAAAGCAGAATGTGTGATTTAATATACTTTGAAGTTCAAGTACAAGCTCCTTTGAAGCAATTCTCTATCCTACATCTTCAAGAAAAAGTTCAGAAGAGCTATGTTGAAAAGGTCAGTTATATAATTTTTGCATCGTTTTAGCTAAATTCAGAACAGTGGATATTTTTAGCCAGGACATTGAGCTTAATTCATGTACTCACACGGCGAGGTACAATGTATGGTCATTAATATAGGTTATGATTGATATGTTGATTTTACCTTTTTATTTTCTGCCTAAAGTGCTGTTTTCGTAACAAAAATATCGTTTAGTGATTTCAACCAATGTTATGTGACTTTTGAATTTACATCTCCACCAAGTTCACATCTCTGTGTAAGTTCTGGATTATCACCTCTGTTAAAGGAATGCCATGGTTTCAACCCTGCAGAGTTCGCAATTACGTAGGATGTTACCCCTTTATAAGTAAATATATATATAAAGCTCTTCTCTACTCTTCTACACTAAGCTTATTAATTTACGTCATGACAGCAGTTGTGTGCTGGTCTTTGGTTTTCTTTTCTTTTCTTTTTTTCTTCTTTTCTTTTCTTTTCTTTCTTTTCTTTTCTTTTTGTTCCTTTTCTTTCTTTCTTTCTTTCTTTCTTTCTTTCTTTCTTTCTTTCTTTCTTTCTTTCTTTCTTTCTTTCTTTCTTTCTTTCTTTCTTTCTTTCTTCTTTCCTTCCTTTCTTTCCTTCTTTCTTTATTTATTTTTTTTTGTCTTTGGTTTTCTTAAAATCCTTTAGCATATAATTGGTAGAGACCAGTGATTCACGGCTTTCTCATTCAACCGGACATTTTGACAAGTCATTACCCAGCTGCTGCTCATTGAAGCAGGTGTTGCAAACCATGCACAGGCTGTTCCAGGTTGAGCTGGTCACTCTGCAAACCAGTGTAGCAAAGATGTGAGTCTAAGCCAATGGTTTATTTATTTTTTAACTTCTTGAGCAGCTCAATTTCACTCATCTTTCTTGAGTGTTTTTTGTGTGGGAGGCACTGCTCTCGAGGTGGGAGATGCTAGATGGGATGAACAACACTGCCTTCTTGCCCCCAAGAACCTTTGGCCGTCCTGTTCCTGCTCATGTTTCCTAAACTAGTTCTAGCTTTACCTCTCAGAATTCTGAACATATTGAAACATCATTTACTACATACGCACGCCTTTGAGAAATTCTTCAATAATAGTGAATGCGGAGGAGTGTGTCAGTAGTGTGGAAATAATTATTTCCAAACATTTCTTGACAGTGTGTACTAAGTTCTTAAATGGCATGTGTTTGGCAAAGACTAAGGCTAATTTAAAGAAGATGAAGAAGAGGGAGGAGGAGGTGGAAAAGAAATAGAAAAAGAGAAGTAAAAATCAGAGAAGAGATCAGGGAGGGGTGACTGGGTGACCTTGTTGGTTAAGTTTCGGTGGGATCAAGCCCCACATGGGGCTCTGGGCTCTGCAGAGAGTCTTCTTGAGATACTTTCTCCCCCTCTGCCCCTCGGCCCCCCTCTAAAATAAATAAATAAATAAATAAATAAATAAATAAATAAATAAATAAATAAAATAAAAGGAAAAGAGTTAAGAGATCCTTAAACCGAATTATGTATGAGTTTACAACATTTGAAATTCACATCTGCAAGGCCATTACTTTTTTCAAAATTACTCTTAAGGTGAAAAGTAAGGTGAAATGAAGGGAACTACTATGCCAGTTGAAATTTGAATATACTCTACCTCATTGTAAATATATAGCAAAAACTAGAAAAACAACATTAAATAGATAACAACCAAGTCTGATCTAATTGAATAAATATTTTTAAGCATTAGCCATGCATAAAATAGTTCAGATCACACAGAGACATAGATGTTTAAGGTATAGTCTGTATCTAAAACCTCAATCTCTTAAAGGAGGTGAAAATTGCACAAAAATGAAGATCATGAACTCCAATAAGAAGTAAAAAGTGTAGGAGGAAAGGTTCAAAGCATGAACATTCTAAAAAGTGGCAGACATGTTTGATAAAAACCGCAATAATCTAACGCAAATGAAGCATGGGCCCCAGCTGGGAAATAGGCTAACATTAGTCTGGAAATGTATGTTGTACCTACGAGTGTCTCGAGTTTTTGTTTGAAGGGTACCGGTGTTTTTTATTAAACATTATGGCATATGGAAGTTTCCAGGTAGCAGAGGAACATGAATAAAGTTGTAGGTTATCTGCTGTGGAGAAATATTTATGGGAACCATGCATGCAAAAGCCATATGCAAGGGCAGTTGTCTCCATCCAAGGAATTATGAGGCAGCTCCTGAGTTAGCTAGATGGCAGTGGGAATGGCAACAGGAGCTAGATCCTCATGTGAGTGATGTTCTACAAGTAGAACCAACCTGTCAGCTTGCTAGGGAAGAGGAAGTGAAGAGAAAGGAAGCAGACCCTGAGACTCAAGGCCTGGGACTTTTCCTGAGAAGGGCACCACGAACCACTCTGTGGATGCCAAGAAGACGGGCATGCTCATGAGCGATAACAGTGTTCACACATGCATGCAAGGACACGTGTTCACTTTAGGGTGCGGTAAAACTTCACACCTCAGTTAGAAATGGAGACAGGAGATTGCAGGAAGGTAGATTCTGGAGATGGAAGGCAGGACGCCATTGCTGATCTCAGGAGGGGAGGAGAAGTCTGGGTGAGGGTGTGGGGTGGCTCATAGAGGGAGAGATGGAGAAGGCAGGTGGGCATGATAGTAGCCTTTGTGCTTGGAGTCGAGGGGGAGAGTGATGCAGGGTATAAGGACAAGTAGACCCAGAGATGGTGATCTGAGACATAGGAGGCTCAGGAGGGCCCACCATTGGAGGAGACAAGAAAATATTCTGGAAAAATCTTTTTTAAAAGGTGCAGGGCCACATAGCCGGTTAAGCGTCTGCCGTCAGCTCAGGTCATGATCCCAGAGTCCTAGGCTTGAGGACTCCCTGCTCAGTGAGGAGTCTGCTTCTCCCTCTCCCTCCACCCCTCATGCTGGGTCTCTTGTGCTCTCTCTCTCTCTCTCTCTCTCAAATAAATAAATAAAATATTTTTTAAAAAGAAAAAAAAATATTCTGGGAAGTCCGAGTAATCAAAAGCAGATGTCTCCAGTTTCAAAGAAGATGGGGAATGGGAAGAGGGTGGATGTGATAATTATCACTTGTTGTTACTAAAGGTAGAGTTTCAGTCGAGCTCTTTGGCTGCAACCCATTTATTATTCTCTCATTACAGAGTGCTGGTAAGGGAGATGAAGCCAACGTAGACTGAGCATTCAAGGAGAAATTTTTTTAAAGATTTTCTTTATTTATTCATGAGGGACACGCAGAGAGAGGCAGAGACCCAGGCAGAGGGAGAAGCGGGCTCCATGCAGGGAGCCTGACATGAGACTCGATCCCGGGACTCCAGGACCACGCCCTGGGCCAAAGGCAGATGCTTAACATCTGAGCCATCCAGGGATCCCCTCAAGGAGAAATTAATATAAAAACTGAGAATATATTATTTTGAATGAGCACCAACAGTGATGAAATATTCTTTATTCATTTTTCTTTGAAGTAGAGTATTTTAATTTTTAAAAATCTTAACAGGATAAACTAAAATCCTTTTTTAAAAAACTGTTTGAAAAAAAGATCTTGGAAAGGATCTTAGATATAAGGCAGAGGAAAATGTTAGACACTGAGGAAATGTGTAGATCCAACTCAACAAAATAGATAATAAGGCTCCACATTAGAAAAATAAAATGGGGGGGGTGAATGTGTAAATAGAGAAGAAATGAGAAGGAGGAAAAGGAACATAAGACCAAGTGAATGAAAGCAGCCAAATAAAAATGTCTTTGGAGAGAATGTGGTCGGGGACGATTCACGCCCCTGATTTGGTTGCTCTGACATCAGCACCCCGCAGCCCAGAACATCACACATTCCACTGCCCTTTGTGAATGCAGGCGGGCTAGGGAAGCCAGCAGCACCTATGGGATCGAGACATACCCAGGAAGTGAGCAACTTAAGGAGCTGCAGCTACTGGGATCCATCAGAGACCCTAAGAATGTCCGTATCAAATGATCCCCGGAGGCACCTGGAGGCAGGAAATGGGGCTCAAAACAATCTCATGGGAAGGTCGCAGGAAGAGGCTGCTCTAGCGTGTGCTGGGTACACTGCTGTGGAGGTGCACGACTTGTACTAAGTAGAGGCCAGTGAGTGTGGTGCACGTTGGACGGCAGGAGACAGGAATATGGAAAGGCAAGGGGGTTGAGGACATGGCGTAGCAGATGCTAAGAAGGCAGTGGGACCCACTGCAGTAGCCAGGGCCATGAGGCACTTTGTGCTCGGTTTCAAGGGGAACGATTTTACTTATTTGTTCATTTATTTAAAGCCATCAAACAAAGATGGACGAGAGAGATTCAAAATTTCCTGGCTGCTTTATGTGGCATCAAGGTGTTTGCACAATGTGAATCTCAAATAATGAGCTCTCTATAGAGCCTAATATTCTCAGAGACCCACCTGACAGACAAATGGCGTAGATCCCTGAGATGAAGCCTGTACAATGTCAAGCCACCTAGGAGAGATGGGGACACGATGCCCGCACAGAGCGGAGGGCTCCATGCTGTTCTCCACTCTCTAGCCTGAACAGAGGAGTCTGCAACGCAGAATCTCCAAAACTGCGTTCAAAGCTAATTTAGTTCTAGTACTTGTTATATACTCGTCTCTCATGTAAGTTGAAACTGTCATTAATATGTTTATGGGTCCCCGGATCATAAAGAATGACTATTGTGCCCTTGATGTCGTGCACCTAAAATTTTAGCAGATTACTTGAGAGGAAGGAGGGTACATTGTGCAAGACGACTGGTCATGCCCCGATTTTAAGTGTTACCCTCTAACACATTCAATGTACAAGTTTAAGCTTTGTTTATTTGTAGTTTGTCTTACAAATCAACGTAGAGTTTTGATAATGAAGTATTTTGTACTAAGCAGTTTTCCATGGACTTCAGAGTAGTTAGAAGCTTCAGTTTTTTTTAAATCACTAAAACACAAAGAAGGAACCATACTTTCTCCAGCAAACTTATAAAAACCCCTAAGGAAATCTTTTAAAGTTTCACAGATTATATGTATTTGAATTCTGTTTATTATTCATCATATTCATTTTTAAGAGGCAGTATGACATAGATTAGGTTTCAAATCCCAGCCCTACATATTAACTCTGTGATCTTGGGGCAAGTTACTTAACTTTTCCATACTTCAGCCGCTTCATCTGAAATGGAGATGATAATTACACCTGTCTCTATGGATTCTTATGAGGATTTAATGAGGTAATAAAAGCAAAACATTTGAATAGGGTCCAGTAATGAGAAGACAAATCAGTTGATGGAAACCTAACCAGGACTAGCAGAGCTATCAGAATTATGAGTTAGACACAGTGAATTATAGAACTGTATTCTATATTTCAAAAAAAAAGTAGAAACGTGGAAAATATTTTTTAAAAACTCGAAACTATACTGATGAAACCTACAGTGTGTCAGATGGAAAATATATTGGATGAAATTAATGGCAAGTAGGACATTTCAGAATGAAAGAGCAGTGAATCTGAAGACATTCAATACAAACTGTCTAAAACAAAACAGAGAAACACGTATCTACAAACATTTAACATAGCCCCCCCAAAACATGGAACGATTTGAGTTGCTTAACACAGATGTCTCCGTGGTCTCCAACTAAGAGGAGACAGGTGAGACAGAAAAGTGTTTAAAAATAATATGGTCAATTATTTTCTAAATTGCCTTAGTGTAAGAGACACATGAAGAAAATCTCTGATTTGAATGGTTCAAAGAGAAAATCTTAAACAGACCAGAATGAAAGGCTCTCTACATGTATAGAGGAACAAAGACGAGAATGACAGAGATTCTCATCAGATTCAAGGCACAAAAGGTTGTTCTTTGACCAAAATAGAATTAAATCAGAGAGCAATACATGAAGATCTCTGGAAACCTCTCAAATATTTGGAGAGGATACATTTACAAACAATCAACAGTTCAAAAAAGAAACCACAAAGGAGATAAAAATATTTAAATAGTATGAATAATACTGTTTAAAAGGCACAATATATTAGAATCATGGGAATACACTACAGCAGGTGAGTAAAAGTTATAATATGTCCTCCCGTGTTAGAAAATGAGCATATTCTCATTTTAAAACTCCATTTTCCACCTCATAACATGAGAAGACTGAGGTAAGCAAGTCTAACCCAAATTTAGTAAATGAAAGGAGATAATCATCATAGGGGAAACTGAAATAGGAAACAGTAGGGAAAATCGATGAAACCAATGCTAAGTGTTTGAGAAGGAGGAAAAAAAAGAGAGAGAGATAAAACTCTAGTCACACTAATTAGTAAGGCAAAGGAGGGAGAGAGAATATTAGGAAGATGACATCACTAGAGAACCTACGCACAGATATTAACAGAATAATAAGAAAATATGATAGGACATTTATGGTAGTAAATTCAATAACTTAGGGGCCCTTGGCTGGCTCAGTCTGCAGAGCATGCAACTTTCTCTTTTTTTATAAATTTATGTAGGTATGTATTTATTTATTTTTAAGGTGATCTCTACACCCAATGTGGGGCTGAAAATCACAACCCTGAGATCAAGAATCCTGCGCTCCACTGGATGGAGCCAGATGGGTACCCCAGAGCCTGTGACTTTAATAAATAAAAGCTAACATAAAAATTTTAATTCTACCATTTAGATGAATGGGAAAATATCACAGAATTTATGTATTTCAAAGCTTATTTAAGAAATCATAGATATACCAAATAGCCCTACAGCTATCAAATGGAATCTGTATTTAAAAATATTTCCTCAAAAAGGACAAAGTTATCTTAAATTCCTAAGGCATCTTTCATGAAATGTTCCAAAGGTTTAAAGAAGAAATCATACCAATTCTACATAAATTCTAGAAAATTGAAGACATGAGTATACTTACCTGCTTGTTCGAGGAGGTCAGCATTCACCTGATACCAAAGTCATGCAAAGGGATCACAGGAGAAGAAAACTATAAACAAGCGTATCTCATAAATACAGAAGTAAATGCTCTAAACTAACTTTTAGCAGATTAAATCCAATAGTACATACAACAATGACGTGTCATGATCAACTGGTGCTTATCCCAGGAATTCAAGATGGTTTGAACATGAGAATTCAACCGATGGAATTCATTAAACTGAATAATAAAATATGCTGTGTCATTCTCTAAATAGATGCTGATAAGCATTTGCCAAAACTCAACTGATCAAAATGCCCTGTAAAGTAGGAAAAATAAGTGACTTCTTTCCATCAACGTGAGCGCATCTGTGACCCTGATAATAATACATAGTTTACTCATGAAGACTGTGCTTTCCTTGTGATCAGAGACACGAGAAACACACCCGTTCCCACCAGTTCTGTAAACACCGTGCTATAGGTTCTATCCTGTGAAATAATCTGAGAATAGAAAAGGAAAGGCCTGTGGATTCGGAAAGAAAGAAATAAAACGGAATTTATGCACAGATAATCACCTATGTAGAGATGACATAGTCACCTCTGGAGGAAATCGAGAGGAATCTCTTTTAAAAAGCCTTTACAACGAATAAGTGTCAGGATTCAAAATCAATACAGAAAAATCAATTGTGTTTTTATATGATTGCAAGTTATTTGGGAATTGAGATCTTAAATGTTTTATATTAGCATCAGAGTGATACTTAGGGTATATTTAGTAAGATCCCCTTTAAGATTTGTATGACGAAAACTATAAAACATGTTGCTGAAGACCATAAATAAAGCCTAAATAAATGGAGAATATAACATGTATACGGAGGAAAAGAGTAAATATTGCCACATGAATTCTTCCCACGGTGGTGATCCTGATCCAAGCAAAATCTTTGGTGGGAATTGCAGAGCTGATCTTACATCTCCCCAGGAAAGAAACTGCTCGGTGTTTTATGACATCCCGGGCAAGAGGAGACGCAGGGGCAGAAAGCAGACCAGGGGCGGCGAGGCAGGGGTGGGACGGAGAGGGCCCGCTCTAGCCGTCGGGGACACGCGGGTGGCCGTGCGCTGGTGCTCACGGGGCCGCTTATATTCGTCAAAACTCATCAAAATTCAAAACTATAAAATGTGAATTTTACCTCAAATAAAATCTACCTCAATGCAGGCTGCTCAGAAACAGTAGCTTTGTAATCCCCCAGGAATGTGGAATTGGGTCCCCGTGCCTCAGTAGCAGACGTCCAAGATCCCTGCAGTCCCTATGTCACTGTGCAGGTGCTGCGGCCTCCCAGGTGCAGGAGGCACTCGCAGGCTCACCTGTGCCGCCAGGGCGTCGTGTGCCTGCAAACCCCATCTTCCAGGCGCTGTGTCCCACGGGCTTATCCTAGGCCGCCTGCACCAGAAGGCATTGGGATGCTCGGGTGCTCATTTATTTTATTTATTTTATATTTTACTTTTATTTTATTTTATTTTATTTTATTTTATTATTTTATTTTATTCTGTTCTGTTCTATTTAATTTAATTTAATTTTAATTTTAATTTTTTAAATTTAAATTTTAATTTTTTTTGAATTTTTTTTTTCAGGTGCTCATTTAAAGAACAAATTTTCAGGCTCGGGGCATCCGAGTGGCTCAGCAGTTAAGCATCTGCCTAAGTGCCAGATGGTGATCCCAGGGTCCTGGGATCGAGCCCGGGGTTGGGCTCCCTGCTCAGCAGGGAGTCTGCTCCTCCCTCTCCCTCTGCCTCTGCCTGCCGCTCCCCTGCCTGTGCTCTCCCTCACTCCCTCTCCATGTCAAATAAATAAATAAAATATTAAAAATATATAGCTTCAGGCTTTTCCCCTGCGTCTGAACCCAAACCTCTAACGGGCTCCGGAAGCCTGCATTTTAACCCAGCACCCGAGTTATTGGCTGATCATCAGCATCCGGAAACCGCTGAGCTAGGGAAGAGATGAGAAGTTCTTGTTTGTCTACAGGTTTGGGGACCGCGTGACATCATGGACTGGTAGGGGAATGGACGTTAATCCTCTCTGTCCTCAGCACTGCCATCTAGGCCTCAAAGAGGAGAGTTTTGAACATCTCTAACGTCCCTGAAACTCTGTTATAGACGATTATATACCAACTCTGAAAGCCAAGTCCCGCTTGGATCCTACGAGACCAAACTGAACGTGCGCACCTGTCACTACCTCAGTACCTTAAGGCAGTGAAACCAGCTTTCCCCGGATCCTCTTTGTGTTGCCCTGCTTTGTTTTTTGGGTTTAAATGATCTCAGTCATTATTTTTATTCTTTGCAAAAAAAAAAGCTTTGAGGGATAGCCAAGTGATTTCAATCTGAATCAATCTCAACCACTTCATTCTGGAAGGTGACATTCTTGAGGGTTGATCGACCCTAAAATTATTTACACACCTTCTAGAATTTACGTGTCTTACAGGTTGACGTGGAGTAGTGACATCCAGTGGCCAGTTAGCTAAAATACAGAACAGAGGCAGGAAGAAAGGGCCGGCGGGCGGGCGAGCGCTCGTTTCCGAGGGACCCACCGCACTTGCACGGGGAGTCGACGCCTCGCACTGCTTCACGGGTCACAACATGCCCGTGACACGGCCACCGCCGTTTGCAGATCCAAGGAAGGCCGCCTGCAGCTTGCTTCCTATTCCACATTGAAATTCGAGCACAGGCTTCCTACAACGTGCAGCGTGGTCACTGATTCAAGATTTTATTTCCGTCTGTTCTGCAATAAAAGCCTTTTCTATCCGGTTCTCCCCCTACCCACTGATCAAAATGAACGTCCCAGGATGTTGCTTCTGCAGTTTTATTATTATTATTATTATTATTATTATTATTATTATTATTATTTTATTTTTTGCTCTGTTTGCTCTGACCTTCTAGAACTTGCATTCCGGGCGGCCGGCCTCGGCGTCTGTGGAAGGCCTGGTTTCCTTTATCCGACTGCGGCCCTGGGCAGCACGGGGCTCCGTGTGCCCTCCTGCCCCACGCACGGCCTTCCGCCTCCCACGATCACACACGGGTAGAAACTCTGAACCGAATGGATCCTGTCTGAACCTCTGTTTCCAACCGCAGCTGTGAACAGACTCAGTTCGTGCTCACACCAGCGTTTTGTGTCGCCCTCCAAGAGGCGTGTAGGGGAGTATTGGCCACTCTGCGGTTTCCCCTGCAAAAGACAGAATTTCGCTTGTGCATTTCGATGTACTTTTGGAGACTTTGGTCCCTCCCCCAGGTAGACAATGGGTTGGGGAAAGAAAGAGTTATTGCTGTGAAAGCCATTGACTCTTCTACAAGAAAATGTCACAGATTTACCATATAATGCCACAGAGCTGCTGCAGAAAATTCTAGCTACTATATATCTAAACCCTTAGAAATATGAGGATGACCTTTTAAAAGAAATTAGACACGAGCCACCATTAATTTGTAAACTGTTGGAGCCTTTACGAATACACAAGTTATAGTACTCTGGGTACTTTAATGCCCAATTAAGAGACCCTTCTTTTTGAAATAATTGACTCAAACTAGAATAACTGTTTTGAAGTCGGGGTTGAGTTTTAATTGTGTAACGTGAACTGTATCTTTATGAATAGCGTAAGAGTTGACAGGGCAGGAATGTTAAAGGATTCCCAGATATAAAATTTAAAGGGTAAGTCGCGCTGTTAATGTACTAAAGTGGTTCCTCGGGTTATTTTATGTTCCGATGTGATGCACATTTTGCACATAAGGAATTAAATAATAGATGGAGGCAGAAGTTTACTTCGGTGTCAGTACTTTTTGATCATCAGGATTGAGTTATTTCAGTTATACCCCTTTCGGGTTTCCCGGATTCACGTCAAAAGCGGCCAGAACGCATGTCACGCAGGTCACACTGCCACAGCGTGTGAGCAGAACAATAATCAGCGCTGGTCACACCGGCAAGTGTGCGGTGGAAACCGCCAGCCCTCCTCGCGGGGGGTGACTTGTCGGATTCTTTCTGGAGGACGAGTTTGTTATATTTCAGGAGACTTAGGCGGGTGCGTGCTTGGACCTCGTGCATCTACTTCTGCGCATTCATTATGGAGAGAAGAACACGCAGGTGCATGTGGCCGAGGGCCACGGGACGCGGTGGCCCCGAACGCTGAACGGGTGCATGTGGACTGAAGCTCTTGGGGGGACTCGAGGTCAGGTCTTGGCCACAGCGTGTTCGCGGCAGGTCCGCCACCGGCGCTTTGGAAGGCAGCCTGACCCACGGGTGTTTCCTTGCACTTGGGAGCGCGGCAGGGCGGCAGCGGGCGTGGGTTGGAGCAGTGAAGTTGCCAGGAGACGGCCCGGGACGGAGGAAAACCTGCCGCTGACCACAGCGCAGCAAGGATGCCTGCTTGGGGTCGGGAGCTCCAACCAACAGGCAGAGTTCACTGGTTGTGGCCCGTGCACGGGGCGGCCGCCGTGTCCCAACTCTTGGCATAGGCCATCGGGCTGGGGCTTGCAGATTGCAGGCGCTCAGTGAATTGGGGGTGCGAGGCTCACAAACAGGCAGCGACCACCGCACGTGCTCACACGCACCCGCATGCACGGACGCCCAGGGAGCTGCCCCACGCGCCATCTGCAACTTCAATACACCAGAACCGTCTGAGCCGAGCAAGCTGCTCGCTCGTTCTCTGCAAAGGGTCCTAAAAATTAGGGTGTTGGTGAGCGAAGACGAGCGACAGGAGAGCAGGGCCTCGCGCGGGCGTGGGTACCTGGCGAGGGGAAGGCGCGGCGAGGTGTTTGGGGAGCGCGTGGAGCCTGGCATGAGGTGGCCGTGGCCGGGCTGGGGCGGCCGGTGACAGAGCTGCAGGGGTCAGTGCCCGAGCCGCGGGGCCAGAGGGCACTGTGTAGAGCAAGTCGTGACCAGTCACGTGGCGTCTGCTCCCAGTGTGGCCTTGTGTCCCTTCATGAGGATTTTCAGAAAGCCCCAGACACACATGGGTCATCGGACCAGTGTAGTGTCCTGTCATGTGCACACTCCACACCGCAAAGGCACCGTCCGCTGGGGCCAGGGGTCCCCGGCCATCGAGCGCGCGTGTCTGCTCACGCGGGCCTCCTGCTGACGGCTCCCAGACCAGCGCTCTTGGCTTTGTGCCCGTTGTTTTGCTCCGTATAAAGCCGCGTTTTACAAGTGGCAGGTAAAGGCGTCTGCAGGTACCTCTGTATGTGCAGGGTTCACTTCCCTTCCTGGAGCGGCACCGTTCAAACCTCGCGGATCCACTTCAAGTGTGTTCGGGTGATTTCGATGACTTGCCTGTTTGGACATGATGAGAAGGACATGGTCTTGATGGGAATTCAAAAAAAAAAAAAACAAAAAATTGCCGGGGCAAGTTACTCCCGTCCCCGCTTACGTTACGAAAACCCTGCGGTCACATCGGCATTTCCACACAGAAATGTGTTTGAATCCACGGGTTGGCTTGGGTTGAACCGAGACGCCAACGTGCAGATGGCTGCGGGCGCAGTTGTGCTGAACGTCGCGTTGTAGTCCATCCTTTTAAAACAAAAGAATCTATAGCTTTCTTAGTCCTTCTGCAATCATTGCACCATATATTTCCATTTTATGATCTTTAAGAACTACGCTAAGTTGTCTGCCTTCTGGGTGACGTTAAACTCAGACGCTTACGGGATGAGCACCGGGTGTTATGCTCTATGTTGGCAAATCAAACTCCAATAAAAAAATATACGAAATAAATAACAATAAAAAGGGCAAAACGAGGTATCTCTGTGGTGAAGCTTTTCTGTATTATTACTGCAGCAATTTTAATAATCTAGTTGTGATATTATGCTATAGTTTCCTAAGATGTGACTATTGGTGGAAATGGAGTAACAGGTACAGAGAACGTCTCTGTATTATGTCTTCTAACTGCATGTTAATTTCTAATGATCTCAAAATTAAAAAAAATAATTAAAAAAATTAAAAAAAAAATCAGACAGTTATTTTTAAGCCGTGAATGCTGAGTAGAAATTTAAATTACTTAGAGGAGCTTGGGAAGTCCAGGTGTATTGTTAGGACTCGTGTATCAGGACGCTTGTCGTGACCTACGTGTGCATTCATGAGTGATGTTAATCGACTTTCTCCTTCCTTAACTCTAAGATCTATAACCCACTGGCTTTCCACTTAAAATGTTGAAAGTATGCCGTTAAAATTAATTTTCTCGGTTTATTTCAACATAGGAGATGTTTATATATTCTTCTCCTTATGTTTAATGACTAGGTTTGGATTTTAGTGGACATCAATCCCTCCCCAAGCCCTGAAATTTGTGTAGCAAAATCTAAGCAGGTGGCCCTTAGGGAATTTGTTGACCCAATAAAACTAGGTTCTTTTCCTGGTTTTGCTCACTCATTTTTCGCAGGATAGCTCCTTTAGTTTTTACTATCTAACCGACCCCCGGAGGGATTAGGACACATGCACAAACAGCCAAATAGCGGAGTCGGGACCAAATGCAGACAGTCTGATTCTGGAATCTCCACCTTGATAGCCCGAGACGAGTGGAAAATAGGCTGCGTGATCATCGCGCAGAAGGAAGTACAAAGCAATTAATGCTGTTTGCTAAGAGGAGCTTACACACAATGTTATACGGGACGCCAGCGTCTACGTGCCCCACACCCGTCAGGAGGATCATTTCGTCGCACCTCTCCAAGCCTTTCACTCTCTGAAATGTCCTGCTTTGAGACAGTCTCATCCACAAAATTTTAGACCCTTGGAAAATTCATGGAAGAGAGCGGGGTCATGGTAGAATGGGCACGTCCTCAACTCTCTGGGACGTTATAGGATCCTTAGGTCTGTATCGTACAGTCACCCGTTCTCTGACATCAGTGACCAAACGACCGGCCTCGCAGTCATTAGACTCTCACTGTCCCGGCTCCTCCTTCAGAAAAGCCTCCGTCTTACGTCCTGCACAGCCTCCCGACAGGCCAAGACGGCCAGCGCCCCTACCTCCACACCAGCTGGCCAAGGAGAAAGGGGAGGGTGCCGTGCCCGGGGGCCCAGTCCGCCGTCGAAGGGCCACCGACGCCTGCTTGTGCGACGTGACAGGAGAAGGCCTCTCACAGAAGGGGGCTCGGAGCCAGTGGACAGCCGCACCATTCCCCTTAGGAGACTACTCGCCACACTTGTTCATGTGCCTGCAGTCCCCTCGTTGGCCCCTACAGGACGCGGACACTTGAGCAGTGAGCGGCTGGGTGGTGACAAAGACCAAAGCCAAGTAAAGCCGGTGCCTCAACGCGCGAGGGGAGGCTTGGCTCAGGGGGCGGCAGGCGCAGCGGTGTCCTGAGGGGCTGCTCATGCAGAGCTCGGCCCCGGCCCGGATTTCTTCACGACCCACACGACACAAACTGGACCCTGGTCGGCGCCTCTGCCACCTGGCCTGGGTGCTGGGCGGGGCTGGCCGCCCTTTCAAGAGCCAGGAAAGTCCCCGCTGCCCACGGCCCGCTTGCCCTGCATCGGTCGTCGGCGTCCTGTCCTTCGGAGTCGTTCCCTCTCCCTCTCCTCTGCCAGAAAGCCTGACGGCGGCTTGGAAAGAAACAGAGAAGCGTCGTCGGGCCGCTCCGGGGGCGGGGGGGTAGACAGCAGCAGGCCTGCTCCGAGTGGCTCCCCGAGTTCGCAGCCCCGGGCCCGCTGCTGACCTGCGCCCAGGCCGACGCTGCAGGCAGGGCTGGCCTCGGCCGCTCTGCGGGTAAACGCCAGCCCGTGGCAGAGCAATGACCTCGCCCGCCCGGCTTGCCACTGCTGCAGTTTTCCTCCGGGCCCGTCCTTTTCCCAGCTGTGATTCGAGGAAGGTGCCTTTGAGTCCCTCTGTGTCTGGAGCGGGACGGAATCAGGCCCCCCCCCCTTTTTTTTTTTTACTATTTTTTCCTCCTGTTTGGTCAAAGTTGAGTTATTTGAACTATTTCAGAGGCTGACGTATGCGAGGTTCTCCAATAACCCACGCTGCGGCCGCACCTCTCCGCCGTGTAACAGCGGGGCTGTGTCGCACCCGTGTTTGCAAACCCTCGCTCAGCGTGGTCCCTAGAGCGTGGTAGGGGCTTCACGTGCAGAGCTGTCAGGCTCCCAGGTATTGGGGACCCTTCGGGGGCCATTTAAAAGCTCTCCGTTTCATCAACCTGGTGGCTTGTTGGCTTCTACCAATGCCCTGGAGAAGTCCTCTCTCCTACTCTTGCTTACGGGCCAGCTCCTTAGGGGTAGACTCCCTTTAGTTGCCTTGGCAACCTTTGACCTCGCTCAAGGGTGGATCCACAGGTTGGCAGGCCTCTCTGCACGTAGGTGATCCTCCGGGACACACGGGGCGATGCAGGGTAGGCCGTGCTGCTGGAGGAGCAGCCGATGGATGACCAGAATCCTCGCTGCCAGAGGAGAAAGGAAGAGGCCTCGTCCATGCAAATGAAGGTCAAGGCCCTGGGATGCCGCTGAGTGGTTTTTTATGGTCCACCTATCACTCCATTAGGCTTGTTGGGGCTAAAATCCCGTCTTTGCTTCTTGTTGTGTGGCTGTACTTCGTTTAAATGCCTGGGAGGTGATGACTGGTTTCAACGGTTGGGAGAACTTGGACTACAATGTTGGTTTTTCAAGCAAGGTTTCATTCATTTTCCCAAATAGAACAATATTTAGCGATGAGGTGAAAGACAGAAAATTCTTCTGGGAATTGGGGATCTACCGATCCCATCACTAAACTTGTGTGACTCTGGACAAAACAAGCAGCCTCAGTATTCTCACCTGTAAAATAGCAGGCTAGGAAAACAATAAAAAAAAAAAATGATTTCAAAGATCCAACCAATCCGAAGAGAATATGGCAACTCGTTGTTGCTAAATACATGCGTATAAAACTGCACCTTTAAATACATAATTCGCCGCTCAAATAAGTGGGATTGCTTTCCCCAAAACTCTAAGACTTTTAGAAATATGATCCGGTCCCTCCTTCTCAAAACTCAGAAGCCTCTGGGAAATACTGCGCTCCTTGATTCCAGCAGCTTATACCAGGCCAAGCAGAGTGGCTCTGGATAACACAGCATCAAGCTGTTTTGCTCTGAGAGGCTTAAAAGGCATAAAGCACGTATCCACCTGGGGTTGCTCGGCCCTGCGGGAAAGCCCCACATTTCTGGCGGTTCCTCCCGGGCACCAAGACCGTAATTAGGAGTTTAATGCACAAGATCGCTAATAGCTTCATCTGTGCCTGCCCTCCAGCCTTCCCAGCACGGCCCACGGAAACCACTTGCTTCCTAACACCTCCTTCCGCCCTTTATTTTTCCCTGTTTCTTTCTCCCCATCCAAACACTAAATAAGAATATAGGGCAAATGATTAACAAGGCGCCATTTGCATTTCTATCACCAATGATCTATCCAGTCTCCTAAGCACACTGGCTCGTTGTATTTGACCCTGCCCTTCGTTTTCCCCATCAAATTTCATCATGCCCCGGGGAGTTCACCATTTTTTGACCCTCGGCCAGTCAGTCTGGCAAAACTTGATCTCCCTTCTCATTTTCATGGCACCAAGTTCATACCCTTTTGAAAATCTGTCACTGTGCTTTGGGTTCTGAATCTGCTCGTGTGATAATAAGTTCCTTAAGGACGTATTTGTTTAATTTATCTTTGCTCATGACTTCACTCATGAGATGATCTTCTGGGACACCGAGCGGCGTGCAGGGTAGGCCGTGCAGCTGGAGGAGCACGTGGTGGGTGACCACAATCGTTACTGCCAGAGGAGAAAGGAAGAGGCTTTGAAATCATGAGCAAAGATAATTAAAGACGAACAAAAGCAAAAATTAGGTGTTGGTCTTAAAGTTTTGGTGTTTTCACTTTTATTTCTAACTAGTAAGTACCCAACTTGTGGATCACCGGGAACATAGAAATAAGAATATGGTTCAGTCCATGAGGAGAACGGCGATGTAGACAGGAGATGAGAACTCAGAGAGGTAGTTAGCAAAACTGTATTTGGATCTGTAAAGTAGGGCTTTAAATGTCAAAACATAGACTCTTTTCAGTTAAGTAGCCAATATGCTGATTTCTAGAATACACTTCATAATATTGCAGCCTGACAAATTACAGACAATTTCTTGCTGCAGTGAATAAAAAAATAACAATATCACCCTCCAAAGAACCTAGTAATTAGATCACATTTATTTATGGTAAAGATGAAGTAATCATGGAAGATTGGGAAGGCAGGGCATGATTTTAATATTTTGCATCTATTTCCTTGTATTTTCATGAGTTAGATTTATATAGGCATCATTTACGTACTTTTTTGGGGTTTATATTTAGAGGAGTTCTCATATATGCATATAGAGACATAACTACCACCCCATTCAAGATGCAGAATGTTTCCATCCCTCCAAGGAGTTCCCTTAAGCTCCCACGTCTGAACCCCCAGGCCCTCACAATGGTGAATCTGATGACTGCTGAGCTTATAGTTTTGCCTTTTCCTGAGTGTTGTACATGGAACCAGGCAGTATGTGTCTGCCGTCGTCCACTTAGACCAGTCCTTTTGGGACCGAGCCATGTTGTAATCCTTTCTACTTTCTATTCCTTTACGTTGACCAGTTGTCTTGTGTAGGTGGACCACAATCTGCTACTCCACTCAGTGGTTTGGACATTAGCGTATCTCCCTCAATATTTGACAAGAATGAATAAAATTGTACATATATTTGCATACAAATATCTATAGAAAATGTTCTTTCCTTTGGGTAAATATCCAGGAGTTGGGTTGCTGATTTAATAAAAAACTGTCAAACTGCTCTCCAGGATGATAAACCACTCGTATGGCACCAGGAATGGGTGAGAGATCAAGTTTCTCAACATCTGCACAAACATTAGATGTTGTTACTGTCTGTTTTGTTCTGTGTATTGATTGAGTTTTCTTAGCTCTTCCAGGAGAAATAGGGTAGTATTTTTTTTTTTTTGAGATTTTAATTTGAGTTTCCCTATTGGATAAAGATGTTGGGCTTCTTTTCATATCCTTCTTTTGTTATTTATTACTTTTGTTTGGCACAGAGTCGAAATTGTCTTAATTGGCCTTTTTGCTTTTAATCATTCAATTATTGAACAATTGGATGAACATTTCATTAAGTATGAGTTTCTAAAATAAGTTCTCCAAGTATGCATGTGTTTTTTAAATTCTCTTAATAGTGTATTTCAAAGGGCAGAAATTTGTAATTTTAAATCCCATTTACTTTTTTATGATTTTTTATGATATGTTTTTGTGTCCTCTCTAAAAAATGTGTCCATAAACCAAGATTACAAAAACACTCTTGTACGTTTTGTGGAGAATTTTGAACTTGTGGGTCCTTATAATCTATGAGATGATCTAGTGCAAGTTAATTTTGTGTAAGGTGTGAGGAAAGTGTAGACTTTTCACTTTAATTACTTTTTTTCTTCCAGTGTCATTTATTGAAAAAGTTATCCTTTTTGCATTGAATTACTTTGGCAATATTGACAAAAATTAACTCAATAACATTTCATGTATATTGCTGTAAATTTGATTTTGTTTCATTTGTATGTTTAACACTGGTATCACACTGTCTCTCTGTAAGTGTCGTGTTCCTGTTATATTACATCTAAAAAACAAGTTATTTTGGAATTTCAGGATATTTACTTTTCCATTTAAATTTTATAATTTACTTGTCATTTGCTCAAGATGACTGCTGAAATTTTTATTAGAATATGAGGAAGTTCTAAACACATGAATTAGGTGACATTGGTTAGTAGAATTATTCAGATTGATTTTCTGTCCACTTGCTGTATTGATTACCAGAAGGAATCTGCTGATTTCTGCAACTATAATTATAGATTTATCTCTCTTGACTTTGAGTTCTAGTAGTATTTGCTTCAATTACTTAAAGCTATATTGTTTAGCATTTCCACACTTAGAACTGCTGGTAAACGTTTGTCTTTTTCCTTATGCAGTATTGCTCTGTACCCCTGACAATTCCTTGTGCAGAAATCTCCTATGTCTCGTGTTAATATAACCACTCCAGCTGTCTTTTGATGAGTGTTGGCACACAATCTTTTCCCATACACTTATTTCTAACATGTCTGCATATTTAACATAATGTGAGTTTCATGGAGATAGTACATAATTGAATATTACATGTTTACTCAAAGTGACCATTTCTCCCTTTTAATTGATAGGTTTTGACCATTTAAATTAATGTAACTATTTATATAGTTGAGTCTAAAGTGAGTAACTTGCTTGTTGCTTTCAATTCTTTCCATCTCTCTCTTTTTTAAATTCTTATTTTTTTTCTCTCCCTGTGACTCTTTTTGGTAAACGTATGTATAAATATAATATGCTTCACCTGGTGCTTTTTGGTACTTACAAAAGTTTTTCCTACTAATATATCATGGAGATGAAATATGTGATGATGTGACTACCATATTTCAGCAAGAAGAGATTTTTAATAAGACTTTTTTAGAAGATTTTATTTATTTATTCATGAGAGACACACAGAGAGAGAGGAAGAGACACAGGCAGAGGGAGAAACAGGTTCTCTGCAGGGACCCCAAAGTGGAACTCGAACCCAGGACCCTAGACGTCACATCCTGAGCCAAAGGTAGACGCTCAACCGCTGAGACACCCAGACATCTCTTAGTAAGGTTTTAAAACTTGCTTCAACTTTCCATAGATATGAGTGGTAAATGCATCTTTTCCCTATAGAGCTCATATTTTTAAAACATAAAACTCAATATTTTAAAGGTATTTCTCACATGGATGAAAATGAAGAGCACACAGAATTGGAATAAAGCCTCAATAAAAAAATTAACATTTAGAAAGTGGATTGGCCCAAAGATATAAAACTATTCATGTCCAAAGCTAAAGAAACACACAACACAAATAAAGCATCACAAAATTTAAAGTATGCAGTGGAGCATTCTCATGTGTGATACGAAGAAGTATTTATTCATGGCAATAAACCTGATGATCATAAATGGAATTAAAAAAAAATCTGGCTTCTAAACAACATTGACACATATATGCTCCTCTCATGAAGTGATAGACCAATGAGACTATATTCAGTTTTGATACCAAGATATATCTAAAACACAATTATCAAGCTTGATCTAAAATAAATTATTAGAATCCTCTGCCAATAATTAGAGAATAAACACTATCTTCACAAATAGAGCATAGGCTTTGTTTCCAAATCCTGAGGATCAGAACTGTTTCTCCTATTGCTTTGCCAGAAGATACCTGCAAAGTTAATTTCTTACTCTGGACCTTATTAAAACCAGGCCACCTTTATTGATTGTCAACTGCCACCCAAATGTGGCATATATTGTTACCAAAAATGAGTATAAAACACAGGGAAACATCATTCACATTGAAGGGGATATTCCGACTTGTTCCCAGACGCTAGATCCCCATTAACTTTATCAACGGACTGCAAATCTAAAGTATTTGCAATCTGGTCCTTTAAAAAATGGTCTGTTAACCCTAGTCCAGATTGTGACACAGAGCAGAAGAGCTTGTGCTGTCTTGGGAAAAATGTGAAGGAGCACTGCTGTCTCCACTAAGTGGAAGAAAATGTCATCTATTGCTTCTTGCAGAGCTTTACACAGGCACAAAAACATTTGCCAAATCAGCAACTCCGCATCATGCACCAGGAGCTGTTTACTTGCTTTGGTGAAGTTACTTACCATCTATGCAATAACCCTTGCTATCCAATAATCACCTGCTGAAGCTTCTGGCAGGTCACAGGTATTCTCTGGTTCTTGACGATCCTCTGCACTGGCTGCGCAAGCAGGGCGTATGCCCAGACTCCATCCCTACACCTTTGAAATCCGAGAAGGTGGCACATATCTCTGTGGGCTCAGCAGCTAACCTGAGCCCAGGGTGCAATACTTCCACAACTTCATGTTCTGTAATCCGTTCTTCACATTTTGTAAACTATTATACAATAAATATTGCATTTTAAGGTAAAAATTTATTCAAATACAATGACGTCAGTAGTTACATCATAAAACATGCATAACGTTGCTTTCCTCGACTTTTGAAGTGACCAGAGATGCTACCGGTGGGTCAGACGTTGCCTAGGGCCTGGAGGAAATGCAGAGATAGAACTGGTCTCTGGAGACGTGATGCTTAGCAGCAGCCCCGACATCACAGGAAACACACCATCTTAGCTCTCTTTTGTGGTCTGCATTAGTCAGTGCTCTGCTTGGAAACAGGGCTAATGGGATGTGCATATATATATTTAGAGAGAGATTTATTTTACTGAATTGGCTCATGTGATTGTGGAGGTGCAAGTCCAAAATCTACAGGACAGGCTGGCAGTTGAAGACCTAGGGAGAGTTATGGTTCAAGTCCAAAGGAGGTGCACTGGCGTAATTTCCTGCTTAAGGAAATAGTTCTACTATGGTCTAGTATGTTCTGGTATGGTCTTCAACTGATTGGATGAGACCTGCCCTCATTAAGGAGAGCAAAATGCTTTACTCAGAATCCACCAATTTAAACATTGATGTTTTTAAAAGACCGCCCCCACTCCCCCCACCGTCTGCAGCAATATCCAGAATGCTTGGCTTCAAATATTGAGGCACCACAGCCTAGCCACGTTGACGCAGAATTCACCACCACATTGTCAATAGCAGGACCTATCATAACTCAACACTCAATAGGAAAAGCAAATGATCCAATTAAAAAATGAGGAAAACATATGAACAAAAATTTCACTAAAGAATATGTGCAGATGGCAAATCTATTTGCCATCATTAGCCATTAGGAAAATGTAAATTAGAGACACAATGAGACATCACTGCTCATGTATCAGAATGGCTGAGAGGAAAAAAAAAGTGTTACCTCACTAAATGCTGTCCAGGAAGCCTTGAAACTGGAAAATGGATCACTTATATATTTCTGGTATAAATGTAAGTAAAACAGCACCTCTGAAAACAATTTGGCAGCTAAACATGCAATAGTACATGACCCAACAATTGCACTCTTGGGCATTAATCCCATATAAATAAAAACTTAAGTTCATTACAACTCAATTGGGGGAGGGGAAGAGCAAATCAAAACAAAACGAAAAGATCCAATTAGAAATAGTCAGAAGATCTGAATAGACATTTTTCCAAAGAAGATATACAGAGAGCCAGCAGACACATGAAAAGAAGCTCAACACTGCTAGTCGTCAGGGAAATGCAAAACAAAACCACAATGAGATATCACCCCACACCTGTCAGAATGGCTTTTACAAAAAAATAAATAAATAAGAAATAAGAAATAACAGGTGCTGGTAAGAATGTGGAAGAAAGGAGGCATCATGCACTGTTGGTAAGAATGTAAATTGGCACAGTAACTATGGAAAACAGTATGGAGGTTCCTCGGAAAAATTAAAAATGGAACTACCTTATGGTCCAGCAATCTTACTTCTAGATATTCATCCAAAGAAAACAAAAACACTAACTTGAAAAGTTATCCCCCATGTTCACAGCCACATTATTTACAATAGTTAGAATATGAAAGTATGGGTATATGAATAAATATAATGCTTATCTCATGTTTTATATATAATGTTGATATAACCACATATAAAGGAATATTACTTGGCCATAAAAAGCAATGAAATCTTTCCATTTGTAACAACATGAATGGCCCTTGAGGACATTGTGCTAACTGAAATAAATGAGATAAAGAAAAACAAATACTGTATGATCTCACATATATGTGGAATCTAAAACCAAATCAAAACAAAAACTAAGCTCATAGATACAAAGAAGAGCTTGGTGGTTGCTAGTGGTGGGGGTTAGGGGAAGGCAAGATGGTTGAAGGTGGTCAAAAGATATAAACTTCCAGTTACAAAATAAATAAGATGTGGGGATGCAATGTCCAGCATGGAGACTATAGTTAATAACACTGTAATTAATATTTGAAGGTTGATAAAAGAGTGTATCTTAAAATTTCTCATCACAAGAGAAAAAGTTTGTAACTGTATAGGGCGATACATGTTAACTCAAATTATGGTGCTCATTTCACAATATATACTGATACCAAATCATTATGCTGTGCACCTGCAACTGGCATATATGTCAATCATACCTCAATTTAAGAAAAATAAAGGTTTAAGACCAACCCTTACCACAAACTGGAGAACTCCAGAGACTGGTGAGCACAATGCATTTCTGAGTTGGGAGCTTAACTACTTCTGAATTAAACAATCAAAACCAAACAACAGAACCAAAAATTCAACATCTTATGTTCAAACCAAAACCTGAGCAGAATGTTCACACAATTTTAAGAGCCCCGAAGGGGAAACAACCCAGAGTCCCCTCTGCAGGTGGATGGTTGCCTCCATACCAAGGAGCACCTCTCAGCAAGAAAAGGAGCAAACCATACATGTAACAATTTGGATGAGTCTCCCCTGAATTATGTTGAGTCAGAAAAGTCAGTCTCAAAAGACTACTGCATGCTTCCATTTACATAATATTTCTTTTAAAAATATATATTTTATTTATTTATTTGAGAGAGAGCACAGGAGCAGGGGAAGAGGTAGAGGGAGAAGGACAAGCAGACTTCCTGCTGAGTGCAGAGCCTGATGCAGGGGTCCCCATGGGGCTCGATCCCAGGACCCTGAGAGCATGACCTGAGGTGAAGGCAGATGCTTAGCAGATGGAGCCACCCAGGCACCTCTATGTGACATTCTTAAAAGGAAAAGGGGAACATATTCGTGCTTACTAATGGCTATTAGGAAAGATACTATTGCAACCAAAATATGTTGCTGGAAGATAAGCTTCATTCTCTTTGCTCCAGAGATGAATTTGGACACCTGAGCAAAACGACTTATCTGAGTCCTGAATATCTATGATCATAAATCTAGGAATTAAAAAAAGGTAGATGAATAAATGCAAAAATAATGTGAAAATATGAAATGTTCCTACAGGGTAGAAATAACAAAGCTAAAAACAATAATGAGAGGGGAGAAAATCATAAGTTTGCTTCCTGATTTTTGTTTCTGTACTAGTAGGGATGAACACATAAAATAAAAAGCTGATAACTAAAGAGTAGAAGCCTAAGAAAGAAAAACAGGGCTCATAGGACTTGTTAATAAAGTAGTAGTATAAAAGTAACCAGTGGGAAAAAAGAAATGGACACCTCCCAAAACACCAAAAGAAAAAAAAAATTGCAACCAAAATTAGGAGAGGAAAATAAATGATACTTGTATAAAACATAAGAGATGACAAGGTGAAAATAAATGTGAAGCAGATTTGGGGGAAATATTAAGTTCTTTGATTGTGTAATTACATACTGACAGTTTGGAAAGTTTAGATCATATGGATCACATTGCAGGTGTTTGAGGGATAGATTTATGGAAGGCAAGAGTTAGGCTCCCCAAGTAGCCCAAAGAGAGCCCTCTGATGCAGGCCTCAGATGCAAGCGTTTGGATGTCAAGCATTCAGAATCCGGGAGAAAAGCAAACCTAATCTGTAAAGAGAAATTGGGTCGAGTGCCTACAGTGCCTGCTTCGCGTGTGCACACTGGTTAGCACAAATACCCTACTACCATGTTAAGAAAATAGCACATCATATCAATGTAGAAGTTGAACTTTCTCTTGGAATACCAGGATACTTAAAATTTGTTAAAAATGTATTAATACATTTCACAATATCTATATATCTAAGGAGATACAAACATTTCCTTGTTTCTAAGATTACAAAATAAATTTCATAAAAGTTCAACAGCTTTTTAATTTTATGTATTTTTTTATTATTTCAATGAAATAATGAAGAATTTTTTTTTAGTATCTGAAAGACCTTTTCTCAGTCTTAAAGCATGAGTCTTAATTAATGGGGAAAAGCTGAAGGAATTTTTAAATCTAAAACGATTCAAAGGTATCTAATCCAACTACTAACCTATAGGAAATATGAAAACAGAATGATGCTATTTTAAGTGATGTATCACTTACAAATAAAGTCAACAGCAGGCAGAAAGTCCAACGGTAGGTCACATGGCTTGCTTACAATGATTTGAAATCAAAGCCTAAGGAAAAGATGATAAAAGCAGATTAAAAAAAAATCAATATATTAGGGTGCGTGGGTGGCTCAGTCAGTTAAGCATCTGCCTTTGGCTCAGGTCATGGTCCTGGGGTCCTGGGACCCAGCACAGCTATGGGATCCCTGCTCAGCGGGGATGGATCTCCCTCTCCCTCGGCCCCTGCTAATACTCCATTGCTCTCAAATAAGTAAATAAATAAAATCTTTTTTTAAGTCGATATATTAAAATGCAGAATAGTATGCATAAGTTAAAAACCAAAAACACACTAAGAACACTCAAAAAAAAAAAAGCTGAAAGGAAATATTTCCATTTAATAGTTTTTGGTTCCCTATAATTTACTCCTTATTAAAAAACACTTTTGTTAAAAAAACAACACTTTTGTTGAGAAATACAACATAACATACATACCAAAGATAAACAATATAATAAACCACAAACGCCAAATACATCAGTGTAACCCCATCAAGGAGAAAAAAGGAAAAGTCTCAGATCACCTTGTTCCCTCTCCTCCAAAGAAACTGTAAGTATGATTTTGGTAGCAATCATTTTGCATTTTAAATGAATTTCTTGTCTATTCACACAGCCCTAAACGACACAAAATTGTTTTTATTTTTTACCTTGTGTGAAGGGAATTATGCCGTTTACATTTAGTATCTCTAGTTTCTCTTGCACAACACTACGTCAATTCAGATTCACACACGTTATTGTTTGTACCTCTGATTCACACATGGACACACCATGATTCATTCATCCACTGCCTATCCATGGCCTGTCGTCATCCCCTCTTCTTCTTAGAGAGCAATTCTACATACCACACCCCACACCTTGTCTCCTCTGCACTGGACTATGGTCTCCGCCCTTCTATTCCCTGCTGTTCAATGATTGATGCTGGGTATTTTCTTCTGACCAATCTCCAATTCAGCGATCCTCTCTTGGCAGCATCTAATCTGCTATCAAATCCTCCTGCTGAGATCTTATGTTAACATTTGGCATTTTAACACATTGCTTTTTCAGTTTTAAAATTTCTATTTTGTTCTCTTATTTTCTTTCAGTTTATTTCTTTTTTTTTTTTTTCAGTTTATTTCTGAGAAGTTTCAGTTTTGTCTTGTATTTCCTTAAGCATAGTAAGTACCAATATAATGAAATCTGTTTGGTCATTTCATGATTTGAGTCTCCTATCATTTTATTTCTATTATGTAACATTTTATTTTTTGAATTTCAATCACATTGTAATGGTTCCTCATATGCCTGGTCATTTTTTTTTTGGTTTTGGTATTTTTTTTTTTTTATTGTGGCTCTTCATCATATACGAAACATTTTAGGGATAATTTGAAGCATAGGAAAACATTATCCTTCTCAAAGAAGGATCTAAATTTGCTTCCATTTGAAATGAAAGGACTTTGGGTGGTGGGGAGGGGGCTCCGTCAAGGTTAGGAACCACAGTGGATTTGATCACTGAAAGAAGCTAATTTGGTATTGAATTAATCTATCTCTCTATCTTGCTTCCTTTCTTATTTAATCTGTTCTTGCCTGTCATTAAAACAATGCTTAGAGAGCTCAGATAATTGTCATGAATTGTTTTTAAAAAATAGCAAAATGATATTTTGTGTTGTGTATGTGTGGGTCAGAAGCTATTTTCTAAATGTAGCCATATGGGACATGCATGTGAATAATTAATGCATTTTGATTACTTGTAATTTCATATTAAAAATGGCTCACACATTTGAAGCGTCCTTAAAAGGATATTTTCAATTAAATTTGGAAATAATGAAAAATCACATGAGTCAGCTTTAATAATGTGTAATTCGCTGTTGTTTCTCTCATATTATAATGCATCCTAACAGCTATTACTCAAAGATAAATCGAACAACATGATTTTAGAATGCTATTAAATTGATAAGCTGTTCTTTTCCACTTAGTTGCTAATTGACAGTGGTGGGTTCTTAGGTTCCAAATTGTTTTTTGGCAGTTTTAGTGACTTTAGAATTGAATGGCATTAGGAATGCCTCTGTCCCTTTCCAGATGGATAACAGAGGATCTTTAAGCTAACGTAAATAATCATAAGCTGGGAGTTACTTTGTCACATGGAAATTATTAAATAGTGTTCTTAGGTTGGAAAGTAATGTAAAACTCCGTAGCTTCAAATAGAGCTTCTATATTTTCATGCACTTCCAAAACTTCAACCAGATATTGCACTTTGTGCTGCTCTTTGACCCGTGTCCATCAGCAGGCACTGGAGGAAATAGAGTTTTAAAGGGAGGTATTAGAAGAATATCTGAAAATTCAGCTCCAGGCACACGGCTCTTCCTTGGTTAAGCAGAAGGAGCTGTATGATCCCAGGATGTAAGCTCCTGTTGTTTAGCTCAAAGGTCTGAGGTTGAATGACTTCTCTGTGTCCCCACCCCATTGTGCGGTGACATTTCCACTTCTCCAGCCCCTGGACCATGCCTGGCTCTGGCCATTCACGTTACACCACTGATAACTAGTCATGGATCTCAAGGTAGGTTTGATCTGGGTAGCCAAGGCCTCAGGCCACAAAGCCCTATTTTCTTAATCGATCCGTCTTTGTTTATATACTCAAGCCAATATCCTTCCCAAAGGAATTGTCTCCCACAGCTCATCGCTCACGGTTTCTTCCACTTCTCTGTGTGGTGTGACCTAAGATTTTATTCTGTTTCTTTGCAGTCAGCCAACTGCCGGAGAAGGCAAAACAGAACGAGAACCTCATTGATTTGTCCCTGGTCAGTCAATTAAGAAGTTTTTATATTGAACTCTTTGCATGCTATCAGTGAAACAAAAACGAGGAACAAGAGTTCTGATTAAATTTGTTTTGTTGCAGAATTTAGAGACCTGCCAGGCTGCGAAATCCTTCACTAAACATTTATTTGCTAAGTAGCATCTAGCAAGCATGGTGAATGGCTTCCTGCCGCCTGAGAGAAGAAACAAAATGGTTCATTCGCTTATTATTAGAATGATGGGGAGTCTTTACTATTGGTAAACAGTGAACGGGAGTTGGCAGATGGCGGGATTAGCAGAATGCTGTTTGTTTGGATTGATTTATAGTGCCAGAGACGTAAACAGATGTAAGCAGTTTAGCCCAGCACAGTAAATCCTGCGGAGGTTATAACAAAGCATCAGCGCACTTAGTCGTAATTACGGCTGCCTGAAATAAATTGAGGTATAGAAGTATGATGGGATAGCTAGATCCACTTCCTCCATCACCTCAAAGGCAGCATAATCCAAGGGTAGGAAAGTTTACCCATGAAGCACTTATTTAGGAAAATAAAAGCATTTCCAGTATCTTTGGTGATGATCGGTAATGAAAGGCGACTATCACCATGGACAAAGAAAACTACCAGGCCCATAAGATATGGAGCAGAAAAAAAGTACTATCATTTCACTGATCCTAATGCCGTAGATTCTGATCTCTGCAGGGCAGGCCCCATATTCTTATTTTCGACGTAGCGTATTCAGTTAATACTCGTATAACTGGGACAGAGCACAGGAAAGGGTTGACTTTGTTTACACTGCTTACTATGATGCTAAGACATTTGGCACATATTAGGGAAGATCATGTTGGCTGCTGGACCTCATTTCTCACCCGCACAACCTAATGGGATGGATATACACATGCACGTGGTCTTGAAGAAGGCCACAGATGAACTGGGCATAAGAGAAAGTCCGTCCAGGGCTATTCCCATGCATTCAGACACAAGGGAAAATCTTACTGTGGTATCAAAATTATCCCCAGGCTGCAACTTGAGTGACAGGAAAATGTACTCTCTTGGGTTGAGCCTTCCTCCCGAACTAAAGCAAAACCATTGAACGTCTGGCTGTTGGTGTTTCTCCTAAAAGCATCGGGGGAGGAGTGAGGATGGTCTGTATAAAAGGAACAGCTGAAAGCCATGCTGGCACTGCCCCTTTCCTGCCGCATCCCCATGGGATTAGCTCCCAAACAATCTACCCGTCTATACTCTCAACCGACATAGAAGTACCTCCCACCTCAGTATCTAGGGGACTGAAAATGCCACATGTACCTCTGACAATTTTTTTTTCATATCTTTGGAGTTCCAGACAGTTTCCTGCAGCTGTACTTTGCCCTCCACTTCATGAAACCTACATGGGCAAAACCCAATGTCATATGGCTTTCTGAATATGTTGAACAAGAGCGTTTCCAGAGAAAAGACGTGTTCTCCAGCAGAATCATCTGTGTCTACGTTGCTAAAATCGGATGAAGAATTGCGTAAATCTACAGAAAGAACCACCAGCTCTGAAAATATGTCATTTCACTATTGATATCAAAATGTAGGACTCTTTTCGTTGTTGTTGTTGTTGTTGAACGTCACATGAAAGAAACTGAATCAGCATAAGCGTTAGGGAAAGGGAAATTTACAGTAAGGTCTGTGAGGTTGTCTTAAAGGATCTAAGGGCAGGGGTGAAGCTGGAGTGCGCGAGGAGGGAGGAAGTCTGACTTCACTTCCATCTCCGTGACCTTCTATCCTTGTACGCTGTTCATCTTTCTCATTGCCCAGCTGTCTTCCGGTTTTCAGCACACATGGTGGAAAATAATTAGTGTCAGAAATAACCTCATGAGTTCTATGGTCTAATCACCCAGAAAGAGAGAGAGAGAGAGAGAATAAACCATCTCAGATGTAGCCTCCAACACATGGACTAATCAGCTGAGGCATCGAGTGGGTCCCATTATAGGAACATGGTTGTTCTGTCTTGGAGTGAAGACACAGCAGCTACTGCCAGAGAGCGAGTGCCAGAAAAACCAGTCCTGACCTTCTCTATGATTCCTAGACGGGAACGTACTAAGTATATTTAAGTTGTTTGTTTTTTATTTTTATATATTTTTTAAAGATTTTATTTATTTATTCATGAGAGACACCAAGAGAGAGAGAGAGAGAGAGAGGCAGAGACACAGGCAGAGGGAGAAGCAGGCTCCATGCAGGGAGCCTGATGTGGGACTTGATCCTGGGACTCCAGGACCATGCCCTGGGCTGAAGGCAGGTGCTAAACCACTGAGCCACCCAGGGATCCCCAGTTGCTTGTTTTTTAAATAGAGAATTTTGCTCCAGAGCTAGTTGACTGGGGCATATAGCCCTTTCCTCAACAAGTCACTCATTATTCATGGAACGCTCTGTTCTTATAGGCTGTGGGGCAGACGGACGGTTGTCCATGAATAAATCAGTTCTTCTGTGTTGCCTAGGGGAGAGGAGTTGGCTGGGCACCAGAGGCCTCACAGGGATTCGGTACAGACGCAGAGGTAACAGCTACCCTGATGTGAGGTTTGCAGCTGTCAGTTCCCCGGGAGGCTTCAGGACCAACCTGGTTGCTCCTGACTACACCCGTGCCTCCAGCCTTCGTTAATTATAGCAGAGGATTAATCTGTAGTGATCAATTTCCATCTGCTCTTTGTGACTAATTCTGAGAAAAATCATAACAAGTCACATTTTATGGAGGGTTAATTGCTGAGTCAAATGCCCATATAGATGTTCCATCCCGTTTATTTTTGCACACTACTTTCCATAATATTTCTCCTCATTAATTCAAGCCATCTGAGGGAGCTTGTGTAAAACACGGTGGCAAAGCACTGTCAAATCTTCTAGCAGGAATAAGATCTCAATTCCTGTCATCGATGAATTTGAAGGAGTTTATCAGGACAGCGTGTTGATGAGGTAGACTGAGGCATTAAAGTCCTGTATTAGTGGATTTGGAGGTACGGACTGTGATCACAGGAATGTAATTCTTAATAAGAAGGTCCATCAAAGTAATAACCTGTTGGAATGCATAGATTTTTATGGAACGTGCTGTAAGGAGAGATATTTGGACTTGGCAAAGCACAGGTATTTTAGGGAGTAATCCCTCATTGTCTAAACCATAGAGCCATCTTAGTAAAAGCCTGGGTTAATGAAAGGGAATTGAGAGAGATAAAACTGAGTAGACGGGGCAAAATTATAGAGTACACCGAACATAAGTCTTATACTCTGCATTTTTCAGGCCATATGAAGCCCTTAGAATCTTACCAGCATAGAGATGCTGTGTTACTAAGTGTTTGCTGCTGTCAAAACATCTCCAAAAACCAGTGACTTAAACAAGAAATGTTTATTTCTTAACTTCCATCCGATGGAACTACTAGGCTCAGCTTGACCCCCAGACTTGGCTCCATAAGTCAAGGTGGATTCACTTAGCTGACAGACTAGAAACTACCCACTTCTTTTCATGGAGGGTTCAAAGAACAGGAGAGATAAGCAAAATATATACTACCTCTTAAGGCCTCGGGCCTTGTCCGTTTCCACTGGCCAAAGCATGTCCAACATCAGTGAGATGTGGGAAAATATACTGCAAAATCATGTGGCAGCGGACATGGAGGTCGGGCAAGCATGGATGACTGGGAAAGAGGATCGACTCTCCCACAAGTATCATGAGCAGAGCAGTGCCTTAAAAACTTCTTTCTTTTTTTTTTTTAAGATTTTATTTATTTATTCATGAGAGACACAGAGAGAGAGAGAGGCAGAGACACAGGCAGAGGGAGAAGCAGGCTCCACACAGGGAACCCGACGTGGGACTCGATCCTGGGTCTCCAGGATCACGCCCTGGGCTGAAGGTGGAGTCAAACCGCTGAGCCACCCGGGCTGCCCCTAGAAACATCTTTCCAAAAGAAAAACAAACAATCTAACAGTCACTTCTCCCATCCATTGGATGAACAAGTAGCCCTGACGGTTGGGAAGCCTGTAACCACGGTCATATTTTGGGGAAAGGCTTTGCAGTGTATTTCAGATTCCTTGAACTACTCAGGTGCCATGACCACGGTCAGCCAAGCCCATGAAGGGCCTGAGGGTTTGCCTTGCCCTAAGGTGCCCTGCCAGAGCCTCGTGGGTGCTGGTGAAGCCATGAGGCCCCTGGACCAGGACACTGCAGGACACAAACCTTCTCAGGTTCAGTGTGTGGTGTTGCGTGTCCATAATTGCACCCAAACACAAAATGCCAACCGGCCAACGTTGTTAGTGGCATCGTTCAGATCTCTACACTGTGATAAGGATGTTTCCAATTGCTTTATTGGTTGTCGACAGGATTGCGTAAAAGCCTTCCAGTACGTCTGTAGATTTTATCCTCTCTTTTGGTCTGTCCACTTTGCTCTCTGTAGATTGTGTTTATGGTAAGATATGAATATACATTTAACATCGTGACATCTTCCCGGTGGGTGTCCTGAAATGTCCCTCTTGATATTCAGTTATCTTTCTTGCTCTGTGGCCGGATATTGTAAAGCTCCCCTGCTTTGTTTTGCTTAGAGTTTGCAAGGAAGATCTTTCCTTGTACTTCTGCTTTCAGCTTATTGTGTTCTTTTATATTTAGGACACGTCATTTGTTGGCACCACGTGTAGTGAACCTTGCATTTCCACGTAGCCTGACAACCGTTGTCTTTTCATTGGATAGTTCAATCCGTTTACAATAAACATGGTCACTGGTATATTTTATTTCTATTTATGATCTTATTTCATTTGTTTTCTAATCATCTCATCTGTTTTATTTTTTTTATTTATAAATTTATTTTTATTGGTGTTCAATTTGCCAACATATAGAATAACACCCAGTGCTCATCCCATCAAGTGCCCCCTTCAGTGCCCGTCACCCAGTCAACCCCACCCCCCATCCACCTCCCCTTCCACTACCCCTAGTTCGTTTCCCAGAGTTAGGGGTCTCTCATGGTCTGTCTCCCTTTCTGATATTTCCCACTCATTTTCTGTCCTTTCCCCTTTATTCCCTTTCACTATTTTTTATATTCTGCAAATGAATGAGACCATATAATGTTTGTCCTTCTCTGATTGACTTACTTCACTCAGCATAATATCCTCCAGGTCTATCCATGTCGAAGCAAATGGTGGGTATTTGTCATTTCTAATGGCTGAGGAATATTCCAGTGTATACAGAGACCACAGCTTCTTTATACATCATCTGTCTACGGACACCGAGGCTCCTTCCACAGTTTTAAATTCCTTTTTATGTCCCTTCTTCTTTTGCAATAGTTGATTTAAATTTTTTTGCCATTTTTCCTTTTATTAGCTTCTTAGTGGTATAGACACGTTATTGGCATCTATTTAAATTCTAAACCATGATGCTTATATTACTTTGCACCATCCACAGCTGTTTACAGTGTCATCTACCTGTTGTTTACTCTATGTGTTGACCTTCTTTCCCTCTGATGTACCCGCGGTTCTTCCTGAGAGCACGTGGCCTTAACAAAGTCCTGCCCCTTTCTTTGAACCTAAGCTCAAACACGAATTACTAAGACTCAAAAGCACTGAGCCCTCCTTTGTCACCTGGGTGTGGGCTCCCTAAGTCTGGACTGCCTCGGGAGCCCCAATCCTCCATCTCCTTTCTCCAACCCAGTAAATTTCCCAAAGCTCCGCTGGCAAATTTCCTTCTTAGAAACATCTTCACACACAGCCATGAATCTGAAAGAGGCCAGGTGGGAAAATCAGGTTTCCTAATACACTCACCTCTGCGTAGTTCTCTTTTTTTTTTTTTACCACTCTGGCCCTGGAGACCTGGTTGCCCTAAAAGGTTTCATTACTTTTGAAGAGATGTTTTATTTTTGTAAACTCTCTGGCTTTTCTATTTGTTCCTGGCAGGCGGAGCTCTGTGTGTGTAGGAGCGTGTGCACGTGTGTGTTCGTGTATGTGCATGCACGCATGTGTTTTGATTGCTCCCCAAGAGGAAAGTTGGAAAAGCATATCAAACCTGACAGTCCAGCCTGGCATTAGGGTGACCTGAAAGAATAAGGTAATTTGCTTTTTAACAAGTTTCCTGAGACTCTTAAAGGTATCATGAAACCTCTTTTTTTGCAGCTCTGCTAGAGATTGGGCTGCATTTTAGAGATTCTTTGCAGGTTAGAAGTAGACGTGGTCTATTCTATTCTACGTATTTGTGTATGTGTAAAAAAAAAAAGAAAAGAAAAACACATGAAGGAAAACCCACCTCTAATGTCATAGAGAGAAAAACTTCACAATGTGTCTTTCTCTGGTTCTTCCGCTAAACACACGGACACATCATACAGGTGTATCACAGACAAATGCACACATGTTGTAATCATATGTTTAAAAGCAACAGGGAGCAAGTAAATAAAATGTTGTGAGAATATGTAACGGGTGTATGTGTTTCAGAGCTGTCAACATATTCTTCTAATCCTAATATTTAATCCTAATAATAGCGTATTATGTCCTTGAAAGATGTCGTACCATGGAAAGGATCAAAATTTAATGATAAAAATAATAATAATGAAAATAGTAACAGTGTCTGATTCTTTACATAAGATTGAAGTACAGTAGTATGGGGAAATCCGTACGCTACGCAGTGCATCGGGCTAGTCGGAGACTTTTAGAAGCCTGGGCACCACCTGTATTATGGCCCTGTCCAATTATGGCTTTGTTTCACCATCCCACATTTGCTTTTTCAAGTAAAAACAAATTATTTTTTTAAGATTTTATTTATTTATGAGAGAGAGAGAGAGACAGGCAGAGGGAGAAGCAGGCTTCATGCAAGGAGCCCGATGTAAGACTCGATCCTAGGACTCCAGGATCACACCCTGGGCTGAAGGCAGGTGCTAAACCACTGAGTCACCCGGGGATCCCTACAAATTATTTTTTATGAAGATGTAATTTATTTGTTTTTGAGATGGAGAGAGAGTGGGAGGAGGAGCAGAGGGAGAAGGACTAGCAGACTCCATGCTGAATGCAGAGCCCAGGACCCTGAGATCACGACCTGAGCGGAAATCAAGAGTCGGATGCTTAACCGACAGAACCACCCAGGGGTCCCTAAATAAAAACAAGTTCTGTGTTGAGCAAAGGTGTATCTCATGCATGTTGACTCCCAGGGTACTTTTCTGAAATACATGTAGAATGATGGATACGGTTCTTGCACTGTTGGGGCCCTAAGCTCAAGCATTAACATGCTCCTGGCCTGGATATTTCTGGAAGCTCTATTCTGTTTGAAAGTAATTCAGGGAAATGGCCAATGAGTTAGGAAAATCTGGCTCTGCTGTCTTGCTCCTTCAGCTCCCCCCCAAACGCGTGGCCCACAGAGCACCCCTGCCCGGCCCAGCGTGCTAAATCGCACACCTGAGGGTGCCTTCCGTCTTTCTCTGTTTTGTTTCCCAAACTGCTTTCCTTGGTCATAGTAATGCCAGTGGCGAAGCTAGGATCCTACAGGGGGTGGAGGCGGGAAAGGATGACGCTGTTCAGGTGCTACTGGCTTTCAGTCTCTGGCTGTGGCGAGGATGGAGCTGGTGATTTTCCAGCCGTGAGGATCTAGCATTAAAATAAATATTTGTCCAAAGAGATTGGAGATCGATGAAGTGTTTCTCAATATTTAGATGAATGTGCATTCAGCCCTTTAAATTGCTGTCTTACGCCTCTTGTCCCATGTAAATGGAAGGGAACTGCTGAAAAAAAACCCGTCAGCCTGTTACCTTTCTTTCCGGTCATATTTGGAAATTAAAATAAAATGTAAAGTCACCAGAGTTTAAACTGATTCAGACGTGCAAAGGAAGAAATAGAACAGAAAAAGAATATAGATGAATGTGTCCCGAGTCACACAGCTGTGGGCTCATAAAAATATTTAAAGTGTTTACTATGTCAACAGCAGGTTTTAAAAACATGCTTCACAAAACATTCTATGGAAAAAAACAAAACAAAACAAAACAAAAACGTTCTATGGTACGTGTTATAATGGATCGTATCGTACTTGTGGATTTTGTTTATATGATTACTAAAATAATAGCCACAGTTTTGCTGAAAAGTAGTGACCTTTAGTCTTGTTTGTTTGTTTGTTCGTGTGTTAGTGTCTGTTTCTCCTGAGAGAAGTGTTTCAAGGAGTTTTGGGTGTTTACCAGAAGACGGTGAGTGGTTTTCATAGTCTCCCCCAGCAGACTGAGCTGGACGTGACTTCGCATCTTAGCTCATACGAGTGACACCATGACTCCTTCTTCTTGGAATCGATTTCCAGATCCGACTTGTAATAAATACGACTTGTAATAAATAAATAAATAAATAAATAAATAAATAAATAAATACAATAAATTGTAAATAAATAAATAAATAAATAAATAAATAAATAAATAAATACTTAGGAGTAAAAACTTATGATCTATTTTGTGTTTATTTCCTCGAGACTCAGGTTCCCGGGACGAAGAATCAAGGGTTAGTTTTCCTGTGATTTAAACCCAAGCCTCACCGCTTCCCAGCTGAGCGAGCAGACCTAAGTCCCTTGACCTCGGTGCCCGCCGCGAGCCTTCGGCCACAGCACTGCCGGTGCAGGCTGCGTGGTGGGCACAAGGGGAAGGGCGGCTGCGGGGCCCGGGGTGGGGCCTGTGCCAAGCGCCATCCATGGGATCCGCCGTGGGCTTTGCTGCCCGTCGGGCACGAGTGTCTGGACTCCCGTGTTGCCTGTGAGGACAGACAGTAAAGAGATCTAGAAAATTGTCAGACCCTCTACTTAACTCATCTACTTGCTCTGGGAAGTAGTTATTTTTCAAGAGAATATGTTCTTTATTTTAACCACAATGGACTTACGATGGTTGTTTCTCGGTGAGTATTTTTAAATTCTAATCCCTAACGTGGTGCAACTCCGTAGATTTGAGCCCACGTACTGCAAAGCTATCGCGGATCCTCGGTGATTTTTGCTCCCGTAACTGCGTTCTGAGGCGGGAGGTGTGCGAAGCGTTGTTCCACGTCAGTCCGTGTGTGTGTTACGGCCGTCACCGCAGCTCTCTGGGTAAGACTCAGCGGGAAAAAAATGAGGGTGACAACACCGCCTGCCGTGTAATGAGTTTGTATGAAGAGAGATACAGAAGCCGGTAGGCATCTATTTTAGTATTTTAGGATTTGCTACCTCGGTGCACTATTAATATGGGTAATTACTCTTCTGGAATTCTTTCTCCACTGAAAATACTGTTATTAAAACAAAAACAGTCATTTACATATTTAAACTGCGCCTACATTTTACTCTCATTTTTTTTCTCCAAAGGCCGCCTCTCGAAGCCCAAAAAGCTCTTTGCGCCTTACCAGCCATCGTTATCTTGTATGTGATTGGTCTAAAAATATCCCTACTCGTGTATTCAAACAATAATCGCTAATCATTCTCTGTGTCATGACACACGTGGTACCACAGTGAGCCACGTGCCAGGTGCCTTGATCACGTCTCCGGGGCCGCTCGAGGTGCACGGCCGTGTGCGCGGGGACGGTCCCGGGACACCAGGTGACCTCAGTCCTGTGCAGCCGAGGACAGTGGCCGCCAAGGGAGTGATGTGAAGGGTCTGAAATACAGATCCTGTGGTGGAAAATAAATGAGAAGGAGGGAACCATCCAGAAGTAACGGATCTACGCCATGAAGAGGACACTTGGGAATAAGGCTGCTGCCGTCCTAAGAGTGGAGAGGAAGTGAACTGAGCGAGCGTGAGCGTCAGGAATACTCAGGGCGCTGACTTGGTGTGAAGAGACGCACGTGCCCAAGTCCCCGAGCGCCCGAGACCCTGTTCCCAGCGGGGCTCCCTCCGGGAGTTAGACGGCGTGTGTTCCCCTGACCCTGGAGAGGCGGGTCCCCGGCCTGCTGCCCTGCGGCGGTCCCTGGAGGCGTGTTCTCGCGTCTTGCAGCCTCCTTCTTCACGGCAAGGTCTTCCAACAGACTCGCCGCCCACGTTGGCTCCCCTCGTCCAGGTGCTCGGCCGGGCCGGTGGGGAAGCGCCTTCTCTGGCCGACTGCCAGACGTCGTTGCCCATCACGAGGCTGCAGCCTTCTGCACAGGTGGTGGCCTTCACCCCAGATCCGTGCCGAGGAGCGGACGGTAGGCCTTGAGAGCATGAGGAAGTGGCCACTTAGTTATCCCGCGTCACTAGGGCCCTTCACACCATCTCCATCCCCAGAGCGAGCTCCCGCCTCAAAGGAAGCGCCGTCTCGTGTGGGTTCGACTCAGTCTAGGCTTATGTGAGGCCATGGAGCCAGCCCACCGGCTGCTCAAGGGGGGTCACATGTCCCCGGAGAGCCCTGCTCTGCGTGGTGCTGCGCAGCTGGGGGGTGACTGAGCACCTGTGGGTAAGCCAGCCCTGCCAGGGGAGCCGTCGAGGGAGCTGAGAGGTGCACGACGCGGGCCAACCTCAGTAGGCTCACCGCATGTTTCCAGCCACAAGTCCTGAATCACACACTCGTAGAGGTGACAGATCATGGAAGCATATAGGTTGGGGCGACACGAAGGCACAGGCAATATATGCACGGAGACTGAGGAACGTCACCCGGGCCGGCGGAGGCTGTGCCGCAGACACGCGTGGTCGGTCGGGGGAGCGTGTCCCCCAGATGGTGGTCCCGTCCCGCACGAGCCCGGGCCCTCCTGCTGTGTGAGGACAGTGACCGCACTCACCGACTCCACCTCCAGGCGCGCCCCGAGGTTTGTGCTTCGCAGGCAGCCACGCATCCGTCACCACAATGGGTTCCCAGCCCGGGGACGCCCTGTCTCCACTCCTCTCTTAGCCGTAGAGTCTTCGGATCCAAGACGGAACCCTTCATGCAAGCACCGGCCTCACCCCGGAGTCTTCAACTCCTGCGTGTCGTCAAAGCAGAACAAAGCGAAACAAAACAGTGATAACAGACGATAATACCAGTAATAACAGACGCAGGTCCCTGCGGCTCGGGCCCTGGCACCCCGACCTGCGCTGGCGCTCGCGTGTCATCCCCGAGGTTCGCCTCTCCCGTTCTCCATTCCGCATCCTCCACCACCTTGTTTCTCCTTCCCAAACTCTTCCCGGGCTCACCGTCTCCTGTGCCCAGGCGCAGCTGCTGCAGCTGGCCCTGCCCCGGACAATCTCACTGCCCCACCCCTGCCCCTTGTGCACCTGAAGTGCGTTTTCCACCAGCTGCGGGCGCGCCCTCCTCACACGCACGAATTGGCCAGTATCACACCTCCTGGGAAATCTGGGGGGACTTAGAGCCTTTTCCTGCGGCTCTCGGTGAAATGTCATGGGATCCGCCCCCTGCCCGCCCCTCTGAGAGCAGATTACATGGTCTGCCCAAGGCCTGCCGCGCTCCGCTCTCTGACAGGTGCTTCTCCCTACGTTCCTGACGGCACGAGACCCCATCCCACCTCCGACCTTCTGTCCCCTGTGGCTGGAGGCCCTGTGCAGGCTTTCACGCTGGCCAAGCCTCCCCTGCCTGCAGGCCCGTGCTCCCAGCCCTTCCCTGGAGGCCGCCCCCACTCCTTAGCTGAGCCTGTCCTTCCTCGTCTGTCGCACTCAGCATCGTGGACTCTCTCCCACAGACCTTCCGACAGCTCATCCGTGTGACCTCACTTCCTCCATCAAACGGTACGTGCCGTGAGGGGACAGCATGTCTGTTGTCCAGTCTCATCCCTGGGGCCTGGAGACGCGTCTGTCGTGCTGCGTGTTGTACCCACGACGTCCTGTTGGATGACCGAGTGGGCAAAAAATTTCCCAAAGAAGTGGAAAACATACAACTGGTTCCAACAGGAAGGACTCCCCTGGGGTGAACTTCATCTGGAAGAATTTGGACAGATCCAGAGGGCACAATGCAGCTTCTGGCCCCTCAAGGAAAAGGCACAGGTGATGGGGTTTGGAGGACACGTGGCGTATTTTCTAACAAATTGTCCACTAGGGCTCCTGAGTGCAGAGCCTCGTCGGCTTTCTGAACTTTCTCACTTCCGAGCCCCGGGGGTGGTGGGACAGCAAGGGTTCCACCAGTGATGAGTGGCATGGCCACCGGGCCACCGGGTGTCCTGGCTGCACCATCATCTGCACACCAGGCCCCCTGCCCCGGGCAGCACCAGTGTTGCAGGGACGCCTACAAGGGAGATGCATCCACGGAGTCACCTCCACACAGGACGGGAGCCCGTGGCTCATGGGAGGGCCCAGTCTCTACTCTCTTCTGATTCCCCTGGAGACCATGTAGAGTCGATGTTCAGCTGGTTTATATCCAGGTTGGAAATGCATGTAGACGAGGGATGTGGTGAGCTCATCTCACGCAGCTCCTGGACGCTGCGTAAACACTCTGGGGACATGGGGCTTGGAAGACAGTGAGCCTCACCCCGACGGTCCAAACACTTGCCTGAGAAGCTTCCATTTGCAAGTGTTACCTGGGTATTTTTCAGAACTAGCTACTTACAATTAGCAAATAAGTCCCAAGTCTTCACTAGGTCAAGTGGTCGGTTGTATCCATCATGGATCATCTCTAAGAGTCCCGGAGCCAAGGGATCCCAAGTCACCTAATGTAAAAATTTTTAAAAAGGAACAGTCTGGGGACACATGGCCTGAAGCAACCGCATCTGCAAGCACGGAGGGCAGGGGAGGGGGAGGACGGAGCCCACGCACGACATGACGACTCCGCGTGAGGGAAACTGGCCATGCCCAGGACCGTCTTGCTTACATTGTGAGCTCAAAGAAAGCAGAGAGCACCTGCTGAATGCCCAGCGTGCACCGAGTGGGGATCTAGCATGTGTTTCTGATCCCGGGCCTGGGGAGGATCCCTGGGGGGTGGCTCCTGCGGGAGCCCTGCCCTTGGCACTGCCCTGTCCCTCTCCACATGGCATCTGGAGAGCTCACCCACATGGGGAAGGACTCACTGGGCGTGTAGCCAAGCACGAGGGCAAACCTCACACCCATCAGACCCATGCAGCCCATGCAGCCGCGCTTTAGAAGAAAGCCATGCGGAGGCCTTCCCTGTGAGTCACGGGCACCACGCCATGACCAGGTCGCATCTTTATCCTTTAAGAGCCAGCTGTGTCTCGACGGTGTGGGAAACAATCCCGTAGGCCTTTCATTTGTGGAGGGAAAAAATAACCAAAGACACAAATAAAGGGCAGCGCACATGCTGACCCTCAAAGAGCTGGGTTTTTGAAAGCGCCCAAGAAGCATCCTGCAGGCTTCGGCACCCCAGGGCTGGGGCAAGGACCAGGGGCACCCCCAGGGCCCCCACCCCGGTCAAGCCCAAGAATGTTTGCAGTGTTGAAAGTCATTGCCACTAAGGGGCACCTGAGGACGGCTTGTGCTTCTGTCGCCCCCACGCTGCTGCCTGCAGGGCACCTGGGGCCATGGCAAGGGGCTGGCCTGTGCACTGTGCACACACCTGCGCAGAGGCCTGCTCAGCGTCCCTCCGCCCCCAGCAACCCCCTCAGCTGCTGCAACAGCCCCTGGAGCCCCTGCCCTGGAAACGTAGATGCTTTTGCATATTGACTCGATGGCAAAGTCATGACAGTCTTGACGAGGCAGTAGTAGGAGCCAACTCCTTCCCGTTTACCGTGTGTTGCTTTACCTGCCAGGTGACGCCGTAGCCTGTGCACAGGAGCGACTTGTCAGGCAAAGCTGGTCAGCGAAGAAGCAGCTCAAAGCGAGCAGAGCCGATGTGACCTCTCTGTCCATTCATCCTTTAAAATGCTTTTTTTTTTTTTTTAAAAAAAAAAAAAAAGGTTGTCTAAGTGTTGGCTACTCTTCATTTCCATGATCTATTATGATCGAAAGCAATTTATAGGATTTAAATATTAATATTTTTCTAGAATTGGTTCCCAAAAGAAGAAAAAAAGAAGAACCAGCTGTTTTTAAGGGTAAATGGGAAAATGTCACCAAAATAGTGATTTAGTTTTTCTCTTGGGAAACCATCTCTATCAACTACCTTTTAAAATGCCTGTATTTTACTAGGCCGTTAGTGCTTCGGGACAGACAGCACAAGGCCAATGGCCGGGCCGTCTCCGCGCGCAGGACTCCGACCCGCTGTCCGCAGCAAGCAGCCCAGAAGGAGCCTGGAGGCCAACCCAGAAGCCACCGGGTCCTCCACAGGCGGGCGCTGGGGCGAGTCAGGCCTCTGTCACCAGTGACCCATCCGGGGATCCCGACGGCGACGCTTAGACCATCTGCCCGTTGGCCGGGACGTGGTCAACACCTGAGAGCTTCCCTAACTTTCCCGCACGAGCCACAGAAGTCGTGCAGGAGCCACAGCTGCAGCCAACGCCCCCTGCGGCTCCCCAGGGCCCAGAGCCTCCCCCGGGACCCCCGCCCCAGCCGAGGGCCTCCCTCTCCGCCCGGGAACCTGTCCCCACTCCTCTGCCCGCCCCTGAGACTCCGCCACACACAGGTGCCTTCTCCCTTGGCAGCGACGCCCCCACCCGAGGCGTGTGTATCTCTTCTGGCTGCAAGATTCCTCCACGGTTCACAGCGTTTTGCTCCGTTTCCACAGGAGTGTGAACGCCGTGGGCCGTACAGCCTTTCAGGTGTGCCCGCTGGGGAGGCCCAGGCTCCCGTTGGTCGGAAGAGCGGGCCGTCGAGCGGGCCTGGTGTGGAAGAGGCCAGCGCACCCGGAATCACTAGCGCTGGCTTCTACCCGTGGGTGCAGGTGGAGCTGTCCAGCGGGAAGGGGGGTCTCCCCTCGGAGCATAAACTGCTTCTGAATCTCCCTTAGGAAGCGCGGCCCGACTGCTGGGGGGTGCGGGGAGGGAGGTAAAGGCGCGTGTGTTTGATGGTTTAGAAGAAGGCGGCCCCAGCTGTCGGGTATGGATGGTCGTCCCACAGGGGACGGCTAATGGGGGACGAGTCGAGCCCCTGGACCTCCTGTTACCCGTTGGACCAACAAGGGGACCGTGTGGGGCCAGGGCCGGCACAGGCCCTGCTGTAGGCGGTCGCGGGGCCAACCCCAGACAGCCCACGGACTCGCCACCCCCGAGAGCTGTGCAGGGACACGCTTCTGATTAGGAGATGGGGCCACATGTCCTGAAGGCCCGGGTTGCAGCTTATGGGAAAAACCCGGACACACACAGGGGACGCCCGGTGGCTCAGGGGGCTGAGCATCTGCCTTGGGCTCCGGTCATGACCCCAGGGTCCTGGGCCGCAGCCCGCGTGGGCCTCCCCGCTCCAGAGCGAGTCTGCTCCGCCTCCCTCTGCCTCTCCCCCTGCTCGCGCTCGCTCGCTCTCGCTCTTGCTCACTCTCCCTCGAATGAATAAATAAATAAAATCTTAAAATTAAAAAAAAAAAATCTGGACCAAAAAAAGGGCAAAGCCTTGAACAAAATTATCCATTTGAACATCACCACCTGGTGGCAGCATGAAAAACAGCACCGAAGGGTTGAGGGGACCGGCCGTGGGCAGCTGTGGTCCGGGGGGAACTCAAGGGGGGGAGGCCCTAAGGACACTGATAATTAAGTAAAAAAAAATATTTATCCCCATAAATGTCCCTACTTCATAGTGAGCTTTGGTAACAGTTTATCCCACCTGCTTGCAAATCATCCTTAGAGGAGTTTTTGCCTAATTCTTTAGTAGCCCTCGAGAGGGTTTTTCCGCCCGGGCTCTGCGTGTGACTTGACAACAAGCTAGTGAGTTTTATTACTATTTTTTATTTTATTTTTTAAGCTAGAGATTTTCAAAAGCAAGACACAGGGCATCCCACTTATCAATGATCTTATCAACACAAGCAGATAGATTTTAAATTTATTTTATGAATAATATTATAAATATATAAATATTATAAATCTAATCTGAATATTAGATTCAATTTGCATCATTCATCTGGAGCCCGATAATCTGATAATGACAATTCATGACCATTTCGATAGAAACTAAATAAGCCTTCTGTTAACTGTAAGAGCAAAATGTTTCCTAAGCAAGCGCATAAGCTCCCGGAGGGAAAATATTTATCGTCCTTTTTTTTTTTTTTTTTTTTTTTTTTACCGTCCTTAACAGAGAGGTTTGCAAGCATTTTAGACTTGGTCATTTTCACCTAAATCCTGTGAAAATTTTGATTTCGTACACCAAAAATAAAAAAAAAAAGTCAATTTCCTCGATTCCTAAAATATATTTGGCTTTTCTGTTAAATCTTGATGTTGATGTGTGACAAATTTAACCTGGATACATTTACTCGGAAAAATTAAAAAGTAATCCTTTTTTTTTTTTAATGTCGGAAAGATCTCTCAAACAATTTGACACGCGGTCATCCCGAGCCGCACGCCAGCCAACACGCGGTCAATAGCGCAGCCCGACTTTCGTGGTATCTGCAGCCTGTGTGAAGATACGAGACGTGACCCGCTCGATACGAGGAACTGCCACGGTGAAAACAGTCGTGGTTTTTTAAAAGTGTGGCACAGCGTAAAGGGAGAGAGCCGCCCCGAAACAGCCGCCCCGGGATGACTGAGCACCTGTTGGAGGAACAGCAGCAGCAAGACCCTGGTGCCAGGTGAAGAGCGTCCCTGGTAGGGAGCGAGCTTCCCTGCAGGTGACTTAGAGGAAAGTCCTGGAGCTCCCTGCGGGCAAGCGCACCCCGACGGGAGCCTCCGAGCGACTCCCCTCAATCCCAGGCCTCAGCAGGGCCCTCGCGGGGCCGCGTCCTCCGGGCCACTTGCAGCTGATGCTTTCCTCGTCCACCTGCGAGACAACAGCAGATGCCCCCCAACCGCCGTCGTGGCCCCCGGAACGACCCTGGATGTCGCCAGCAGGCACTGGGGCGAGGGTCACCCCTGGCTGAGAAGCAGCACCTGGGGACCCTGAAAGCATCCCTAAGTCCCAGGAGAACCTTTGATGGCTCCGCTCCTGCAGCTCCCAGCACCTGGGGAGGGGGGGCGCATGGGGAGCAAGGGCTACAAGGGAGGGACGACCCTGGACCCACACCTGGGTCTCTGTGCCGGGGTATGACGGCCAACTGGGGGCACCTGGGCCACCGCGCCCTGAGAGCACCGATGGGGGGAGCCCTCCAGGCCCGGGGTAGGTCCCCCAGCAGCACCGACAGGGGAGCCCCCCCAGGCCCAGGGCAGGTCCAGGAGCAGCACTGATGGGGGGAGCCCCCAGGCCCGGGGCAGGTCCAGCACCATCACCAACGGGGGGAGCCCCTCAGGCCTGGGGAAGGTCCAGGAGCAGCACCGACGAGGGGAGCCCCCCAGGCCCGGGGCAGGTCCACCTGCTGCACTGATGAGGGAGGCCCCAGGCCCAGGGCAGGTCCAGGAGCAGCACCGATGAGGGGAGCCCTCAGGCTGAGGGCAGGTCCACCTGCAGCACCAATGGGGAGCCCCCCAGGCCTGGGACAAGTCCCCCAGCATCACCAACAGGAGAGCCCCCCAGGCCCAGGGCAGGTCCAGGAGCAGCACCAACCAGGGGAGCCCCCCAGGCGTGGGGCAGGTCGACCTGCAGCACCGATGGGGAAGCCCCCCAGGCCCAGGTAGGAGGCTGTCTCTCTCGGAGCCACCATCTGGGCTCCTCACTCACCTGCAGGTGCCTCCCCAGATGCCGCCCTGGGACATTGGAACCAATGACATCACCTGGTCGCTCTTGGGCTCAGGCCGCACTTCTGTGCTCTCCGCAGGGTCCTGAGTGTTCGTGTGGTTGGTGTGGCACATCTGCACTCCGCACACCACACCATCCGGGACACTTGCCTGGAGCCAGAAAGGTCTCTGTGCGTTTCCAGTGCGTCTCCCCTCCTGAAGCCATTTCATCACCACCAATTAGTTCTGCCCGTTGTACTGATTCCTAACAGGACTCACGTGGGATGGTCTCTCGGGTGCTTGGCTGCTGTACTTGTCATAATATTTTGGAAATTCACTCAGGTGATCTCATATATGAGGACCGATATCCCTTTTATTACCAATTAGCTCTCCATCGTGGAGAAACACTACAACTGGCTGATTGACTCCCGTGGGGATGAGCATTTAGGGTCTTTCCAGTGGGAGGTGATGGCGGATGAGGCTCCTGTGAATGTTGGCTTTCAAGTCCTTCTCTGCGCGTGTGTTTTTATTTTTCTCGAATACTTAGCTGTGGGATTGCCAGGGTTTAGCCGAGGGGCGTGTGTAACTGTAGAGGGGACTGTGACGTCCCCAAACATGATTTACCATCCCAAGGAGAGTATATGGGGAGTCTCCTTGTTCCTCATCCCAGTCGACGTCCAGCCTGTGATTTTGACTTTCGCCGTTCCAAGAAATACGAGCTGTCACGTAATGGTCTAAGTAGCACCTTGTCATTTACTTATTGACTCCTGTGCCTCTTCTCGCAAAGTCCTGTTCAAACCATTTGCCAGTTTTCTGTGCGCAAGGTTCCCATTTGTCGATCTGTGGAATATTTTTTACATAATGTGGATACAGGTCTTGCTTAGATACATGCATTATGCCTGTTCTTTTAAAAAAATATATATTTTTCTTAGTCTGCGGATGGCCTATTTCTCTCTTCGTGGTGAAGAAGGAGGGGAAAGTTTTAATTTTGATCCATTTTAATAGCTATTTGCATATGCGCACATGCGTGTGTGTGTCCTAGTAGGGTTTGCCCAACACAAAGTCGCGTTGTGTTTTCCGGAAGCTTCACGGTTCTCAAATATATGCTTAAATCTTTGATCCATTTCAAACGGTTGTCATGTGTTGAGTGAGTTAGGGGGCAAGGTTGATTTTTTTTTTTTTTTTTTATTCTTTTACACATAGCAAGTAGCCTGGCGTTTTGTTCAAACGACGTCGTTGATCCCGTTGAATTACCTGGGAATTTCGGTCAAAGTCAGTTGAGCCCGCACATGTGTGGTTCCCTGTCTGGCCTCCACTCTGTTCCACTGACCTTACAACAATATTGTGCTACAGCGACTGTGACGACAGCACAAGTTCACCCCTCTTTTCCATAAATTCCAAGGCATTCCAGATTCCTCACATTTCTGTACGTCCTCCACTTGTCGGAGAAATCCACGAGGACGTGACCGGCCGTGCTTTGAATCTATAAATCACTCTGGGGAGTATTGATATCTTAGAAATGTCTGCTAATCCCAACCTATTTAAAAGAATAAATATTTGTCCTCCAAGACTATGAGTAGAGTGCATCTCTTCACCAAGTTGGGTTCTCTCATTTCTCGCAACCTATTATTTATTTATTTATTTATTTATTTATTTATTTATTTATTTTAATAATAAATTTATTTTTTATTGGTGTTCAATTTGCCAACATACAGAATAACACCCAGTGCTCATCCCGTCAAGTGTCCTCCTCAGTGCCCCTCACCCATTCACCCCCACCCCCGCCCTCCTCCCCTTCCACCACCCCTAGTTCGTTTCCCAGAGTTAGGGGTCTCTCATGTTCTGTCTCCCTTTCTGATATTTCCCACCCATTTCTTCTCCCTTCCCTTCTATTCCCTTTCACTCTTATTTATATTCCCCAAATGAATGAGAACATATAATGTTTGTCCTTCCTTCTCCAATAGACTCACTTCACTCAGCATCATACCCTCCAAGTCCATCCACGTCCAAGCAAATGGTGGGTATTTGTCCTATTTAAAACGATTCCCCGGTTGTTTATTTTTATGTGATAAAGTGGCAGGTTTTTAAGGATTTCACTTCCAGTTAGTAAATAGAAGTGTAATGGGTTTTTACAAATTGACTCAGTATCCTATGCTCTCACTAGATTAATTGATGAGTTTCCGTAGTTTGTTTCTACTTGGCTCAGCAGCGTCTTCTTGTAGGCAAATATGTCTTCTCTGAGTAATGACGACTTTTGCATACTTTCCAAATGTATTCTTCTATTTACTTTTCTGGCTCTTTCCATTGGCTGGGCTTCCTGCACAATTAGGAACGAAGGTCGTGAGATGCTCCGATCTTTTCCTGATAAGATGGGGGCACCGTCTTTGTTTTACCTTTAAGGAAGATGCTAGCTGATGCGTGTGAAGCTCTGCTTCTTAGATGGAGGAAGGGGCCAAGATGGCTTAGCACGAGCGCGGGTTGAATTTTGCCGCCAGCCTTTCCTGGGTCTGTTGAGGTAGTCGTGGGTTTTTATCCTTTGGTTGGTTCTCGAGTACGTTGATGATTTTGAATGCTAAACAAACTGCATTTCCTGGTTAAAAATCCATCCGTTCCTGATGTATTATCTTCTTATATAAAGTCGCGTTCAATTTTCTAGTGGTTTGCTAAGGATTGTTGCTTTTAAGTGTGTGAATTTACTTTTCTTGTAATAGTCTCATTCAGTTTCATATCAAGATTATTCTGGTCTCATAAAATTAGTTTCATGTATACTATCTTTTTTTTTTTTAAAAGATTTTATTTATTTATTCATGAGAGACACAGAGAGAGAGGCAGAGACCCAGGCAGAGGGAGAATCAGGCTCCATGTAGGGATCCCGACACGGAACTCGATCCCAGGACTCCGGGGTCATGCTCTGGGCCGAAGGCAGGAGCCAAACCGCTGAGCCCCCCAGGGATCCCCAGTGTATACTATCTTTTATGAGCACTATATTTTCTGAAGAATTTGGCTAAGCTGCTTGATACCATTTCTTACATACTTTTTTTTTTTTTTTTTTTGGATAGAATCGACCAATGAAGCCATTTGGTCTTGGACTTTCATGGGAAGGTTTTATGATTAGGAATTCATTTTCCTTTAATAGGTAGAAATATTCATATTTTTCAATTCCTCCCTGAATAGTTTTGATAAATCATTATTTTCAGGGATTATTACCCATCTCACGTAAGTTTTTGTAATTTATTGTCATAATTTTTTAGAGTATTATGTTACTACTTTAAGGTTACCTCATTCCTGGAAATGTGCTTTTTTCTTTTCGGATGTTTATCATTTGCATTTTCTATTTGCCTTAATTAGTCTTGCTGGGAGTTAATCAATTTTATAGTCATCTCAATACCTATTGTATTGTCTATGTTTCTTATATTTTTGTTTTCTGTTTCACCGATTTCTGGTTTCAGGATAGCTTTTCTTTTCTATCTACTTGGGTATAATGTGCTCATTTTTTCCAGCCTCTTCTTTTTTTTTTTTTAAGATTTTATTTATTTATTCATGAGAGACACAGAGAGAGAGGCAGAGATACAAGCAGGCTCTTTGCAGGAGCCTGATGCAGGACTCGATCCCAGGATGCTGGGGTCACGACCTGGGCTGAAGGCAAGTGCTGAACCACTGAGCCACCCAGTCTGCCCTTTTTTCGGCCTCTTGAAGTGGAAGCTTAGCTGCTTCGGTTTACATCTCTCTTATTCATTAAAATAGGCCTTTACAGCTCTGTTTTCGTTCTAAACAACGGCATCCCCAAATTTTGATTAGGCTGCGTTTCTCACGAGGCTCAAGATGCTTTACATTTCCTCTTGTAGATAGTCCTTTGGTTGGTGGCCTATTTTAAAGCCCATGACTTCATTTGTTAATACAATATTGTAATTTATTTCTAGCTTAATTCAGTATGGCCCGATAACAGCCTCCGTGAATTCTATTTTGTGATGGATTGAGAGTTGTTATCTGGCCCGCTGCAAAGTTAATATTCCGTAACCTCTTAAAATAGAAACAGGTTATACCTGTGATTGTTTTCATGTTCTATCAGTCACTGGGACGGTCGGTTTTAAATCGCCAACCATATTTTTGTGTGTGTGTGCGTGAATTCATGCCTCCTTATTTTTAGTTTATAATAGTTTGTAAATTTTTGTCTCATTAATTACAGTTCTGAAGGTTCATAGATGCTTGAGACCGTTACTCCTTCATGATGAACAAGCCCCGCTACCGTGAATGCGCGTCCCTCCTTATTTCTTGGGATGCTCTCCGCTGACAGCCGGGCCTGCTGGGCCAGACCTCGCCACTCCCGCCTCCTTATGCTCAGTCTGACGGCTTGTCTCCTTCCACTTCAATGCATTTGGACAATCTGTATCCTTCTAAAGTGTGTTTTTTATAAACGGCATCAACTTGCACGTGGCCCTTGCATCCAAGGTGACAACCCCTGCCTCTCAGTAGGACTGTTTCATTCTTTTACATTAATTGTCCTTAAAACAGGGTTGGAAGCTAACCTTCCGTTAGCTGCCTTCTGCTGGCATCCATGGCCTTTGCCCCCTCTCTTGGGGGTCTTGCTGTCGGGCTCTCCCGCCCCCAGGCTCCAGCCAACCAGGCTGGCGCGCCCAAGGAAGGAAGGTTAGTTGGGGGATATGAGCAGACCCGAAGGTGGCTGGACGGCCTCCAATTTTAATAGGTCAGGAAGCCCACACCTGGAACATAAAAATTTACCTTGTTTCTTTTATTTGTCCGCGGTAGAAGCATGTTCTTCCAACTACTCTGCCAAGAAGGAAAACTGCTGTCCGTATTTTGTCTCTCCCAACCTGAACCTCAGATGGAAAATAGGTTGAGGGAACAACCCGGAGGCTCAAATACTTGTAAGACAGTAACAAAGGATGTGCCACTCATGTCACTGGCATCCAAGAAGGAGAAAAGAAAGGACATGGGGCTGAAAAAGTATTTGAAGAAATGACGCTTGAAAACTTCCTAAACCTGGAAAACACCCAAGCCTACAGACCTCAGAAGCTGACTGACCCCAACACGTACGTCCAAACGCATATTCCCGACGCCCACCCCGATGGTCTAATCATAAGAACTAAAGCCCAAGAAGAGATGTTGAAATCTTGAAATCATGGAGAGGGAAAGGAGGTCTCACCAGGGAGGGACAGCCAGCGTTCACCGAAACCACGGGCCCCGGGGAGGAAGCGGCATAGCATTGCCACGAACAGAAAAGACCTGAGAAACCGGCATTCTTCCCTGTGAAAATATTCTTCAGAAATGCTGGGAAAAGTAAGACGTTCCCGGATGGAGGAAGCCTCGCATGTGTAGGCAGCAGACTTTCCACGGAAACATCATTTAAACAGGGAAGTCATGGTAAAAGAAGAGATCTTGTCACATCAGGAAAAAAGAGAGAGGGCTTGAGAAAACGAGCCCTCGGTGTCTGTATAATAGGCCTTCACTCACCTGTTGGGATTTTTAGATCATGTCCGATGTCTGACATTAGGTAGCAAGGTGTTGTCTAATGTGGCCCTGGTGCATGCGGAGGAAATGCTTGAGACAATTTTGTTAAAAATGAGAAAAGACAAAAAAAGTATGAAAGGAGATAAGGTCTGCTTTTCACTGAAAGAAACGGAAGGTTGACCCCGTCGATTGTGGTAAGTTACGTGCGTCCAGTCCCAGAAGTAGCCACTAAACGCTAAACAAAGGCAGACGCCCCAGTACCCTGCAGACAAGTGGGAGTGGGCTCTAAGAATGTATTCAAGGGGCGCCTGGGTGGCCCAGTCGGTTAACCATCTGCCTTCGGCTCGGGTCACGATCTCAGGGTCTTGGGTTCGAGCCCCACATCGGGCTCCTGCTCAGCCGGGAGCCTGCTTCTCCTCTGCCTCTGCTCCGTCCCTGCTTGTGCTCTCCTCTCTCTCTCTGTCTCAAGTAAATTCATACAATCATAAATTATAAGTAAATAAATGAATAAACAAATAAATAAATTGATAAATTCAAGTAACCGAAAGGCAGGCAAAAATGAAACAGAAAACGATAAAACAGGGAAGACGCACAGAAAACAAAGCAGAAAACGATGTTTAAAAAAAAAGAAAAGAAAGAAAGAAAATAAAAGAAAGCACCGTTGGTCCTCCAGAGGCTCCGAGTCGCATGAAAAGCGAGCGGGGTGCGGGGGAGAGAACGTTTGCACGTCTACAAAGCAGGCGTGTGGCGAAGGACTTGCATCCTGACGGGACGGAGACATCTCAAAACTCAACACGAGAAACCAAAATGCAATTTGAGAAGTGGCAAAAGGCACAGAGAGACATTTTCCTGAAGAGGGTAGACGGGCGGCAAGTAAGCGTCGGAGCAGATGCTCATCCCAGCTGCACCTGGCGGGACGGGCTGGCTCGCACACCCCCCTCGGAGTCACCAGCAGACTCTGACATGGGGCCAGCGGCGGCCCCCTCGGTGTCCCTCCCCGGGAGGTGCACACTCGCCCGACGCTGCTTTGTCTGAATCGCTCAGGCCCCAAACCGCAGAAGTAGGTGAACGGCTCCTGGCACCGGCGGGCGCTCTCAGCTGGGACTGACTCGGGGAGAAGGAAGCAGCGGACGAAGTGGGAGCTGCTGGGCCGGCCCCGGGCCCCCACCCCGGGAGGAAGTCGGGGGTTGAGAACCTCGGGTGCCGTTCGTGCCCCATCCCTGAAGCACAGAAATCACGGGCACGAGGGAATGAAGGCTGGGGGTTGCCCCCGATACACATGATGATGAGAGACAATCGCGACCAGAAAGGGGAGCGGGAGAGGAACTCCGTGGTCATGGATTCGGGTTCTGCGCAGGCCTCCTGTGTGCTCCCCAGCCGGTGGGACAGGCGGCCCAGCACCTCCCCTACTCCCCTACGACGTCCTATGAGACCGTAATCATTCCACAATAGGAAAGTCAAAGGAATATTTTTTGTGAGATTTTAAAAACTCTGCTAACCCTAAGTCTCCATTTTTTTTTTCACGCGGTCCATGAAATGTAGCGATACCTAAACGAGAGGCTTTATTAGCCACCCACGGAACCTGGCCATCGTTTGACTTGCTCATTTCCATATATTTCCTTTGTATCAGCTTTTCCTGCGTAGCAGCCTCCTGGCAAAGGCAGCTGAATTGCTCACACTCCCACAGGAGAAGAGGCTGAAGCAGAGACACCGGGGGCTGTGCACGCGCTTGTGCGATGATGGGTGATTGGTCCCGACAATAGGCGTGTGCTGGGGGCTCACGGGCCGCACGGTGGACACTGCAGAGTCGTGTGCACGGCGAGGCCTGGAACGGCTGCGGAAAGATGCTGGGACGCGAGGCTGAAGCTGGCTTACCAGTCGGGAACCTGGGCGTGCGTCTAGGACGGGGACACGGGATGCATGTTGCCTGCCTGGCTCGGGCACCACGTCGTCGAGGCCGGGCTGGGTCCCAAAGAGCTGGTGTCTTCCTCCCCCGGAACCTGCAATCCGGTGACGGCCCCCAACAGGTGCCGCGGCCTGGCGGACAGGAGGGCGCCAATCCAGATGAAGCACGTGCAGGGAGAAAGGCCAGCGAGAAGCCGGCGTCCTCCCCATGGCAGGAGCGCTGTACCCGCCCAAGGATGCAGCACCCGCCGACCAGCGGGCCGGGCGGGAGGGGAGCGCCCGGGGCCCACTGCCTCCCGCGAGCGCCCGGCTGTTCTCAGGCTGTTCTTAGGCTAAGAAGCAGAAACAAGGGGCGCCCGGGCAGTGGGGGAGGCTCAGCAGGTGCAGCACCTGCCTTCAGCTCAGGTTGTCACCCGGGGTCCTGGGGTCGAGCCACACGTCCGGGGCTCTGCTCCTCCCCTACTTGTGCTCTCTCTCTCTTGCGCTCTCTCTCTGTTGCAAATAAATAAACAAAATATTTATTTTAAAAAAAGAAAAGAAGCAGAAACAAGATAAACGGGGAAGAGGGATGCCCACGCGGTTCGGCGAACTTCCTCATCAAAACCAATTTTAGGACCAACGGCCCGAAATGTGAGCTACGGACACAGCCGAGCCTCTAGGGGATGCTGAACGTCACCCCCGAATTAGTGAGGCCACGCGGGCAGTGAGCGCATTTCCACGTACGTGTTCCTGTGTAAGAAGACGCACACGTACCTTTATTCAAGACAGTAGGGCCCCTCGCCGTCCTTAGAGACCACGTGCCATTGATTTTACTAAACACTGGATGTCACTGTTGCAGTTTTATAACAAGACATACGTATAATTTATGGAAAAGAAGAAGAGTCTCCTAATCAATATTCTCCAAACAGGTAGAGAAATGGATTCATATTTTATATTTTTTCATTAAAAAGAGATGACGCCCCCTCCAGAAGTCTGGTTTCTTTGGGGGACTGGCTGATTTTAAAGGGCGGACGCCCGCAGGCCGCCCGGTGGGGCAGGTGGGTAAAGCACCCGCGAGGGCTCAGGGCTGAGGTCCCCCGTGGCCAGGACACGCCGTGACGGGTGGGGTGACTGCCAGCGCTTCACCCCGGCATGGTGGTCGCTCCAGCCACAGGACCCAGGCCACCCACGCCTGCCCGCCCGGTCGCTGCCTCGGACCCGGGATCGCCGCTGCTGCAGAAGACATTTAAGGTTTTGGGTATTTGAGCCTCCTAGTGGCATCCGCTGTCCTAGACGATGGGCACGTGCTTCAGGCACCACTGACTTCCCAGCCTCCTCAGGCAGCAAATACGTGCCACCAGCTGTATACGGAAGACGCACTCCTGCAGCACCACCGGCTCCAGGCGAGGCTCCAGCACAGAGCCGCGCAACATAAGGAAGACCTTTAATACCAGGTTCCTCTAAATATTTTAAAATACAGTATATACAGTTCTAAAGGGGAGGTTGGGTTTAGTCTTCAAAAAAAGTATCTTTGATCTTGCAAAAATAAAAATAAAAACATTGGAAGGAGAGAGTGGAGGCATCCTGTGTAACAGGTGGCGGCTCAGGCAATCCTTGGATGGTTTATTTATTTTTTTAAGCCATTATTATCGTTACTTTTGTGACTCTGACCACAGGCAAACAAATGAATAGGAAATATTGGAAGCATTAATATAAGAATCTGCGAAAGGCTAAAGACATCCCTTTCCTTTCCTAGAAGCGAATGACGCATTTTTCTTGCCCAAATTTGGAAACAATTCTTCCCTGATATCTGATAAAAATAAGAGGATGAACGATAGTATTGAGAGATGGTTAGTGCTCTATCGTCGGCAACGATGAAGTAAGTGTCTGCTGACGTCGTGGGCCTGCAGGAGCTAATCATGCTAAAGAGGCAATGACTTCATTTGGACTCACAAATAAGAAGAAAAGTGAAAAGAAATAGAGTTTTAAGAAACGTTTCTCCCAGTGGTAAATAATCCCCACAAGTCCCTCCATCGTGGAGAATGGAATTCAGTTACAAAACTCTCTATTTTCCTAAAACCAACACAGACAACATCTTTTTCTTTATTCTCTTTTAAATAATAGGTTTGGACATAAAATAATGCAAACGCTGTAGTCCTATTAGAATTTGATATGAGTTTTCTTTCATAATAAATGGATATCCTTCACAATACGGCAAGTACCGATTGTTGAGAGAATAAAGCACGTCTAATTAAATGGAAGCATTTTACATCCGTAAGTATGTAAATGAATCATGCATATTGCACTGAGGATGGCTTGAGTGCCCATTATACCGGGTTGAGCTGTAAAATTATAATTTTAAAATATTAATTTATTTTAATAAATTCTCAAAATTTCCACATTCAGATGTAAAAAAAAAAAGTCTGTGTTTGTTTTTACCTGTTTTATGTTTTAAGTACCCAAGATAATGAAGGACCCTGTGCCTAATATGGGAAATGAAAGTTCACTGTTACTTCTTACAAATTATTGATTTTAGCAGATCTTCGTGAATAAACGTTTATTATGATGCAAAAGTTGAATGAATGAAATAAATCCTCACTTAGTCATAATAATTTTTACAAAAAATTGCTTCTCAGTCCCAAAAATATTTTATTAGAGTCAGTGTAAAATTTCAAAATTAGCCTTTTTCTGAGTTTATTTTTACTTGCATTTTATACCTCGGTGGCTGTTGAAAATGCCAACGAGAAAATCAAATGAGATATTAAAATGGGGAACACAACAGAACTCATAGGTACTATGCCAAACAGTTCACAGTTCATTCACTTTTCAATAACTGAAGTTAAATTAGCTGAGAAGTCCAGAATTTGATCAATCGAGACAGTCCTTCCTTTCACTGAATCCGTAACCAACATGTTTTAAAATGTTTTGAGAATTTTCAAGCGCACACAAAATACTAGATTTGTGTTGTGTGCCCACATATCGACCATATGGACTCAAAGGATCAAGATTTAACTATCTCTGCCTTATCTAATCCTCTGTCGCTTATTTTTTGAAGTTTTTAAAGCAAATTCCAGACACTGAGCATGTCACTCTTATGTACTTCTGCATAGATTTGTAAAGATGAAGAACAGGGCAGCCCGGGTGGTTCAGCGGTTTAGCGCCGCCTTCGGCCCAGGGCATGATCCTGGGGCCCCGGGATCGAGTCCCACGTCGGGCTCCCCACAGGAAGCCTACTTCTCCCTCTGCCTGTGTCTCTTATGAATAAAAAAAAATAAAATATCAAGAAAACCAAAACCTTTAAAAAAATAAAAATAAAAAGATGAAGAACATCCTCATGTACCACCAAAATTCTATTGCCGTATCTAGCTAAAAATAATAGCTTCTTGGAGTCATCAGATACATAGATTATTCTCTAATTTTCCTGAATCTATCTAAAACTCTTGGTTGGTTTCGATCAGCATCCAAACCAGGATCACATAGTCTGTTTGGGGCTCTGGAACCTTTTTAACGTGGAGCGTACAGCATGTACACCCACGTGCAACACCTGTATTTCATGCCTCCACTGGGGACAACATCAGGTCCCTTGTTTTTTAGAATATCCCTCATTCTAACAAAACAAACCAGCAAAGGGGGAAAACAACAGAGAGAGAGAAAGAGAAACAGACTCTTAATTATAGAGAAGAAACTGATGATCAGGGGGACTGGGTGGGAACATTTGGGGAATAGGTGATGGGGGTGAAGGCGTGTACCTGTCCCCTTGAGCACGGGGTGATGTACAAGGTGCCGAATCACGATAATCTACACCTGAAGCTAACGTTACGCTGTAGCTTAACTAACTGGAATTTTAAAAAAAGAAAAAAAAAAAAAGAATATCCCTCCTTCTGTGATGTCTATTGACTTCCTGCTGATATTCTTAAAAAATCTGTTCTCTCTCACTGTTCTCTAGACCAGAAGTCAGCTCTTTAGAGATCTGACCAGGGTCGTGGCTGGTGCTCTGTCCCTCCTCTTTGAGTAGGATGGAGGCACCTACTCTCAGATCGGCCCGAAGTGAGAGATACTACGTTGGAGCCATCGGTTCAGGCATTGGGGGCAAATTCTCAGTTGTGGAGGTTATGGGGGTCACCATCCGAAGAGCTAAGGGGAGGAAAGGGGATCGCCGGTGGCCGCCAAGGAGTGTGCATGGGAAGGGGACGGGGACCCCAACTGATATGTTTGTGTTTCATCTGTGACCGTTCACGCTGCTTGCCCATTTGTCACCATGTGCACGTCCTGCTTTTGCAATTAAAAGAACGGAATGGGGATCCCTGGGTGGCTCAGCGGTTTAGCGCCACCTTCACCCAGGGCGTGAACCTGGAGTCCTGGGATCGAGTCCCACGTTGGGGTCCCTGCATGGAGCCTGCTTCTCCCTCTGCCTGTGTCTCTGCCTCTCTCTCTCTCTATCTATCTCTCATGAATAAATAAATAAAATCTTGAAAAGAAAAGAAAAGAAAAGAAAAAAAGAAAAGAAAAGAAAAGAAAAGAAAAGAAAAGAAAAGAAAAGAAAAGAAAAGAAAAGAAAAGAAAAGAAAAGAATGTCTTAAGGTTCAGTGTATCTTTTTCTCCCCACTGGGCATCTTTGCGGTCCTCTTACCAAAACCCCCATGCAGATTATAATAAAATCCAAACACCTGTTTCCTTACTTGAAACTGGTATTTTTTTTAAGGCGCAGGTCGTGTTTTCATTAATAAAACACAGACTATATTTACCTCGCTCCTTCTCATTAGAAATCAGAAAAATACGTGCCTGACATACCTCACAGAGCTTGTTTTACGAACGTGAGAGCTGTTGGAATTTGTGTCGTAAAAGACGAACTCTGGAGCTGGCCCTTTCATCTCTACAGACTGGAAGAATGCTGGGTAGACACTGATCCGCGTTGAGTGTGAGATGTTGAAGGGCCTGTAGCTCAACAAATACGAATTATTATTTTTCTTCTGTTCACGCTGAGTGACTTGTCAAGGGAATCTAGAGATCTGTCAACTTGAACTATGGTTTCTTCTGCCAACACTCGTATAATTCATACTCCTTGAATAAGGTTTTGCAAAAGAACCTGTTTTTCCTGACACCACCTCATGTGGCTTCACAGTGCCTTCGTTTGTCCCCGTCCCCCTCCAGGACACTCCTAACCTCATTGTGTAATGTGCAGGAGAGACAGAGAGAGGGGTCTTCAGGAGCTGGCCTAGCTACGCTCTTGTGGATACGGGAACAGAATAAAGCCTTTTCCCTGGAACCCCATGGAGAAGGCCCGGGAGAGAGATCCACCTTCCTTCCATCTTACAAATGTCTTTCCAATGGACATTAGCCCCAGAAAAAAAAAAATAAATTAAAAAAAAAATAAAAAAAAAATAAATAATTACTCTCTTCGTTCTTCTCTTAGCCCAGAAGCTGTGGCCCCTTCCCCTATGGAGTCACCCAGGAAGCTGCTAGCTCCACAACGGGGACAAAGGTGGTCTGCAGCTTGGGTTGCTCTGGTCCGAGTTCATGAAAGGGGCACACGTCCCAGATGGTTTAGAACCATCTTGCGTGGAACAAGGACGCAGAAAGGGACGAGTGAATGACTGGGAGGAGATAAAGCAGAAGAATCTGTCGTAGGTAAGATCATTCCACGTCGTGCTCTTTTTTAAATTAGATTTTTGAATTTCAAATGTGGGCAAACAAACAAGCAGGAACGTTCTACTCATACTAAATGCCAAATCCTACCATGTTTTGCTGTGTGAGTCGGCAACATCCCTAGTGTTACCGTGAGAAGCCTAAACTGAACTTGCCATCAGATTTTTAACACCACGCTACATGCTTTTGTTTCAAAAAGTTCCAATGCGGCAGACATTTGGGGGCTCCGTGGTTGAGCAGATGTCTGCCTTTGGCTCAGGTCACAACCTTGGGGTCCTGGGATCGAGTCCCACGTCGGGCTCCCAGCATGGAGCCTGCTTCTCCCTCTGCCTGTGTCTCTGCCTCTCTCTCTCTCTCTCTCTATGTCTCTCATGAATAAATAAATAAAATCTTAAAAAAAAAAAAGGTTCTAACACAATTTCTAAGCATGTTGGCTTTCCATAAGAAAAAATCGACAGATTTCACTCTTGGACCTGCTCTGTGCCCATAAACGAGGCAGATTTCTTAGCAATTTGATGATCGCTGTGCTTGTCTGTGAATCAGGGTTAACCATTGTCTTACTTTATGATATTTTATGTGGTATTAAATTACACAGGCCGTGGAAAGTTTTCAGGAAATACTGAATACTCAAATTATGATTGCCAGTAGAGTCATCGTCAACGGAGCGGCGTTCGGAGACGTGGAGGGCTTGTGAAAGCAGTCCCGGGTAGACAGCAATGCAAACCATCGTATTACTTGGTTTCTATGCTTGGCTTTATGCTTAAAAAAAAAAAAAAGGTGTCCTTGAAATGAAAAGTTGCAGCTCATAATCAGCAGTGAGTTGTCTGATTTAGGATGACTTCCTCAGAGAGGGAAGGAAAGAATCGTGTACCAACAAATAGCTTCTCTCCTATTCGTTATACGTCGGTGCAAAATGACTGTAATCCCAACTCCAACAGGCTAATTGATTTAAAAAATAGAATTTACTGTGTAATACACACAGTCATCATTGTGAGTTGTTTTTTTGCAGTCTCATTCTTAAAAAAAAAAAAAAAAAACAACTTGCAGGGCACCTGGGTAGCTCAGTGGTTGAGCGTCTGCCCTCAGCTCAGGTCACGATCCTGGGGTCCTGGGATCGAGTCCCGTGTCCGGCTCCCTGCTCAGTCTGCTGCTCCCCCTTGTTTGTTCGTTCTCGCTGTCAAATAAATAAATAAAATATCAAACACACACACATGCACACAGAAGGCTCGTAATTGGCAACTATCACCTACAACCACTCAGTTAAAAGGTGAGGAAGCTGTCGCTCAGAGGACACAGACCTTGGCTTTTGTTGGTTTGTTTCTCCAAACCTTGGGTTTTAAGAGCAGTTAAGCTCTGCAGACATAAAATACGACACGGTAACTAGAGCCCATGATCATGCACGGTCTCCTTGAAATTTGCCAAGAGAGGAGTTCGCAGGTGTCAAAAAACAGCCAAAAGGGTGAGGGAGGCGTCAGGTATGTTAATTAGGTGGATCATAGTAATCACTTTACCGCGTATGCACATATCTAAACGTCACGGGTACAAGCCAAAGGCCGCGTTGATGTGTCAGTCCTGGGGCAATAACGCTGGAACCTAATATCGATCAAAAACATCGTTCTGATGGGTGGATGGGGCCTCCTGTGCGTCCAGCTCCTCCTGTACATCGACCGCGTGACCACGACGTCACATGAAAAGGCCGAATCCCGCCGGATTCCTGCTTGTTAAATGCTGCGTGCAGTGGCTTATTCCAAACATGCAGCAAACAGGATGTGCTGTGTTCTGGGCACCTTTTTCCCTCTGGGGATAATAAAACGATTTTGTTTTCTCTGCTGAGAGGATAAAGCGAGGTTCCTGAGACCGGAAGGATGGGGTCCAGGGCGACGGCTCCTAGGGCCAGAGCAGGGCCTCAGTCCTAGTGATTTCAAGGCCCCCGGCGCCCCCACAGCCAGCAATCGTCAAAGCTCAGGGATCCGTGAATGAAACACGACGAGAAGCCAACCCCACCTACTGGAATTGCTGAGTGTGCCGTGGACATAATCCTGCGGAGGTCAGGAAGGCGCCCTGAGCAGGCCAGAGCTTCTTCTGTTGATATTGGACAACCCGGTGGGGCTCCCGGGGGCTCAGTGGTTGAGCGTCTGCCTCAGCTCAGGGCGTGACCCCGGGGTCCCGGGATCGAGTCCCCCGTTGGGCTCCCTGCGTGGAGCCTGCTTCTCCCTCTGCCTGGGTCTCTGCCTCTCTCTGGGTCTCTCATGAATAAATACATAAAATCTTTAAAAAAAATGGACAACCCGGATTAGAAGATGGGATTCCTCTTGTTGTTGCCATTATGCTTTCCGACGTTTCAGACAAGACCAGACGTCGCTTGAATCCTTTCCTGGGTGAAGCATTTAATCTCTTCTTGTGACTATGATGCTTTATCCTCCACTTTCTGAACCATTTACTTAGTATATAAACACAAGTCCCTAAATCCAACTGACACTAGTTTCTGGGGACAACTCATGTATCCAGAAAACTAACATGCAAATATTCTGATTGCAAAAATAAAGAAGAACCCCACTAGCGCCACGTCCCTGGCAGCCACCCCCGTCTCCCTGCACTACGTACCTGGCTTTCACTCAACCTTATGCTGGGTGGGGCCTTCTCTCATGAATCAGTTCAAGAAAATGGTTTTAAAGACTTCTTTTTTTTTTTTTTTTTTTTTAAGCTGAGACTCCAGTAGGTGTTGAAGTGATTCGGGCTTGTTCTAAATGGAGTCGAAACAGGTGATTGGAAGGAAGGGGTCAGAACAGAGGTGGGTGGGTTGACCAGGGCTGGAATCCAGGTGACTGTGGCTCTGGAGCAAGTCGGTGGCCCCACTGGCGAGCGAGGGCACAGGAGAGGCCGCCCACCCACCATCGCCCGGTGCCACCATGGGTCGTGCCCCTCACTGTCCCCGATGGTCCAGAACCGAGTCGGAGAAGGAAAATGAAGACAGAAGAGGGAATCCTCTCCCGCTTGGTCTGTCCCACCGCTGTGAGCTGGGACATGGAATTCCCCAGCAGGCGGTAGCGAGTCCCACCATCCGGGTTTCACTCCTGCACGTCTGAGCACGTGGCCTGTGGGTGAGCATGACCCCGTGTGTGACACGTGGGGATGGGAGCCGTCACGGAGCCCCCATGTCACCCGGGCACGGGGGGACGGTGATGCTGATGTAGGTGAGGACGTCCCCACCTCCACGGCCCATCCCCGGGCCCCTAAGCATGAGGGGACGTGTGACGCCACAGCCACGGGAGCCCAGGCACTTGTGACAGTCTCTCCTTCCCGGGGGAAGCATCTAGAACATGACGTCCCTGTTCACCTCAGCCTCAGTGGTCAGGCTGCCAGCGTCCAACGGCATCACACGTGGGATACAGCTTCAAGACAGTGACCGGAGAAGACCCCTGACCCCCTGCAGGCTCATGGACAAGGTTGGGTGGGTCACAGTTCTGAAGGATCACAGCAAACCTGACTCGGGAAAACGCGCAGGGGCCTCCAGGGGCAAGCATTTCACTGCCGGATTTTGATAGATTTGTTTTGGATCCAATAGTCTTCTCGGCGTTCTGACTCTTTGGCTCCAAACGGCCTTTGTTGCCATGTGTTTGAATATCTGGTCAAACACATTTCGTCAAGATCACCTTCGATGATTCTATGCATCACAAGAGAAACTTGCAGAAATATCAGTACAAAGGAGAGAAGATAGAGAACAGCTTTTAAAGACACTGGAGAGGCCAAGAGGCCCTGGTCAGGCCGCGGGCCTTTCCTGCAGAAAATCGAGTCAAAATTCTAAAGCGTCCTTTCGGGGATGCACAATAGTCCATATGGAATAGGATTTCAGGAGGCGCTAACTTTTAAAAATAATCCCATTTTCCGGGCCCCCGGTGCATGCAAATCCCATCCCCATTAAGGCGCAGGATCATCTCCTTTGGATCCGAGTCTCCACTCGTGATGGTTTCTATGCTGGAACGAGGTTCCTGGTAACAGGTGCAGCAAACACCGTGTAAGGAAACGCCTGCCTTGCACGCCAGGGAGCAGCGTGAGGTGAGGACAGCCCCACTGCGGTCTCGGCTGGGGAGGTGGGTCGGGGCACTGCTGGCACTGTGGTCCCATCAGGACGGCCACCCTCACACCTGCCCGGGCCACGGCGGGAGACACTGGAGCTGGGGGTTCAGTAACCCTCCGCCCAGAGACCCCGTGGCCTGGAAAGTTCCAGAAACCAGCCACGTGGAGAGGAACAGTCATCGTTCTCCAAACTCTGGCTTCGCTTGAGCCAGGCACTTGACCGAACACTATCTGAGCTGCTTTAACAAAGTAAATATTACAAAAATAGGAGTTTAGACGCTTCTCTCAAGTAGGACTTGCCCCAAGACCCCAAATACCCCTGGGACCTGTCACACGACTCTAAACCTAAGAGTCCACCCAGACCAGGTGGGATCAGGTCCTCCTGGGGACCCTCCCAGAGTACATGAGCTTCGCGTCTCAGTAAAACACGATTGCTCCCTTGGGTTACAAGTCCACAGCTACTGTGTTGGTGGAAACCTGGAATTTATTTTTTTTTAATTGATCTATTTTAATCTTCTTAATTGGAATGGAAACCATAAACAAAGATTTAGAAGACCTGCAAATGGTTGAATGGTTTTTTTGGGTGGGGCGGGGGAGAGAAGGAAAGAAATACAACCTGAAAATGCACCGAGGTTCTCAGGGGAAGGAGTCATGGCCTAGGGGCCCGAGTCCCCGGTTTAGCTAAGGGACCACGGTGAGGAACAGAAGTTTCGAGACGACAGGTGTGCGGGTTCAGTAGTCTGCACCAAGCGTTGTCCAAACAGGGGCTGGCGCCGTGCATTCTGACGTGGTCCAGATGATGTCCTGAGGCCCAGCACCTGCCCAGACACCGGGACGTGACATGCTGTCCAGGGGACGTGACAGGAAAGGACGAGCTGCTCGATGACAGGCGCCCAGTGGAGGGTCGTAAAGCCCAAAGTTTCTTAAAGTTTTATGACGAAATCACACAAAAGAGTTGTCGAATGATCAGCAGTAAATGATAGAGGAAAGTGATTTATTGGGTTTTTAGCTACTTTTTCCTCAACAGATTTGACTGTGGGATGTCTGTGGGGTTTTTGTGTCTGTTTTTCCTTTAACCCAATCTGCAAAGTAGGTATTTCATGAAAATGGCCGGATGCTGGGTGTGAACCTGAAGAGAAATGTCTGTGCTGCAAATGCACACGGGGCGGAGATGAGCAAATCGTGGGTAAAACCAGGAGATTGTGGGGATCACCAAGGGATGCGTGTGCATGGGGAGAACAGGAAGCAGGGCAGCCACGCTCCCACACGGGCTTGGGGGTGACTGGACCCCTTCCCCTCACAGCACTATCCAGTGCTCGTGCTGCAAAGCTGTCCCAATTACTCCATGCACCACATTGTCGATAAACATTTTTATGTCTTCCAGGGTGGCTCGAAAACACTGCTGCCATCCACACACTTGCACACATAACCTGGCACATGCATGCGTGTGTTGCAGAGACATGTATGTGGTGCACATTTGCATTAGTTTCTCTGGGACATCCCTGCAGGAGGGAAAGGCCAGGTCGGGGAATGCCAATAACTTACTAACATCCAGAAGCAGGTATAGGATTATGTTTCTACAGTCACAAATCTTGAAAAAAGACTATGAAAACAGGGTTATTTTCATTGAACTTAGGTAAATTTGGCAGCAAAATTAACTGCGGGCTCCTTTGGGTTTCCCTGTAAGCTGCTCAGTGTGACCACTTGCATGTTTCACTGGAAAAACACAAACGTGTTTGCGTAGGAGGCATCTCCCCAGTTCATACTCCTTACTTTGTGGCAGGCTCACTCTATTGCTAAATGATGTGCTCTATATGAATTATCATGCTCTGGGGCGCCATATTATAAGTGGAAGCCCTATGTCTAAGCCACCATGTGAACACTTTCCCAATTCTAATTTCTCAGCTTCTCCACGCATGCAGTCATGTCTCTAGAGAACGACAACTTTATTCTTCCTTTGGAAGCTGTACCTGTTGTTGTGGTGTTTGTTTCTCTTGACTTTCTGCACCAGCCAGAAGCTGTGGTATGGTTTTCAGGAAAAAAGGCAATGGGGGTGTGCTCACCTCTCACTGCTTTCAAAGGAAATTGTTTTGATATTCACCATTGACATTTCGGAAGGTCCTCCTTAGCGTAATTGTGGGAATTATATCCCATTTGTCACCACTCACCAAAGATATTCCTATAGTCAGTGATATATTTTCAATAACTGGAATGTTCAGAAACATTTTTATGACTACAAAACATAAGGGATGTTCACGGGAGGCTTTGGGTTTTGTTTTCTAGTTTACTTTCTGGTAATTAAGAGAATGCTTCTTCCCTTTGCCTAAGTTAATTCTGATGTCCGGGGATGGTCTAAGGAGAGATAGGCATGATTAGGGAGGAGTTCAGTTCATAAATTCCTAAAATATTATTGCTGAACTAGGAAATCAGAAGCTATGCCATTAACATCCTGGGTTGGGTTTTGCTTGTTTGTCTTTGTTTTTTCTAGACCCTGGGCTTTATTTATAGGTCACTTCTACGTCCCCTACACTCACAGTTTGTATTTAGGGACTTCAGTAGCATCCACCAGTGTGAGGAGCCTCCTGAAGAACTACTTCATAGAGTTTGAAGATCATCCTAAATTCAATTGCTTTTATTGTAGAGCCAGATTTTTAACTACATCGAACAACAACAATATGATGTGTTCTTTAGTCACCCACAATTTTCATTCAAAAGGCTAATATTTCACATAAATAAAGAGGGAAGAGAAACTTAAGATTTACTACAAATATATTCTCTTAATTATTTTTAAAACATTTTTATTTTTTATTTTTTTTATAATAAATTTATTTTTTATTGGTGTTCAATTTGCCAACATTCAGAATAACACCCAGTGCTCATCCCGTCAAGTGTCCCCCTCAGTGCCCGTCACCCAGTCACCCCCACCCCTGCCCTCCTCCCCTTCCACCACCCCTAGTTCGTTTCCCAGAGTTAGGATTCTTTATGTTCTGTCTCCCTTTCTGATATTTCCCACACATCTCTTCTCCGTTCCCTTCTATTCCCTTTAACTATTTCTTATATTCCCTGAGTGAATGAGAACATATAATGTTTGTCCTTCTCCAATTGACTTACTTCACTCAGCATAATACCCTCCAGGTCCATCCACGTTGAAGCAAATGGTGGGTATTTGTCGTTTCTAATGGCTGAAGAATATTCCATTTATACATAAATCACATCTTCTTTAAAGCATTTTTAAAATAAGATGAAACTATTAGATGAGTTTTGCCAAACCACTAGAAATCTAGAATACTGTGTTTCCAAAATTAATAGTTTTGTTCTTGAGCTACTTTATTCTTATTTTCCTCTAGTTTTGGTAATATACTAAAAGTACCATTTAATTATTCAAAGAACGCAAGAGAATATTTCTCCTCACTGCAAGGTATATAAGGAAAAACTCTGAAAAATCAGAAATACTTATCAACCAGCAAGTAAGCTTAATAATGATATGGAACTGAAGTCATGAACAGATTAAAATTGGGACTATACCCAAGGAAGATACACAATTCTATAAAATATATACTTTCCAATGTACTTTCAAGATCACTTAATAATGTAGAGTACACTCTATTTTCAAAGAATAATGTTTTCTCTGGGACCCAGTAGACTGTGATTTCCCAGGATGAGATACTGTCCCTTCCTCTGGAAAGAATATTTATTAGTTTTAGGCTAAAAGTAATAAAAAGTCTTTTCTCTGTGGTTTTATGTTTATGTACTCTTCCAGATATCATGAGAACAAGGAAAGGAAAAACTAAAAAGAGAATTCTAACAGACATACTTTCTAAAGTCTAAAACTGGTGATTCTTAAAATTTAATTTGATCAATGATTTTTCAGTTATTAGACTATTTTGATCTGATTTTCTATGATTTAAGTGTTCAAGTCTCTTAATTTTATTTATTTAAGCCATCTCTCCCCCAACATGGGGCTTGAACCCAGGACCCTGAGATCAAGAGTCGCATGCTCTTCTGACTGAGCCAGCCAGGTGCCCCAGGTGGTCCAGTGTTGTTGTTGGTGGTGGTGGTGGGGTGGGGGGTGTTGTTTTTAAAGATTTTACTTATTTATTCCTGAGAGACACAGAGAGAGAGGCAGAGACACAGGTAGAGGGAGAAGCAGACTCCCTGTGGGGACCTGATGGGGGAGTTGATCCCAGGATCCCAGGATCACACCCTTAGCCAAAGGCAGATGCTCAACCACTAAGCCACCCAGGTATCCCAGTTGAGTGTTTTAAATGTACTGGTATTTTATTTTATTTTAAATTTTCCCATTTTTCAAAATTTCATTTAAATTCAGTTAATTAACATATAGTGTATTACTGATTTCAGAGGTAGAGGTTAGTGGTTCATCAGTGTCATGTAACCCCCAGTGCTCATTGCATTATGTGCTCTCCCTAACGCCCATCACTCAGTAACTCCATCTGCCCACCCTCTCCCCTCAAGCAACCCTCAGTTTGTTTCCTATGATTAAGAGTCTCTTAAGTTTGTCTCCCTCTCTGATCTTTTCCTTGTTATATATTTTCCTCTCTTCCCCTATGATCTTTGTTTTATTTCTTAAATTCCACATATGAATGAGATCATGCCTTTCTCTGATTGTCTTTCTCTGATTGACTTATTTTGCTCAGCATAATATCCTCCAGCTCCATCCATGTTATTGCAAATGGCAAGATTTCATCCTTTCTGATGGTTGAATGATATTCCATCGTATATATAGACCACATCTTCTTATCCATTCATCTGTCGGTGGATATCTGGGTTGTCTTCATAGTTTGACTGTTGTGGACATTGCTGCTATAAACATTGGGGTGCAGGTCCCTTTGGATCACTACATTTGTATCTGTGGGGTAAATACCCACTAGTGCAATTGCTGGGTCCTAGGGTAGCTGTACTTCCAAATTTTGAGGAACCTCCACACTCTTTTCCAGAGTAGTTGCACCAGCTTGCCTTCCCACCAGCAGTGTAAGAGGCTTCCCCCTTCTCCACATCCTCACCAACATCTCAGTTCCTGACTTGTTAATTTTAGCTGTTCTGATAGGTGGGCGGTGGTTTTGATTTGTATTCCCCTGATGCAGAATGATGTGGAGCATCTATCTTTTCATGTGTTTTCTTTGGAGAAATGCTGTTCTTGTCTTCTGCTCATTTGTTGATCGTATTATGTGTCCTTTGGGTGTTGAATTTGATGTCTATGCTACTTAGAGCAATCTAAACATTCAATGCAATCCCTATGAAAATACTATCAGGGACGCCTGAGCATCTGCCTTTGGCTCAGGGTGTGATCCTAGTCTGGAGATGGAGTCCCACATTGGGCTCCCTGCAGGGAGCCTGCTTATCTGTCTGCCTCTCTCTGTGTCTCTCATAAATAAATAAATAAAATCTTTAAAAATAAAAAAATATATAAAAATACCATCAACTTATCTCACAAAAAAGTTGATTGGAACAAATAATCCTAAAATTTATATGGAGCCAGAAAAGACCCCAAATAGTTAAAGGAATGTTGAAAGAAAACCAAAATGGGTGGAATCACAATTCCGGAGTTCAGGCTGTATTAAAGGGGAAAGGAGAGAAAATGAGTGGGGAATATCAGAGAGAGAGAAACAGAACATGAGAGACTCCTAGCTCTGGGAAACGAACAAAGGGTATTGGAAGGGGAAGGGGTAGGGGGATGAGGTGACTGGGTGACGGGCACTGAAGGGGGCACTTGACGGGATGAGCACTGGGTGTTATACTATATGTTGGCAAATCAAACACCAATAAAAAATATACAAAACAAAACAAAGCTGTGGTCATCAAGACCGTGTGGTGCTGGCACAAAAACAGACACATAGATCAATGGAACAGAACAGGGAACCCGGAAATGGGCCCTCAACTCTATTCAACTCATCTTTGACAAAAGAGGAATGAATATCCAATGGAAGAAAGACAGTCTCTTCAACAAATGGCCTTAGGAAAATTAGCAGCCACCTACAGAAGAATGAAACTGGATGATTTTCTTACATCGTGCACTAAAATAGACGCAAAATGCATGGAAGACCTAGTGTGAGACAGGAATCCATTAAAATCCTAGAGGAGAACACAGGCAGGCACCTCTGTGACCTTGGCTGCAACAACTTACTAGACACGTCTCCAGAGGGAAGGGAAACAAAGGCAAAAATAAACAATTTGGACTTCAACAGGATGAAAAGCTTCCTGCACAGCAAAGGGAACAGTCAACAAAACCGGAAGACAACCTACAGGACTACAGGACGGGAGAAGATCTTTACAAATGACACATCAGCTACAGGGCGAGTATCCAAGATCCATAAATGTGCTGATACTCCAGGCACGGGGACTACAGCTGTCTTCAGGGGAGACAGCCCCTCTTGTCCTGCCGCTCTGACCTAGCCAGCAGGGACCCACGTTCCTCAGAGGATCGCCCCACGTGGAAGGCTTGAGTATCGGGTGGCACGCTCCAGAGCATGGTGGGAAGAAGAAATAATCCTGATAACTGAGGGGGAAAGTAACACAGTAGATTGACTTAAATATTAGCACATCAATTCAAATTTCCCAAAGGACCTGTGTGCACCCAACAGGTGTACAAACGGTGGGCGTTATTTTCTATCTGTCCTAAGTCTGAGGCTGCTGGTGGCCCTGGTGGTTTGACTTTCACTTGAACTTTTCTCTCAAAACATTCAACACCTACTTCTGTCTGTCCTGGTACCTCTGTCCAGCTCGCTCTACTTCGTAGAGCAAACTGGGACTTACCAAATAGGCCTAAGCTCCAGCCTGAATTCTCTCGTTATTTTCTGGAACATGCCACCACATCAATCTAGCCTTAGAAACACACCTTTTGTTTGATCTTTTACATGATTAGAATGGATTGAATTTTACTGATTTTTGGTCCTCCTGTGTGCCACACTCAGGAACACGTCTGCACACACGTTGTGGGCTTTTCTTTCCATCGTTCTCTTATAGTTTCTATGGTGAACACTGTGATTTTTTTTTTTTTGGCAAGAATCAATAAAAGTTCTCAAAAAGAAACTGGTGATAAAAGCAAATATATAAATCATGATAGCAGAAGTACGCCATTGGATTAAGGCAGGTGTCTGGCTGACTGTTCGGCTCCTGATAATGTCATCCAGGGAGTGATGTAGAATCGTGGTTCTACTGACTTTCCTTCTTTTTTTTTTTTTTAGTGTTTTATTTTTATTTATTTATTTATTATTTATTTATTTATTTTCGACTGACTTTTCAAGTTGCGATTGTGGGTCAAGCATCCTCCCAGATCTCAAAGGGACCCCCTTCTTTGTGGATCAGCTCAAATGTCAGTTTTCCCATCAAATTATATTCAATCCAGAATCCTGCAGATTTAAAAATCTGGAGATCACTTTAGAGATCTTTCAGAATGATAAGGTCATTTAATATTAAAACAATGAGTCAAAAGCTCTTTGTATGATGCAAGAAGCTATATAAAAATAAACATCCTTGGAATTATTAAAACTCTTCATTAGGATTCTGGTTGAGTCATCACTCAGAAACTTGTGCTTTCTGAAACGAATATTGTTTTTGCACACAATCAATTTTTCTGTGTTTTGATAGACAGAATCAATAGCTACCGACTGTTCAGTGGGGCCCAATACCAAACCACCAGCTCTCAATACAGAGCTCCCTGGTTCAAAATAATATTTCTAAATTCGTGTTTTATAAATTCCTAGTCTGTTTTCCTCAAGCTAACCAAAGTTTTTCACAGAGCGGGGTCCAGCTCTCAATACCAGAACTGCCACAAAAGAAGCCCCCACGCCTCCCAGCTGTGATGGTCTGTGATAATCCTGCCATTCAGCCACATGCATCACATCCTTAAAAATGTTATGTTCACAGGGCCCCTGGGCCGCTCTGTGGTTGAGCATCTGCCTTCAGCCAGGGGCCTGACCCCGAGGTCCTGGGATCGAGTCCCACATGGGGCTCCCCGCATGGAGCCTGCTTCTCCCTCTGCCTGGGTCTCTACCTCTCTCTGTGTGTCTCTCTTTAATAAATAAATAGGAAAAACACTTTTAAAAAGTTACATTTGCCTCACTTTCAGAGTTCAGCTTTATTTTTTTTAATTTTTTATATTTTATTTTATATTTTATTTTATTTATTTTATTTTTTTTTCAGAGTTCAGCTTTAAAAAAAGCTCTTCTTGTTTATATGGCTGAAAGTAGTTGGAAACCGCATTTTTTTTCTTACTGCTTCCAAAATCCTTCCAAAATGGTTATCCCTTTATGTGAGAAAAGAGCATGTTTATGTCAACATATGAAAATAATATGCTTATATATATAATGTATACATACGCATGTACACTTACTATGTAATAGAGCTTATGTATGTAGAATCTGGACAAAATGGACACGAACCATATGTGTACAATGAATCTATACAGAAATAATCTGTGATCACAGCTTAGATGGTGCAGAGGGACTCCAGACACATCATCCTCATCGGCTTCAGGTTTGAGTTTTTCAGAGGGCGCCTTTGCTGGCGCGACAGGATTACCTTGCCCGTGTTTTGTACTTCCCTGAGCGATGGCTGAGTTCTCAGAAACACACAGGCTGGAAGCACAGTAATTTGTAAGGCAATCTTAAACGCTATTTTTTCCATTTAAGAAATAAATTAGCACTCGTTACTAATCACGCCAGCAAAAATGACTACTATTCACAATTTGTATGATATGCAAAGAACACTTCCATTTTTACCTCAATTAAATTCAGCTTCTTCTCAAAACATCTAAATGTTAGAGGCGTCTAAGAGGGACAAACTGATTTTGATTCACTATTAAAATTAATTCATCCTTGCTTTCATTTAACCTCTCTTTCTATATAATCCCCTGTGTGTCATAGGATGTTTCCGCAAATATTCTAATTTATTATAATAGCAAATAAACTGTTCGGCTTCCCCTCGTATTTCAATAGTTAGTGTCTGACAAAGTTAGCCTTAGCAAACATCATAAATTCTCGAATTAGTGCTAGAATTTCTGCGTAAAAACAATCCGTAAGTCCTCCACGTGTTGCAAGGTCCTTAGCAAGGGGATTAGCTTCAAACAAAACTGAGATAGTACGTTGTCTTCAGAGCTACACCGACTCATGCTCTAAGGCCCACGAATTAATTCCAGCCTCTCAGTGACGCTTCCGTTGTCAGCAGGGAGTTCAGCATGTGTCCCAAGGGACGTTTGGAGTAACTGTCAGTAGAGAATTGAAGGACCTCAGTCCTGATGCACAGGGAATGGTCACCTCAGTTGGCGATTCCAGGCTAGTCCTTCCCAGCACCGTATTCATACTCTTCATGTGTACTCGAGTGTAAAGAAAGTATTTTAATCAGAATTATTCTTCCTTGCAAGAAGCAAGGAATACTATTTTTCCTATTAATATTTTTACTCTCCCTTTCTCCTGCAAGACTTCATAAATGCAACGTGTTATAGACTGGATTAGTTTGAATTACCGACATTGCATAGATCAACTTTAGCCTTGAAATGCCCTATTCTAAATAAAGTATTATAGTCTTTCTTACTTACAATACTCTTTTAAAAATGCCTTTTTCATAATCAACCTGTTGTTTTGAGGATCTTCACCAAGACAAAATTGTACTAAATACATAAAATGAAGCTCCAAATTAAGCCTCGTTTGCAGGTGGTCCATTATGGAAGGACTTCTCTTGATCATAAAGACTTTTTAAGATGGAAAAAAAAATCTAAATTCCTGCATCCACACTATAATTGTCTTGTTCAGTGAAAATGGTTTTTTGAAAAATTGTTGGTATGTAATGTAACCACATAATTAGCACCTTACTCTGAGCAACTTTGTAATCAGCAAACACCGCATGACGCGAGCAGTTTCCTTCCATAGGAAACTTCAATAAAATGGTCCTTTCGTTTCAAATGTATAATTTCTGAGTGAAAAACAATGACTTCTTCAAAAATATAATTTTTGTGTTTATGTATAATCTCTACCTACCCTTCGTGCGTGAGCTCCCCACAGCGCTTATGTTTTATGATGTATGGTGGGGGATGCGCTGGTGTCAAACCCCAAGTGCCAGTCCTGGTGAGGAAATCTCTAGGTGTAGAAGGATACTAGTAAGAACAACTAGCACAAAGGCTCTTCTGTGTTCTCAGATGCCTTTGGTGTGGAGGCCGAGAAAAATTAAGGCCATCCCACCTCAAGTTTAGCATTAGCACAAGTATAGCCATCTTAGGTCCTTGGGAATAAGAGCTGAACTTTACAGGGAAAACTGCAGGTTGTCCTAGGCAGGGAATCCCATAACAGATCTTAAGAAAAATCCCCTACCCTTGGACAAGCAGAGCAGGACTAACTCCATTTTGTGCTACACCCGCCACCTCATGCAACCCCCCCCCCCACGACCTGCCTGTTGTTTAAGGCCCTCCCTCACCCTACTTTAGCTATGAAGCACACATAGGAATGCGGGACCTCTGACCTTTAACCAGCCAAGGAATGAAAACCCCTCTTTTGCCCGCCAAACCTGCGCATCAATTCTAACCAGAATAATAGGCTAGTTCAAAGCGTCACTATAGGGTGAATCGTAATTCAATCGGCCACCTGCGTGTGGACCAACATGACTGTGCAACTTATGTTACAATCTCATTGGCCACTGGCCCCTATAACACTGCTGTGCTTCTTAGTCTCGGGGTCCAAGCCCCTGCCCCGCTGTATGGAGTATACTTGGACCCGAGCTCGACCTTTTAAGTAAACCCTCATGTACTTGCATCAGTGTTGGCTCCTTGGTGGTTTCTCGGATTCACAATCTTGAGCACGACATTTGGAAAGTTTTATCCCCCACGTAATCACTACTACGCAAAAGTAGGGAGTCCGAGGGGTACACTGATGAATATAAATGTTCCCCATCCAAAGGCATCAACCTTAAAATGATCTTCCTATCTTTCCAACAACTGTGCAGGATTTGACCACCGTTCTGCACCTGCCTCCTGTCATTTCCTCAGCTTTGTCTTCAAGCAGGGGCTACAGGTAGCAACTAAACTCTTGGGAAAGGCAAGAAGAGCCATCGGGTAGCTCTTGTGGAACAGTGAGAATGAAGCAGAGAAGGCTGAGAAGCAGGACAGCTTCCCCCAAGCTTCCCCCATTCCCCCAAGGCCTGAATACTTGCCCCTTTGTCCTCTTTCACTCTTCCTTTTGTTTTCCTTACGCCTGTTGCAGGAGGCTGCAGGCATCCGGTCTCTACAGGCAGCGTGTCTCCGTGGTTTCCTTTGCTGGGAATCAGAACCGGGTGTGCGTTCCGTCTCTACCAGTGGGGCCGTAGAAAGCTCCTTTACTCATTTGCAAGATGGGAAGAGTGCTGGCAGCCCTCCAGGAATTGCAACAGAATCTGAGGCAGAAAGTTTACCTACTAACAGGAAAGTGCTTTGTCGAGTCAACAGAAGTCTTTTAAGTCAGAAAGGATAAAGGGCTTCCTCTACTTGGCCAGACAGATAAGGAGGTGGATGGAAGGCAGGTGGATGATGGTAATAATGATACATAGCTAGGTGGTAGGTACAGACGTGTAGATATTCAGAACCGCCAGGCACCGGGGTCACACGCTACCTTGTCAGAATAACATCGGGAAGTCCGTTCCCTCAGCCGCAGAACTCCCCAGAGCGACACAGTGAGCTGAACGACGGCAGACCAGACGGCAACCCCCGAAGGCAACCCCCAGCACCGGTGGGTTTGCTCTGTGGGAGAGGCTCCGGGAATGTGACTGTCCTCTGCTTCTCCAGGGAACAGAGGCTTCCGGGGGTTTCTCGAGGCCTAGCTGGGAGGGACTCTGGGTGATTGCTCCAAGGGGAGGACGAAGTGAGGGCTTCCAACACCTTTGAAATGTAAATCCATAGATTTGCATTCAATCGCCCTGGAGATCTTGGGACTATTTCATCTCCTTCAGAGTTAAACCAGGTGTCGACCATGGGTATGACCTTGGGACTCTTATAAGAAGTGATTATCATTTTAGATGGAAGCAAAGAGTCCTGCCATTAGAGAAGCACATGGTTACAGACTTATCCCCGTGGTGTGAGCAAGTATCGTGTTTTGGGGAAATTGAAAGCTCCGGCAGCCTGGCCCCCAGGCAGCTTCTCCATGCCCTCTGGTCAGTCCCACCCTGCACACAGGTGCATCCCCACCCCTGTGTGCAGGGTGGGACCCCGCAGGGCCGGTGGTCCAGGGAGAGGGCAGCCTCGCTGCATTCTGGGGTGTCCAAGCCATACACAGAAGCGTACTGGGCTCCAAAGAGCGAGGCCTCTCCAGCATCTGGATCCACCAGCATCTGCAGCGGCACCAGCCTGGCCTCTGTGCACCTGACTCACCTGCCCATGACCTCAGCCCCCCCCACCCTGCGAGATTGTCTGTAGTGCTTCTCCTGGCACACCTACCATGCACTCCAGGTGCTCACGCCAGCGCCTGGCTCCCCCTGCCATCTGAATTCCCTGCATGCCCACTGGTCAGCCTCTGCTAACCCAGCCCCGGGGTCATTCCTGTTGCCTGCCGACTCTGGACCACCTCTGGCCTCAGCATCTGACCCACTTGTCCTTCATCCAATGGGCTGCAACCACCCCATCATCCACGAGGGCAGGGCCCCTGAAAGTGCGTCCTTCCTTAGGCCGTATCTCTCCACCCTAGAGTCCCATCAGGATTTTATTTCCATCTTTAAAGTTACACTCCCATTGAATCTTGGCAATTTTTTTATATCAAGTTGGCAAAGAACAACCTGCAAATCTGACCTGCTGCCTATATTTAAATATAAAGGTTTCTGAGAATATGGACACACATGTGGGTTTACCAATCATCTTTGGGGCACTACAATGGCAGCAGTGAGTGGGTTGCCAGAAACTGAACAGCCTTCAAGGTGAAGTTGATGAGTGCCCAGCCCTTTGCAGAATGTGCTTGCTCACCTCTGCTTTCTATGAAACATCCCCTAGTGAAATCATTGTGTGTTTTGCTCTCCAATTGGACCCAGATTGATACATTATTTATTTAGCTTTATTTTAATAAAAATCTGCCAACAAAGTCTATAAATATGCTCTTCTTGACTATTTATATCAAATTAAAAACCCTTCATATTTGTGGAACAGAACTTCCTGGAGACCTTCTGAAGAGTTAGAATTAGTAAACAGGTGTTCACAGGTGTACCAACTAGAGGTGATCTGGAAGTGATGGAGACGGCCAGCAGAATAGACGCTGCCACCCCAGGCTTAGAAATGGTCTGGTCTGGGTGCGGTTACATAATTTCTGTGGGTCTCATAAATATATCTCAAGCTCACCCATGGATCACCAATTGAAGTGGGGAAGATACCCAATCCAGACCCCAATTCAAGGAGAGTGGCAGCTACATTTTAATTTATTTTATATGCTGGGCTCTGAAAAATTGTTATGTTTTGTTCCTTGGGGGAAAAAAAAGGCACCCATACCCCAAAATCTCAAAACTACAAATAAATGTGTCTCATTTTATAAATAGGGAAAGTGAATCTGGAAGAGGTTGACATTCAACATTGTAAAGCTAGTTTGTGGCAGAGTTAAAGGAAGGCACCAAATTTACTAATTGTGGGACAGAGGATCCCACCAAGTGTCCATCCCACCCAGGCTCAAGGGGGTGCATGTGCCACTGCTTTAGAGGGATGGCCCCACAAAGGATGCTCTAACTTAGAGGAAAGACAATATATAAAAAAAGGGAAAAGGAATTCAGATCAATCTTCCTACCTGGCTTATGAAAATAAAATGAAATGGAAAACCATGGTTTCTGTTCACTTACACATCTGTGACATGGGCATGTACTTCTAAAGAAAATCCCAAAATGTGAAAATCTCACTGAGAACTGAGCCTCCCTGACATGCGCTTTGCAATTCCAGAATTACGTCATGTCGTGCTTAGTGATGCTAGAACGTACACTGGCTTAACCAAATCTTAACAGACTCCAGACAGTGAATCCTAACTGTGCTAATTTAGTCTGTTCAGTGTAATTACTGTGAGCTTTCGGTTGCAGGCAATTATTCAAAACAATGGAAACCCAGAACTTCATAGGTTTTGTTAAAAAAAAAAAAGGGAACGTTCTTTATATTTGTGGTTACCTGAGGGGATGGGAAGACACCCTGACAAATTGACTGAGCACTCTGTTACCGAAATTTCCTCCGTGTATTGAAATATCTTGAAACAGTGATTCTGTTTTCATTTCTTCTGCAAATGTGGCAGTTGTTGCCCAGGCAGTTGTTAATTACAGCATATAGAACCTTCGCGTAATGAATCTATCAGATCTTTCTCTGTCATCTTTGCAAAGGTGAACAAAACCCATGGTTGACTCTGCTCTTTTCTCACTTCTATGGAGGATCGCGTTCCACTTTCAGCGTCCTTCCTGATGTCCCCTGAAGGATGAGAGTAGGTCACGTAAATCAGCCGCATGTTACAAACCTGAGTGATCCCAGTCCTAATTTCTTTGGTTGGCCTTTTGTTTCCGCCATGACTGGAAGTTGGTTCTGTGTAGTGTGCCAGGGCTTGTCACATTAAGGAAAGGGACACAAGGAGATGGCCCACATGGTGACCGGGTGAGAGCCTGGTGCCCTGAACACTCCATCCCCAGCCTGGTGCTGGGAAGGCAGGAAGCCTGCCACCCGGGGTCCTCAGGCCAGGCACTACCCCATTCCCACAGGCTGCCAAGACTTCCCAGCTTTGGGCACACCTAGGACAAAGGTGAGAGCCCGAGGACACGTTATGGAGCTAACTCTAGCGCCTGTACCAGGGCCCACACAGGCTTCTGCACTATTTGTTTCCTGGGTCAGCAGTGAAATGAAGAGTGGCCGCTCAGTTAGACTCCAAGCCATTATCTCCAACAAACTTTGAACCCAATGCGATCTCTGCGATCTGGCCGAGTTCCTCGGTGCACGAGCTTTAAGCTAAGCATTGCCTTAGGTTCTAAGGTAACACTCACAGAAGCAGGCCTTTGCCAAACATTTCCAACCAAAGTTCCAATTTCTGCATATTTAAAGAATTCTAACAGATCAATAAGAGAACATTTTTTTTTAAACTCAAAATATGGTCAAAACACTGGACCTGCTAAGTCAAAGAAGAACATAATATCCAAATGCCCAAGTGGCTACTGGAAAGGTGCCCAGCAACATTATTCTTCAAGAACATGCGAACTGCAGCCAGCATGTGGTACTTACAGACCCATCAGTGGTAGGGCTGAACTTGAAACAAACCAACAACCCAAAATAAACACTGTCGACACTGAAGAAAGTATTGAAATATTGGAAAATTTTGGCAGGTATTAAGAAAATCATGGAAGGACCAGAATCTACGTATGCCGCTGGAGAGAGTGGAGCTCGCCGTGGGGATGGTTGGTCAGCAGTGAGCACTGAGAAGTGAGACCTGGCTCAGCACCCAGTCATCACGCTTCTGCTTATATATTTGAGAGAATGACTACAGGCATCACCCCAAATGCACTTCCCTTCCAAAGGAGTGTAAATAATTAAATGCTTGGTTTACCCATGCTCAATGTTATAAAGAAAGATTAGGCTATGGATCCACAAACAATTCTGAGAGCTCGTGTTAATCAGAATATCATGCAACGTGAAGGAGATCGTACTGTATGATGCCCTCTTTATAAAGATCAGAGACAGGCAAAACCAAATTATGGAGTGTCAGAGGTCAGAAGAGGGCCTATGTACCTGGAGTGTGGAGCTTTGACCGAGAAATCACCAGAGAAATGTCTAGAGCACTGGGGTCGTCTACGTCTCCATCCGCACAGGTTCCCAGGTACATCCACGGACAAATGGTCATCGAGCAGTCTGCTCTGGTTCCCTACGCAGGTTCCCTACTGCTCTGGTTCCCATATAACTTACCATATGCTATTCCTCAGTTAAAAATCGGTCTCTGTCTTTCATCTGGTGAAGTTTTGAATGAAATACCCTCTCTCAGCCCAGGTTATTTTGTTCCTATAAGCTTGTTGGGTTTCTTGGAATCCTTCCAATGACGTCATTACCACATTAAAGATCTCTTGCCCTCAAAATGGTTTGAACTCTAGGTAGTTTGTAACGGATGTGTACTAGTTGTAGCAGGAAGTTTTTTCTCCTAGTTCTAATTAGTTCTCTGCATAGAAGCATAGACTCCAACCTAAGTCCAAACTCTGCCTTTATTTTACTGTTTTGAGTTCCTGTCTTGGGAGACTTAATGCCTCCTGTGTCCGCGTTTTGTCTGCCAGCATCCTGATTCTGTGAGCCTGATCCTTGGAGCTCCCCTTGCTATCACCCACCCAAACAATTATACATCCCAGTACTGGGTCTGCTTGAGTATACATCGGGGGATGCTGTTAGCTAACTTCTACACATAGTCTTGGATCCTTCGTATCTTTACTTAGACATTTCTCCTCATTTGGGGCCAATTCCTTCATTTTTAGCTCTCTATTTCTGAAGATGGTTGGCATCTCAAGGCTGAATTAGGCGAAGCTCTGATAGCTATCCTGCATTGCACCAGGCATTTATGCAACACCTAATGGGAAAAGGCAGGATATCAAAAAAAAATAAAACAAAACATGGTTCCTACTCTGGTGATTTTGACTGAGGATGGAGCAAATCACATTCCCCAAAACAAAAATTAAATATAGATAAAGAATGTATGAAATATTTAGCCTCTAAGTTATATGTTATTCTTTCCCTGACAACAATATCATAAAAAAGCTTTTATTCAAAACTTTAATACTAAACAATGTACTGTAATATATTCAGGATCCTAAAATAATAGTTTATGCCAGGTCATTTTTCATCTTTACGTTGCACAAACATTTTAGATTCCATTATTATTTACCTCATTTATTTTTATGAGGTGTTGTTGCTAGTCAGATTAATGTTGAAATTTGACCTTTGAAGTTTAGAGCGCGACTCATAAACTTTATATGAATAAAACACAGTTTGTTACTTTCCGGCTTTGAAGTTGAGTAGAGAATAAAGAAATACATGAAGTGAGTAGTGTACGCTGGTGTTTGATAGATCCTTCTGGTCTTGGTGACATATAATTTTGCAGAATTGTGGAATAAACTTCAAGCCCTGTTAAGCAAGAGATAGGAACCTAATTGAGGAGATACAGTGCATGCACAGAAGGCATCATTGGTAATGACATACGCAGAACAGAATGGGCAGCACAGATATTTAGAACTCTGAGTTGATTTTTCCTGGTGATGTCAGAAAAGGCTCCAAAGAGATGGTAATGATATCTGTGATGTTGGGGAGAGAGAAAGTCAGGAAAACGTTCCAGGGTGAAGAACATATCTTTGCGTGATCATAGGTGTTGCGATGGGAACCAATAGCGATTTTGCAAACAAGGAGCACAGTTTTGTTGGAAAGAAGAAAATCAGCCATGATGGAGAAAGAGATATATCTGGAGAGCAAGTTTGAAACTAGATCATGAAAAATGCTGAAAAGCAGAGTTTAGGAAAAGGAAGTCATCAAACTCATTCAGCAAGAGGCCAACTTCATGGAACTATCTCTGTATTACACCAACTCTGTTTCTGACTTCTGGATAAATTAAATATATATCCAAGAGACATTATAATGGAAAGGCAGCAGTAATAAACCAGCTGCCTTCCCATCACTCAGCAGCTTTTGAAATAATCTGTTCACGGGGTCATAGGGGTCTGAATTAAGACAGTGAGCCTGGAATCAAAGAGGGTTGTATTTCAAAGATACTTGAAAGGACGTTTGATAGGATTTGGTTACCCTTTGCATCTGGTGTGGGGGAAGGGAGGAAAAAGTCACCACCTTAGCAAGGAAATGAAGATAAATGGGAAATTCAGAAGAAAATTCAAACCTGAGAGATAGGAAACCGGCAAATGTCTATGAAAACTAGTTAATTATGAAGCGCATTCATATTTCAATTGAGTAGATCTATGTATCTGTATACATACTCAAGGATACGTGAAAAGCTAGGTATGTGTGGCTGTAAAGTTTCAGGATGGATGTTACCCCCTCCATGCCCACTCTTGGATTTCCTTCGAGATAAACTCATGGTACAAAAGTCTTTGTTTCAGGGTCTATCTGCGTGTAGGTGTTTGTGTGAACACACATATACATATAAAACTCAGGCTAAGGTATGAAAAGAAGTTTGGGACATGCAGACCCTGTGATGGGATTCTGGACCAGCTCATTCCCTGCTCAGAGGGTCTGGAGTATCTTTGCTGTGGAAAGTGAAGAGTCCTCATCCCTCACGTGCTTAGCTACTGAGGATGGACTCTCCCCGTCCTGGTCGCATGAGGAGGATGAGTGTTACGAACTCTGTTATTCCAACTGGATGATGAAAAGCATAAGGATAGTCAAGTTTACCAGCTTCTGCCAACTGCCATGAAAGCGCATGGGGAGGTCGGTCTGGGGAATACTGTAGAAGCCAGGCTGCCCCACCTGCACCCCAAGCAGAATTTAAACAGAGGCTCACGCTCTGCCAAGAGAAAATCAGGCTCAGGATTTGCACGTGAGGGAGGCCATGTTGCAAGCAGAGTGTGACATGTAGGACAGGTCCACGGGGGACAAAGTCTATGACCTGCTGATTGATGTTGGTGCCATGAGCCTGAGCTCCCCAAGCCCGCAGGCTCTCCCACAGCCCCTGCCTTGCAGAAGCATCCCTGTGCCTCGCAGACCTCATCCAAGACAGATGCTCGAGAGGATGCTGCTAGTCTTCCTCTCTCCCACCTCTTCTGGTGGCCTTCAGGCCAAGATCACGGTCAGGGCTCAGCATAGACCACATGGGGAAGTGCAGTCTTGGTTCAGGAGAAAAGCTGACTCACTCTAAGAACCACGCTTCAGAAATGGGGGCACAGGAGCAGGAGCGTGTTTGGGTGTCAGCCTGTACTGGATGGAAGCTCACGTCTCTGACTTACAATTTAACATGATGCCAAGAAAACCTGGAGCCTGGCAATCTGCCACTGATGCTTTTGCAGCTCGGACATAATAATGGCCCCTGCAGGAGTCAGAGGCTTCACGTGGTTTTGACGTTACATACGAGAACCAAAAAGCCACTTGGCTGTGTTCTAGAGGATGATGATCCCCTGCAATCCGCAAACTAGTATACATATCTGATTCCACCTACGTGAGGTTCCAGTAAAAGTCTGTTAGCCTCTGATGAGTGGATGGGGGTGAGTGGTGAGCTTATGGGGGTGAGTGGGTGCCCGGTGCCTGGAGGGAGCCCAGTGCAAGAGGGTAGGGAGGTTGACCCAGGAAGGACGTTCCGTGTTAATGTGGCCAGGATTCCAGGGTTCCAGGGGTGTGCACCTGTCAAAATTCATTGACTTATATAGTCGACAACAGTCCATTGCATTTCTGTACATTATACCCCAAATAAGAGAATCATAAGAGATATGGACAGAGCGAAAATGAGTCGGAACTCACAGTTTAAGAAGTGACGTGACCGTGAGCGTCGTGTAGGAACTTGCGAGCTCAGGATAAGGATTTGGATTCCATCTTTACTATAATGGCATGTGGCGCTGGCTTGGGTTTCTGCTTTTCAGAAACACCTAAAATGGAAAGGTGCTTTTGGAACCCAATGCACACAGAGTTGCAGATAGGACTTTAGCCGAGTGCTGATTTCCCTCTAAAGGCAAATCTGCAGTCCTCTAGGTTGGCACAGGGTGTCTCAACACCAAGAAAGAGTGAAAGATGAAGAGAGGGAGAGCCCGTCTCTCACCTATTCACAAAGGACGTCTCCGAATGGGGACGTCGGGGGTCCAGCAACGGCATCACGGGGCCCACACACAAGGCTGGTGGCTCGTTATAAGAAGGAACCTGACATGGTGCGAAACACTGAGCTACAAAACTTAGAAAGTTTTGAAGTCATCTGACTTTGCTTAATGACTCAAATGTGTCGTATGACAACTTGAGTTTGCTGGCTTCTTAACCACATAATCAGTCTGTGTCTACATTTCTGTCATCTTGTGTACTTTCAGACTGTGGGCTAGACCCGTCAGTTCGCAGATGGGTGCTTCCAGAGAAAAATCTACCTGAGGTAATGCTCAATGTAATGGAACAAATATAGGAAGAAATTCAGTGGAAATGTTTGAACAAAATTAGTATTTTAAAATCCCTTTTATCTATTTCACCAATTACCTTATCTACCTCCCTTCTGGCGACAACTGGCGTGTTCTCAGTATTTAAGAGTCTGGGTTTTTGTTGATCCCTTTTTTTCTTTATTATTTTTTTTTTCTTAAATTCCCCATATGAGTGAAATCCTATGGTATTTGTCTTTCTCTGTCTGACTTATTTCACTTAGCATCATACCCTATAAGTCCATCCATGCTGTTGCAAATGGCAAGATCTTCTGCGTTTTTATGGCGGAGTAATATCCCACTGTGTGTATATACTGATGGACACTTGGGCTGCTCCTATCATTTGGCCATTGTAAGTGATCCTGCAATAAACAGAGGGGTAGCTATAGCTTTTCAAATTAGTGGCTTCATTTTTGGGGGGTAAATAAACAGCAGTGGAATTACTAGACCATACGGTAATTCTACTTTTATTTTGAGGAACCTCCACACTGTTCTTCAGAGTGGCTGCATCAGTTTGCATTCCCAGCAACTGTACAAGAGGGTTCCCTTTTCTTCACATCCTCACCAACACCTGTTGTTACTGGTATTGATTTTAGCCTTTTTGACATGTGTGAGGTGCTATCTCACCACGGTTTTGATTTCATTACCCTGATGATGAGTGATGCTAAGAATATTTTCATGTGTCTGTTGGCCACATGTAGGTCTTCTTTGGAAAAATATATGTTCAGGACTTCCACTCATTTTAATTGGGTTATTTGTAGTTTTTTTTTTTTTTTTTTTTTGGTAGTGAGCTCTAAAATTGATATTATTTTTATTTTTATTTTTTTGATAGTATTTTTAAAGATAAAAACTTCTTGTTAGAAAAGCTATCTCATTTCAAAGGAAATAAAATAAAATACAGTATTTTGATCATGAATAGATTTTTTTTCCCTTTATAACTTGGGGGATGAGAAAAGGTTTTTCCCTTCGTAACTTGGGTTGAGAAATGTTTTTCTTGTGCAAATTCCTTGAATTTCCTTCACTGAGATTCTAAGAGTCCCTTAAATGTTTTTGTTGTTGTTGTTGTTGTTTGTTTGTTGTTTTTTTAAGCTCTGTCACTGACTTGAGAAAGGACTGGGTCCAAGTCCTTTTGATTCAGATGATCAGGATTTAGAAGGACAAACATAGTAACTCTAACAAAAAACTCTTTACCCATAGAAAATAAAACAAAAACCATCAGAGCACTATAAAGTCATGGAAAATGCACACCTAAAAATGCAATATATGCATATACTATAGATGCATATTCATCTTTTGTATATTCATATTCACACAATTTTATGGGACAAGGAGTCAGAACTTCAATCATTTTTTTTATATGATCCTTGGTTCTTGAACATGTAAGAATCAGTGTCCTCAAGTGGGTAGTGACCTTTGTTGTTTGGGAACCCAGCTAATTAGTTCCTAGCATCTGAACACACACGCATTTTACTGGAGATCTTGTCTTTGCACAGAGCTTAGTTAGATTTTAATTAAATCCACATTTCTTCTTCCTTCTGGGGACAAGCAAGATTACATCTCCCTCTCCTTGTCACATAGGTGCGGCCCATGAAAGGAATGGATGATGTGTGAAGCATGTCATGCGCTGAAAATCACATCGCCACAAAACTTGGAGTCAGGTCTTTGAGTCAATACTTAGAGGCAAACCTCTTGTTGACCAGAAGACCCATTTTGGACTTCACATGACTAAGATACAAATCTACCAACACATTTGTGTTAACTATTATCTTAGATTTTGCAAGCAGTTAGCTTTCTCCTAGCTAGCAGAGTCTAGGAAGTCTGCATGCTTGCTTTACTGCAGCTTCACTACATGGTGGAGATGAGCAGGGCACATGTCTATCCACCAAACCAGTGGATTCAAAACTGGGCGTTATCGCATGCCTGATGTCCAGCCAGTTCACTCCTTCATCTGTCAAATGAATCTTGCAAAACAAAAACAAACCAAAGAAACCCTAAAATAAGCCTTTACGGGATTGGAAGGTTCAGGAGATGTTTTAATTCAGCAGAGGGAATCTGCTTGCTGAGAAACCTACATAAGGAGGAGACACAATTGAGAAAAGCAGAAATTGGAATTTCTTCATGTATTTCTAGGTCTACCCTAGTGCTTGGTATTTTGACAGTGAGGGACACAATCATAAGTTCTGCTGGGTGGTCAACTTTGGCTCAAAGACTGAATGAAATGTATTTTTTATATGTGGTATTATTGACTGATAATTTTGAATGTTGTAATTATATTCAACAACAATTTGCTACTTCACTCTTTTTTTTTTTTTCAATGAAAACATTGGATGGGAAAAATCCAATTAAACATTCAGGAAAGCAGATATCTGGAAACTAGAATATCTATTTCGACGTTGCTAATAATAGCACCAAGATTAAGACATAAGGAACAGTTATATGGATATTGTCTGAATTATAATGAACAGCATATAAGAGATGAAAAAGATTGTGGAAACATGGAAAACTTTTTCTAAATAGTTTACCATAATTACTTTTGACAGAAACAAACTGAAAAAAAAATTACAATCTGTATTCAGTTGAATGAAGAATAACAAGAATGAGAATGTAATAGTTATTCCTGCATATCTATTCTTCATGCTCAGATTTTTTTGTACTCGCATTAATATCTATTACTATTTATCATTACCCATATTGAAATTATCATTAGACTCAATTTTGCGCTTTTCTGTTGATGCCTGATGACATGAGTCTCTCTTTGAATGCACTTACCTAATACATTTTATTTTAAGTTCGATAAGACAGATTTCTAGAATTTATTTGACATAGTAGACAGATTTAATCTCAAAACTATACAGCCCTGTCTGCCACAGCTAAGGATGTGAGGGACCTAGTAGTCTATTACACAGACAAGAAAGATCTATTTTTGTTTCTACATAAATCTGTAATAAAACTATCCTCCTTGTAAAATGTATTATTTGTTAAATGTCAATATAAGGGAGATTTTATTTGCATATGTTTACAATATGTTTCTCCAAAAGAAAAAAAAAACTGTCAATTTTTGGAACCACCGGGAAATAAGAAATACAGGCAAATACTGCAGACTCCAATCTTATTTGGATGGGATGTCATTGTAGACGACTGCATTTCCTCACAGAAGTGAGAAGGCCATAGTTATGCTTGGGGAAAGCTGCCAGGGGAATCCTATTACCGTCTACGTGCGTTCTTCATACAAATCAGCGAGGAGTGGGTGGCTGAAGGCTGGTCTTCAGCACTAACCAGTAATTTAGAGAAACATTGGCTCACAAATCCTTTTAACTTCTGGTTATTTTTAAATCCTGTCTAAAACTTTCTCTGAATTTCTTGAGTCTAAAAAAAAAAAAACAAAAACAAATAGCCAGCCCTAAATGAATTCAATGAGAACCATGGAGCCTTAGCTTACAACTCTATTACCAACGCCAGGTGGCGAAGAATAGGATATATTATTTTCTTCCAAGTCAAGTAAATTCCTTGTTTATCCTTGACCTTGAAAATGGGCATTATATCCAGGACTCCCTTCCAAAATTGCCACAGGAGAGAGAGTATCCTTCCTCATAGTTATGTAGGCATTTACTTTTTTTTTTTTTTACATTTTCTTGTGAAGTCGCTGTTCACCGCTACGTAGTTATGAAGACATATATCCTAGAGAAGAGTGTAGTAAATATGTTACTGAGGGGCTCATGCGGGACCACTCTGAGGGTGTATATGTGGACAGGACCTCATATCTGCACACTGATTAATTCCAGTTTGCAGCTACATGTTCCTGGGACGGCGGCACCACCACGGGGCGTTACAGTCGTGTCCTTGGTTGTTACCACGACACAGTAGGAGATTATAGTTAACTTCCCCTGTCCTCTCCCTCCGGCACATTTTTCTCCCAAAACCAAACACACTCAGAAACAAAGATTTTGGTCGGTTCTAGTTCTTTTTTTTTAACGGGCAAAGCTCTTTCGTATATATGCGGAAGATTAGTGTATCAGGTTTGTGCTTATTCGGTTAGGAAGGGAACGTACTCTCATCGCAAAAATTCAAATAAGAAAGAAGCATGTAGCTTACAAGTGAGTCTCCCTTAACCACCCGAGAACCCTCTTGACAGTAATTGCAGTTCCTTCCCTAAGGAAATCAGGGCTATTTTACCTGAAACTGAGGGTGATACCGTTGTTGAGTTGCCCGACTGCTGTATTAATTTGATTTTACAGGTTGCTATTTGTATTTGCCCAGAAGTGCAAATGCGATTTCATACTCCCTGCCCCCTCAGGTCTCAGTATTTTGAATGTTACAAATTGACTACAGGACCCATCACGCAGGTGCTGTTGACGCCTTCCCTAAGTATTTTAATCTCCGTTTTCCAGCTTTTACAACAAGGGTGGTGTGAACGTTCACCTCCTAAGATTGCTTAGCGAATGGCAGATTTGAACCCTGACACTTATCTATAAATATTCATAAAAATCACCATTGTGGTTTTCGAGGATAAGATAGTGCAGGAGCGAGTCATGATCTTGGGTCTGCGCAGACCAGCGTTGTACGACATGAGCTGCCCAGGTGACCACCTCCCCGAGGTGCCGATGGTTTATGCTAAAGTCAGAAGGGGGCTACCCATTGATCAAAATAAAGCTACATGAGAAGCATAAGGAGTTGTCACCTACTAAAGTCCAAGGGACACACCGTGGTCTGAGCCATGTCCTTGCAATGGCTCTCAGGTTGGAGAGAAAGTTTTGGGCTGTGTCCTAACGTCTTGCAACAGAGCTCACCAGGGCCCTGGTCCAAGTCGTCATTACTTACACTCCCACCAAGGCCCTAAATCAACCTGTTCCTACACAGCATTTCTCAGAGGCCCTGTTCCTCCAAATCCCTCCCGCAGCACCTGAGCACATCACCCGGGGCTTGGAAAGAGTTTCGCTTTTCCACGAGCGTTAACCGGTCCAGCCCAGCTAACCCTTTCGATAAATCAGAATTCCAATTGCCTCTCAAAGCACTGAAATGTCATGAAAATATCAGATTTCAGGACACAAGCTATGTATTCTTGGCAGATTTTGCCCCAGTCAGTAAGCGTGCTGACCGTCTAGCTCGCGCTGGGGTTCAGAAAATAGGACATTTTCAACCAAGTGTTATTAAGGATTGTTATTCTTTCAGGGACTAAATGTCTTGTGATACCTACATGCAGCCCTACCCTGGTTAATGAAAAATCATTGTAACCCCTGTTCCTAAGAGGATATTTGTAGAACCCGTAGGCCCAAAGGTAGGAAAGTTGGCATTGGTTCACCCACCAGCACACTCAACATGATGGAAAGGTCAAATTTGGAGCATCCCTGCCCCAGCGTCCTCACCACCACCTGGGGCGTCTGATGACACGGAGCCTGATGTCCAGATCATGGTCCAGAAGCCCCGTCTGAGGAGGAAAGGCCGGCCGTGAGTCTATTCCCTAAATGCATCTGCAGCCCCTGAAACAGAAAATGAGCAGAGTGTCCACAGAAGAGCCAGACACAGGTCAGGAGGCCATAATTGGTGACACATGACAGTCATTGCCTGGAGAGAAGAGCTTGCTGTGATATCCTTGAACGTGGAGCCTCTGCCAGCATGGAGGCTCCTCTCTGTCCTTCAGCCAAGCCCCTGTTCTGGTGTCTGTCCCCCAGCTGAGCCCCTGTCCTGGTGTCTGTCCTCCAGCCGATCCCCTGGTCCAGGGTCTGTCCTCCACTGGGCACAGCAGGACAGATGCCTCCCTCTGCTGCTCCGTGTCCCCTTACATGTCCTGTCAGCTTCCCTTTGCTCACTCACTGACGTGCAGTTGGTGGGAAGGGACACGGTGCAAACCCTGGGCAAGTGGAGGCGGGATAGGAAGTGGTGGCTGGCTCTGGACAGAGCCCACCGCACTCCAGTCGGTCAGTCCCTCTCTGTCCCACTGTGTCCTTGGACACATGGGTGAGTCCCCAGCCCAGAGCTTTGGTTAATCAGCCACCAAGTGAGAGTAACAGCAGCGTTTCCTGGGAACAGCACATGCACCGTGAACTGCGAAAGGCCCATATAGGTGTCCTCGTCCCGAGAGACGGTGTGCCTGCCCCGGGCCATGGGAGACGCGCTGAATAGGGGGCATATCTGTGCTCAGGGCCCCAAACAGGACCGTTTCCCATGTCGCCTTTGCCGGGATGGCCATGGGCCACACGGGGTGGCCACCAGAGCCTCGGGGGGCCGTGGGGCTGGGGAATCAATGGCACAGGAGCTTCATGTGCTCGTCCGGGGGGCACCAACGTCTTGAGGAACCAAGTAGAGCCTTGCGCCAGCCCCAGCCACAGCCAAACCTCCCAGGTGGACAAGGATTCACCGGGTCGGCACCGCTCTGCTCTTGCTGGAACGTAGGAGTGAGTAGGAAGCTAAGTGTGCGCAGCCTGGAGCCTTGGTTCCCCCGAAACACCATCATGCAGCCTGGGAGGTGGGTGTAGACAATACCTCTCATTGAAGCCTGTGGTTTCATCCAGCGAGAGGCCCGCAGAAGCCTTGGTTGATCAGTCTACCGTGGCCGAGCGACAGTTCAGAAGCCCCCATGCCCTGGGGCTGTGGGCACAACGTTTTGTGTGGCCTGTCGCACAGTCGAAGGGGAAACACCACCTCGTCCAGGGTGTGGCCCTGTGAGCGCCAACAACGTCTGGATTATCTGCATGCGTGTTGACATTTATGGGTACATATTCACAGTCCAGAGTCTACGTGTCTCCTCCACACCTCCTCCATAAATACCATGTCTGTCTTTATAATTTTCACTCATTATTTCTTCTGCTTTGTGTTTATCTTTTTTCTCAACATTTGAGGGCTCCAACTCCCGTCAATGACCGGGGTGCAGCCTTCACAGATCTGAAACCCTCAGGTGTCCACGTAGTGTGTGCCCCGTGTTCTCGAGGCTGGATGCCGAGGAAAAATGACAACTTGTCTCTTTCATGTACCTGCTGTTGGCAGAAAGCATTGGAATCCACTTGGAGTCAATCATTCCTGGGCGCCCAGGGGCTCCATGGTTGGACACCTGTCTTTGGCTCAGGGCATGATCCTGGGTCTTCGGATCGAGTCCCCATTGGGCTCCCTGCTCATTGAGGACTCTGCCTCCCCAGCCCCACTCATATTCTCTCTTTCTTTCTTTCTCAATCTCTCTCTCTCTCTCAATGTCTCTAGTTTATGTTTTGGGGTCACACGAGCTTCTCTGAAATGACCAACATGTAATGTTCCTTAGTTTTATCCTGTACATTTGTGATTGTGGAGCAGAGAATTCCATGCAGTCACCTCCAAGTCACTTTGTTAATACCAAAGGCAAACATACGATGCAGATCCTGAACCATGGGGCCTCTGTGGGGAGGTCGGGGCAGCATCTGCCGTGCTCCCAGCCCGCATGGCCCAGTTTCCACCCTATTGTTACCAACTGGTGTGTTTTTACTGTGGGTCAGTTTCTGTATGTGCTTGCCCTGAGCCCCAGAGCAGCCTCAGGGCCAGCTTCTCCCCGTGTCTCTCCAGTTCTCCACAAAATGCCTACAAGTCATCAACAGGGGTCTGTTGCTCCACTATCAGCTCCACACGTCCCTTTGCTTCAGAACATTCCATCTGAACGCAACCGAATACACATTCTTCTCAAGTGCACATTGAACTTTCTCCAGAATAGACCACACACTGGGTCACATATCAGGTCCCAACCGATACCAAAAGATTGGGATCGTCCCCTGCATATTTTCAGGCCATAATGCTTTGAAATTATAACTCAGTCACAAGAAGAAATTTGGAAGAAATTAAAACACATGGAGGTTAAAGAGAATCCTGCAAAAAGACGAAAGGGTCAACCAGGAAATTAGAGAAAAATTAAAAAGATTCATGGAAACTAATGAGAATGAAGATACAACTGTTGAAAATCTTTGGGATGCAGCAAAAGCAGTCCTGAGGGGGAAATACATCGCAATACAAGCATTCCTCAAAAACTGAAAAAAAACCTCAAATACACAAGTTAGCCTTGCACCTAAAGGAGCTGGAGAAAAAACAGCAAATAGATCCTACACCCAGCAGAAGAGAGTTAATAAAGATTCGAGGAGAACTCCATGAAATAGAGACCAGAAGAACTGTGGAACAGATCAACAAAACCAGGCATTGGTATTTTGAAAGAATTAATAAGACAGATAAATCATTAGCCAGCCTTATTAAAAAGAAATAAGACTCAAATTAATAAGGATTGCTGGGTGGCGCAGCAGTTTGGTGCCTGCCTTTGGCCCAGGGCGCGATCCTGGAGACCCGGGATCGAATCCCACGTCGGGCTCCCGGTGCATGGAGCCTGCTTCTCCCTCTGCCTGTGTCTCTGCCTCTCTCTCTCTCTCTCTCTCTCTGTATGACTATCATAAATAAATAATAATAAATTAAAAAAAGACTCAAATTAATAAAATCATGAATGAAATAGGAGAGATCACAACCAATACCAAGGAAATACAAACGACTTTAAAAATGTATTATGAGCAGCTATGCACCAATAAATTAGGCAATCTAGAAGAAATGGACACATTTCTGGAAAACCACAAACTACCAAAACTGGAACAGGAAGAAATGGAAAACCTGAACATGCCAATAACCAGGGAGGAAATTGAAGCAGTCATCAAACACCTCCCAAGACACAAAAGTCCAGGGCCAGACGGTTTCCCAGGGGAATTCTATCAAACGTTTAAAGAAGAAACCATACCTATTCTACTAAAGCTGATCCAAAAGATAGAAAGGGACGGACTACTTCCAAACTCGTTCTATGAGGCCAGCATGACCTTGATCCCAAAACCAGACAAAGACCCCACCAAGAAGGAGAATTACAGACCAATATCCCTGATGAACATGGATGCAAAAATTCTCAACAAGATACCAGCCAATAGGATCCAACAGTACATTAAGAAGATTATTCACCATGACCAAGTGGGATTTATCCCCGGGACGCAAGGCTGGTTCAACACTCTTAAAGCAATTAATGTGATTGATCGGATCAGCAAGAGAAAAAGCAAGAACGATATGATCCTCTCAATAGATACAGAGAAAGCATTTGAAAAATACAGCCTCCATTCCTGAGTGTAAACTCTTGAGTTTACAAAACTCTTGAGTGTAGGGATAGAGGGAACTTTCCTCGACATCTTAAAAGCCATCTACAAAAAGCCCACAGCAAATATTCTCAATGGGGAAGCACTGGGAGCCTTTCCCCTAAGATCAGGAACTCACTTCAATGTCGTTAAAAGGCTGGATCTGTAACCAGGACTAAACCCGAAGATGAACGGGTCACTTCCTCAAGCAGCAATGTGAGGGTCACTGAGGTATATAATTTCCTTTCCTCCTTGACCCTTTGTCCTCTGACTCACCATCTCAGATTCCCGGTGTCACCTGAGTATCTAGACCCACGCGTCATTCTTTGGTGTCCTTCGTCCCGGATACACCTCCACATTCACTCTTATTTATGGGACTAGTTTTTGGAGCCGTGTTGGGATAATCCTGCAGCCTTTGCTGCCTGTCCCAGGGGAAGCATGCCCATGAAAGAAGCTATGCTGTGTCTTTAAAATTCCTGAAGTCATCTCCGGGTCTCTTTTCTGTGTGTGTTTATTCCTCTGTCTTAAGCACTAAGGGGCCACACGGGCCAAGGGCTCTGCACACCAAGGACGTGTGTAGCGGTGGAAACTGTTGCACGTCCTCGTTCTTCCCCAGAAAGCCTGTAGGACCCCACGTGTCCTGTACCCCATGTGTCTCAGATATGTCACACACTCACTTCATGGGGGCAGACAATAAAATCTGTGGCTTTAGGACAGTACGTGTGGGAAAGAGCCACAGACTAAAGTCAACACTATCACAGAACATCAAAGTCTGCTTTCTCCTCCTTCAACTCCCCAAGAAAACTATCAGTGGAGTGTGGGGTCCGTTATTGCTGAGTCCTTGGGGCTCAGGATTGCAGTGCAACGGCCACTCGGTGATACAGTTGAAATCACGTGGTGTTAACGAGATGCTCATACACTTAGAGTCGGGCTCAGTCTCGGACTCTCCTTCATTTCCAAGTACTTGACTCATCGGTGAAAAACAACCTGGGTGTTACCACCGTCAACGAACACCAGACTTATCAAACGTCGCCTCGTTAAATAGTTTCATAAGCTTCACGTCTTCCTTTGTGCCCACCTTATGTAACACCTCCCTGTTTCCTGCATCTTGAGAGCTCTCTCGCCTCCACCCGCTACCCTTATTGTACGTTTCCTTGGCATTCCTACAGTTGTCCACACTAGCAGGGATTCAGTGAACGTGCGGTCCACCCCCAAGTTGGAGAGACGTGTGCCTCAAGAGGAGGTAAGCAGTGCCCCGACCTGCGTACCTCGCCGCTGGGTGCCCCTCATCAGGCTGCCACTTAGATGATGCCCGTCCTGGGCAGGTCAGCCCACACCTCACGGCGCCCACTGGGGATGCACTTCGCCTCGTCAGGCTCCCCTCTGCCAGCTTCCTCACCCTGCTTGGAGAATCTTCGCCTCCTGGCACATGTTTTAAAATCCTTATTACCTTTTTTTCCAGTGGGAAGATTTTATTTTATTTTTTAAAGATTTTATTTATTTATTTGAGAATGCACGTGCGTGTGAGAGAGAACAGACGGGGGAGCAGGAGAGGGAGAAGCAGGTTCCCTGCACCAGGCTCGACCCCAGACCCTGGATCATGACCTGAGCCCAAGGCAGATGCTTCACCTGCTGAACCCCCACAGGCGCCCAAGTGGGGAGGTTTTAAAATCAGATCCCTGGAAAATGGTTGAACATCATGCACAGAGCAGGTCAGTCAAACATGAGGGGAAGGACAGAAGCCTGGGTTGGACAGTTGCTTCCTCCACTAAGGGCTGGGACGTTAACTGTACGTCTACACCGCCTTGGCCCCTCCATCTCCGAGCCGCCTGCGTGGGCCTCAGGAACTCCCGTTCCACTCATGCAGCCTGGCCGACGTCCCCGCCCACAACCGACGTGAAATCACCATGAAGATTTAGGAATGACAAAAACGTCTGCAAAATGTATGTCTCTCGTGTCCGCTCAGTCATGTGGTTCTTTGGATTTAGATTTCCTCAGCCCAGTAGCCTGGAATTATACACGTTTCGTGACACGAGGAAAGAGGCCCACTGTTTAAATAGCAGTGCCAGTGTCCTCCGAGCGGTGACAGCATATGGCCGTCATTGGTGTCCTTAAGAACCAAAGAACAACACGTCTCATATTCTAGCCCCGTGCATGTCGCATAGACGATGATGAAGAAATATTAGATCTTTTCCACCGGAGTGTAATACGTGGCCATGGCTTAGAGTGATTGCAGTATTTTATTTTATTTTATTTTTTGAAGATTTTATTTATTTATTCATGAGAGACACAGAGAGAGAAGCAGAGACATAGACAGGGAGAGAAATAGGCTCCCTGCAGGGAGCCCGACATGGGACTCGATCCTGGGACCCTGGGGTCACGACCTGGGACGAAGGTAGACACTCAACACCTGAGCCACCCGGGCGTCCTGATTTCAGGATTTTAATAATAGTCTTGTAAACCAAACACACACCCTTCATCTGCTTAAAGACACCGGAAGTTCACGATGGAGGACATTAGAATCTTTTTTTTTTTTTTTTTTTTTTTTTTTTTTAGGACATTAGAATCTTAACCTCAGTGAGTCACGAGATTGACATTGAAGGGGACCCACTAGGCGTCTAATGTTCCTTGGCGTACACGGAAAGTGGAATTTTTCATTTCATAAAAGCTGCACTGTGAACGCCATTGTAGGAAGCGTGCTGTGGCGCGTCACGGTGTCAGCAATGCAGACTCGTTTTCTGAAAACAAGAGAGGAACTCGCATTCGTGGGTCGCTGACTGTGTGCCCGACACTGTGTCTGCAGCCGGGCTAGCATTTCATCTTCACGGCTTTCTGCCGATGACGCCCATCATCCTTCCTGTGTTATACATGAAATCGAATCTACCAGTTTCATAGATTTTATAGCTACAAACGCAGAATTTTAGAGATATCTAAGTTGTGTGAAATGCGAGTGAGATACCCCTAAACATACATGAAAATGGTTAACATCGGGCAAAAAAGAAACAAATGGAGATAAACTGCCTGCAAGAGGCAGTCTCTGGTTCACGTGCACGTGATTTATTGAAATGAAGAATGATACAGCTACTTTGGGAAAACATTTTAGCTGTTTCGCATAAACATAATTTATCATGCAACCCAGTAATCACATTCCTCAGGGTTTACCCAAGAGAAATGAAAACATTACCACAGAAAACAACCCAAACCTGGGTGCTGGCCGCATCCTTACGCGAGGGATGAGAAGGCTTTTGCTGCCCAAATATCCATCATGTCTTGAAGAAGACATAGCCCGATGCATCCACATGGTGGAATGCTACTTGGGCATGGACAAGGAGCAGATTCCTAGGTTGCACGCACGTAGGTGGGCGGCGGACAGACCCAGCTCCCAGCTGCGTGCACCTGCTGCAGTTGCCGTGACGCATGGCCGTGCACTTGGCACAGACAAAATTGTTCAGTTCTGCAGGCTCGATGCCCTGGGTTGATCGTACTGGGCGGAGATGGTGTCATCGGGTGCGCTGTCCTCGGAGGCTCTAAGGATAGTCTGATTTTCGCCTCTCACAGTCTCCATGGCCGCCCAGCGTCCTTGGCTGGATGCCCACCCCCCATCTCAAGCAGCACCACAGAGCACCCGCTTCGTGACAGGCTGGCTTCTTCGCTGCTGCACACTTGTGAGTGCGGAGGGAGCCACCAGGGGAAGGAAGGATGCTCGCCCCATCTCAGGTCCCTGATGGAATCCACGGGCGAAGGCCACGCAGCCACCCGGGGTTCAAGGTATGAGCATCCGGTGATGCTTCGGGGCCATTTTTCAGCTGACATCGCAAAGCAAAAACGGCTGACATGAAAGGCTACAAGTTTCATGTTTGGATTCGTGGAAACTTCCGGCGAGGGCCGCACGTCTCCTCTTTAGAAACCACTTAAATGTGACCTTCAGGACCTTTCTCTGACCATTAACATATTTGACCAATGGGAGAAAAGATCTGCTGTAATTCTCACCAAGAAAGCAATCCACTCGGGTCTGATACCGCATTGGTTCACGTGCGGTCCGCAACATGGTTCCAACTACAGAAGAGAAAGCAGGAGGGCAAATTTGGAAAAGCATCAGAAGTGGGTACAAATGAAAAAATGCCACTGCACGTTTTCCAGGAAGGATTTGTGGAAAATCCAGCGTCCTGGGTGTCGTCGGTTCGTCTTTTCTTCTTTGTGCCTTTAATCCAACTAATTGCTTCACTTAATTTTAATATCTTTTTTTTAAGATTTTATTTATTTATTCCTGAGAGACACAGGCAGATGGAGAAGCAGGCTCCATGCAGAGACCCCGATGCAGGACTCGATCCTGGGACCCCAGGATCATGCCCTGGGCCTGAAGGCGGTGCTAAACCGCTGAGCCACCCGGGCTGCCCAATTTTAATATTTTTTTTGTGCCAAGCTTGCCAATGAAAGAGACGACAGATGTTCTTCGGAGAGTTTTGCCTGTGATTAGCCGGATGGTTCAAAAACTAACCGATTATGTGTGTGTGCGGTTGCGGAAAGATTTAAGCTCTAATCCGTTTTCAGTGAGATTCTAAACATGCCTTTCAAGTAACTATAATTTTTCTCAAGTGTCTAAAAACAACAGATTCACCAGATGAGCTCTGAGTGGCACTGTAGGTCCGCCCAGCCTGGTGCTGCAGGTGGAGCATCCCGGTGCTGGGGGATGCAGACTGGCCGCCCTGTGGGTGCCACCCCAGCCGGAGACCCCGTGGTTAAACCGATGCTTAGACAGGGACTGTCTATGGAGTCGAGGACTCTTCGCTGTGTGCATCTTCCAAGCCACATACCTTACATGTGCCGTGTGGAAGCCCGGCAGTAAGAGGAGGTCTTGTCAGCCTTCCACCTGCCACCGGCCCACAGGGCGGGAGCAGCCGGGGTCCCTGCAGCTGACGCGGGGCGGGAGGGTGCAGCCCTCCATAGTCTCAGTGAGCATTTGCCTTCCACTCTTCTGTTTTCCTTCCTTGTTCCCAGACCAGTGCTTTCCTTCACAGTATCTAGTGCAAAAGCGTTAAGCAGCTTCGGGGGGCGGGACGCAGTATGAAAGCTATTTTGTCATGCATACGTGCATTTTGGGAAGAATCTCGAAGAGACTGGAATCTGCTTAGGAAACACATTTCCAGGACGTGTTTCATTTGAGATCCGGCGCCGTGTGTGCGTGTGCGTGCGTGTGTGCGTGCGGCACAGCGGGCCACTGTCTGGTCGCAAAAGATCTATGTGTTCATCACTTTATTCTGCTGAACAATGAAAAATGGATAAAGAAGACATTAGGGGAAATCAATAGGTTCTTGAGAACCATCGGGCGAACTTATCTGCCTCTTGAATGGTTGGGCCCATTCTCCGCAGGCAGACTGTTCAGTCACATATAGAAAACATCAGCATAAACAATCATTTTTAAGCCTCTGAATTTAAGTTAAAAAAAATTAATGGGTAAATACATCGTTTTTATCCAACAGTCAGAAAATAGCAAATTAAATATTACAGATATGATGTAGGTTAACTGGGGCACTGTTCCACTGATTGAACAGGGCCCCGGTCTGTAATTTGTCCCGTGGCTCTTTGGTCTCGAAGGAAGAATCAGAACCCCAATTTAAAGTCTCCTGCGGGTCCGACAACTGTGGGATCGGGGGACGTTCAGATCGGCAGTGGCGGACTTCAGGGCCGTGAGACTTCCCTGCTCTCCCGGGGCTCAAACGTCACCCTCGTTCCTCGCAGGTTTGGGGGCTGGGAATCTGGGGTCAGGTGCCTGCATGCTGGGTTCCCTGTGAGGCCTGTCGCTGGCCGCCACATGGCTGCGTCCTGGCCGTGTCTTCACGAGGTGGCAAGAGAGCGAGTCACTCCCCTGTCTTCCGACTGGGCGAGAATCCCGAATCCCATCCGGGGGCTGCACCTCGGCGACCTCACCGCCTCCCAGAGCCCCACCTCCTGCCCCATCACACAGAGGGGTAGGTCCCAAAATGTGAGTTTGGGGGGCACCGTGCACAGAGCCGGACATGCGGGTGTTAGGCCGCCAAGCGTTTCCACCCACGTGAACCCACTCCGTGGAGAAGATTAGCACTTTGTGGATAAAAGGGCAGTGGATCCCTTCTGTAATCTCTAACTTTCTCAATGCAAATAGCGTTCACTATATGCCCTTCTACTCGGATCTTGCATCGTCATATAGATGGAGACTGAGTCATATACCAGGTGGCCCAGCAGATGCATACATTTTGGGTAGTGGAAGGGGAGGTGGGCAGGCACCGAGGGGGGCACCTGATGGGATGAGTACTGGGGGTTATACTATATGTTGGCAAATCCACCCCCAATGCAAAATACATATAAAAACAACAAAAAAGAAAGTCATCAAACAACAACAGCAAAAAAGAAAGACGGAATGAATTTTTCTTCCTTCTGCTAACAGACATGACACAGATAATCGGACCCACATCTTGTTGATGCGCTGAGAGGGGTAGACGACAAGCGGGATTTTACACCAGGAGGTTAATAAGAGAAACCGATTCAAACGGTAAGTGGTGTTCTCTGCGCGCGCTAATGAACGTGATCCGCGCGTGTCTGTGGGGGGCTTCTGAGCGGGCGTGGGAGAGACGGGGACGAAGGGCCAGTGTGTCCGTGGGCCATGGCCAAAAGCAATCTCCGTGCCGCTCACGGAAGATCGTCCAGCAGCCACTCGGTGGAAAGTGGCTCCAGACACCCGCTAACTGGAAAGCAGCCCCGGACGGTAGAGCAAGGGCGGCTGAACGGGGAAAAGCATGGCTGGGAGCCGGGGAGGGAAGGCATCAAGGGAGGCGGGAGGCGAGACGATGACCAGCGAGACCCCAAAACCCCCGGGAAACGGAGAACACCGCACATCCGTGAACGTCGGTGCATCTGGAGCATGAGGTGCCTGGGCCAACGGGCAAGCCCAGCTGTGGTCCTGGGAGCCCAGCAGGGGCCAGGCGCCGGCACCCATCAGCTCCCAGCCCGGGCATGCCGCTCGCAGCACGTGCACCCTGAACCCACGATGGCTGGACGGGCGCCCCGTCCTTTTCTTGTCATTTGCAGATATTGCAACCTTTTTTTTTTTTTTTTTTTTTTTTTTGCAAATCTACAATTTGTGGCAACCTGTGGCAACCTGTCCTCGGCTGAGCAAGTCCGAGGGCACCGCTCTCCCGACGGTGGGAGCTCAGCGGGCATCCCCGGGCCCAGGCCGGTGATCCTCGCTCTCGTGTAGACAGCCGCCCGGGCGCCCGTGTGCCACCCCCGTTCACACTGCAGCCTCAGGTCCTGTAAACACACAGTGAAACGGCAGGGGTGGGAGCCCCCCGGCCCCTCCGGCCCCTCCAGTCTTTCATCTGGGGCCAAACAAGAGCGAGGAGGAGGCGGTGTGCGCGGTGACCCCGAGAGGCTCCGTCGCGGCTGAGCCACCGGCTGGATTTCTCTTTAAAAAGTTCAGTGAGAGAAACCGCGGCGATAATAGACGGTTCCGAGCCAGACGGCACGAATTAACCCCGTCCGTAACCCCGGCCCTCTTCAGAGACGCTCCCCTTTTCCAGCCCTTTTTCCCCACAGAAAGGGAGCCTTCGAGTAGGTATGATCTCTTAGAGAAATCCACTGAAAAGAGAATTTACAACAATGCAAAAGCTTGGAAGTCCTTCCCCTTGAACACGGTCCCCATTTCCCGTGTGCAGGATTCACGCGGCGGATGGTCTTCAAAGGTTCCACCTGCAAATGGCAGGGATTTTAATCTGCAAATTAGATCAGTAAATTGACTCTGTCTTCGTACCAGATTTGTGCCAAAAAAAAAAAAAAAAAAAAAAACCAACAACAACAACAAATGAACTTTCCCTTGTCCTTTGCTTTGTTTAAGGGATTTTCGCATGTGGGGTGGGCGGTGGCCCCGATGGAGGGAGGCGGGCACCCTGGGGGGGTCACGGCCCAGCTACAGGTGCAGGGACGCGGCTCCGAGGCCACTGCACCCCCACCCTCCTGGGACGTCCCGGGCACCTGCTGGGCCCCTCTCTCCTCGACACTCACCTGCCCGGGGGGACCAGGTGTCCCTCACTCCACAGGCAGGGCAGGCAGGGGCAAGAGGCTTGGAAGACGTACCCAGCCTCGAACCCGACCGTGCCGGGCACCGGACCCGAGACCATGCACATTGTTTCCTTCCTGCTCTTGAGGTTGCCTTTGTTTCCTACAGGGTTAAACGTCTAACCTCGGTTTTGCGGTGAGGATCAAATAAGTGAGCCAGGCTGCGGGCAGAGAGGACGCTTAGGTCCACGAGACAAAACTAGAGGTCACAGCCTGTTACGGGATGCGGGTGCGGGGAGGGCGGGCTGCTGCGCCCCTCGGGGTCCCGGGAGCTGGCCCCAACACCCAAGATCCCCGGGCGAACGAAGGTGGGTGCCCAACATGACCCCCAGGTTATACGGCACATTGACCCACAATCCATCCCCGAACGATAGGGAATGACCAGCCCGCCTGCTCAGGGGTGTTAGGGGAGGACTGGCCAGCTGGGGATGCTCCTCGTCTGCATCCTGCAGGGACGCAGTGCAGGGCTCGGGCTCAGCACCCCCAGGCTCCCTGGGTGGGATGGGGCAGGGGCAGGTGCCCAGAGGGGGGTGGGGCAGGTGCCCCGAGGGCACACCCAGGACAGGTGGCACCAGGGCCTGGAAGCTGCTCACCCCATTGAACTCGCTCCCAGACTCCTACATCTCCAGCTCTTACACGTCCTGGCCCAGGGGTGGGCTCAATAAGCAGCTGAGGACACCGTCTAGAGCGTCGGGACACAAATGAAGGATTGCTCTGGGGGGGACAGATGGCGCTGGCGGCCACAAGGCGAGGAAGGTCCTCTGTGGGACAAGCACTGAGCGACAGTCAGAGCCGGGGCTTGCGATCACATCAGGGAACCGGGGTCCTCGGCTTCCTTGTTCAGGGACGGCGGGCGGACTCGAACTCAGCCTCGGAGCAGAAGGGGGACTCTGCGCAGGTCCCACGGCCACAGCCTCGGCCACTAATACTTCTCCGCTTACTTTAGAATAAAAACACAGAGAGGGGCTTAGAAGTGGAGAAGCCGAAACTGCGGTGCGTGTGAGGCAGCAGCCTTCATCGTGTGTGATTTAGGAAACCTGGGGACGTCGGGGGAGGCCCCGGGGTGTAGGGAGGTGGGGGGAGGGGAGGCCCCAGGGTGCAGGGAGTGGGGGGAGAGGCCCTGGGGTGCAGGGAGGCGGGGGAGGAGTGGCCCCGGGGTGCAGGAAGTCGGAGGGTGGGGGGAGGTCTGTGCCCCTGGGGGAGGCCTGTGCTCCCGGGGGGCCCCTGTGTGTTGTCCCCACGGGGCCCGTCCACCCAGGTTCTGGATGCACCTTCCCGAACAGCCCCGTTATGTGCAGGCGGCCCCGACATAGCCGCGTCTCTCTCCTCTGGGCAACGAGCCCCGGCCCGGGTGAGGACGGGGAGCCGAGGCTGGAGGCCTGGGTCCTGAGGTCCGGCCGCCCGGTGGTGGCCCGGGATCCGAGTCCAGAGCCTCCCGAGGGGTCCGGTGACTGTGCCCCGCTGCTGTGTCGTCGTCAGGGCCGTGGACCCCTGGTGCCCACACTTGGCAGCGCAAAGCCGGGCGCTTCAGGCAGCGGCGGGACAGGCTCTCCAGGCCGGGCCAGCGCCTCTCTGGGCCCAGGAAGCCCACGGGGAGCAGGAGGAGCCGGTCGCCCTCAGGCTTCCCCGGAGCTCGGGGTTCAGGGAGAGCACCCGGGGGCCCGGGGACCCCAGGCTGAGGGCAGCACCGTGCACATCCCATTGGCCGTCGCGGGGCAGGAAGGATGCGCTCGGGAGGCAGGTGGTGGCCACCCTGTCAGGGCCCAGAACGTTCAGCATCCGCAGGGCGACTCCTCCAGCCTCCGTTCATCCCGAGCTGTGAACCCGGAGAGACCTTTTTCTTTTATTTTGTCTACATAGCATTGCATAAATCATTTTTTCCCCAAAAAAGCCTTATATTTTCCAGATTTTTGTTAAAACAGCAGCTGGTGCTGGGACTGTGGGTGCACAGGAACCGGGCGGGCGCTCGGCCAAGGGCAAGCTGCCCCGTGGGGCGCGGCTCACACCCCCTGGTCCCTGTGATGCCCGCCCTCTCCTTGTTTATGTACAGGGTTTTCTCTCTCTCTCTTTCTTTCTTTCTTTCTTTCTTTCTTTCTTTCTTTCTTTCTTTCTTTCTTTCTTCTTTCTTTCTTTCTTTCTTTCTTCTTCTTTCTTTCTTTCTTCTTTCTTTCTTTCTTCTTTCTTTCTTTCTTTCTTTCTTTCTTTCTTTCTTTCTTTCTTTCTTTCTTTCTTTCTTTCTTTTCTTTCTTTTAGCTGTTAAATAGCCTTTGTCAGAAAAATTATCTGAAACTTGAAAAATGTAGTATCGGACTTGAAACTTTGACTTTCTTCATTGAAGGGACTAGTGTATAACTTTCTAGGGACAGAGATGAACGTCTGAAGTCTCTCTCTTAAAATGCAAATAACTTCCAGTCAGTGCCATAGATCCCTGGGAGGTGGCGCTCGGTCGTCCTGTTTCTCGTCGACGGATTTTGTATCTAAGACGAAGACCTCCTCCTCGCCTCCCCCATTGGCGGCCCCTTCACCCCTGCACGACGAGATCTGCACTCGCCTTAGCTGCTCACTGGCCGCTCGGTAACTAACAAGAAAAAAAATCGGTGGCGCGTACGTCCATCATATATTTCTATGAAGCCATGATTCTAATATTTTAAAAATCAGATAAGACAATGCCTCTTTACAAAATGCTTCCCCCTCCCCTTCCTTAGTGTTTCAGAAAAACTTTTAAAAACGATCCAGACGGGATGAGCACTGGGTGTTATTCTATATGTTGGCAAATTGGACACCAATAAAAAATAAATTTATAAAAAAGAAAAACTAAATCCTAAAATTAGAAAGAAAAATAAATAATAAATAAATAAAAATAAAAATAAAAAATAAAAGTAAAAATAAAAATAAATAATTCATTTATAACATTTAATAAAAAATAAAAAACGATAAATAAAATAAATAATTAGTAAAAATAATTAATAAAAATAATCAATAAAATAGTTTATTTATAATATTTAATAAAAAATAAAAACAATCCAGAGCTTGTGTATTGACCGAAGCTGAGTTGACCTTCTTCATCGAAGGTGACGAGGTGCCTTGCTCAAGATAACCGTTTAGGAATGTTTCAGGATTAGGGGATCCCTGGGTGGCCCAGCGGTTTGGCGCCTGCCTTCGGCCCAGGGTGTGATCCTGGAGTCCCGGGATCAAGTCCCGCGTCAGGCTTCCTGCATGGAGCCTGCTTCTCCCTCTGCCTGTGTCTCTGCCTCTCTCTCTGTATCTCTCATTAATAAATAAATAAATCTTAAAAAAAAAAAAAGGAATGTTTCAGGATTAATTCACTACTAAGAAAAGGCTCCCCCCATGTCCCTATAAAGTAAGAATCCAGAACAGGAAGGCCATAGATTGTTATTTATATCAGGGCAGTATTGATTGGGCGTATTGCAAAACGAAAGGATCCTCTTGTCAAAAGTGACAAAGTGATTAAATCATGAATGAGGCTTGGTTAGCACTGCACTAATTTATTTTATGTGGCCCCCATTCCTCCCAGATTACATAAATTTTAAGCAGATCGATGGATTTTGCGTAGCATGGTGAGCTTTCCTGGAGCGTACAGCAATAATTTTAAAAAGCACTTAACAAAGAAAGAAATCCCTTGTAAATATTTTCCCAGTTTAGTGAGAAATTACAAGATAAAGCAATTGTGGAGTGGGAGTATAGATTAATAGATTAGGGAATTAGCTATTGTTTGTGAACAGATACAAAGGCAATGACAAATGATTATTAAGTATGAAGAAGTTAATTAAAATGCAAATATTATGCTCTGTTATGTATTAATAAATAGCAAGGAATTTAGGGAAACAAGCAAGGAATTAGAGCATGATTATATATTTTAATTAAGCGTTAATTCACGACAGAATGTTAATGGGGATTATATGAAAGTATCTGGGGGAAAGTCAACCATTAGCCATGGATTAAAAGTTAAGACTGTAAAAACTCTACCAAAGAGTGATCCTCCAAAAAACAATTGAAAATATTTGGTGTCAGCTATTAGACTCTTGAAATTCAACATTATAATCAACTTAAAATAACATACAATAATTAACAATAATAATAAGAAATATTTGTGTCTCATGTCCTAAGGAAGTCTTTTCCCATTTTAATAATTCATAGATTTAAAATAAATAAAAATAAAATAATTCACAGATTTGAAGAAATTTTTTAGTTTTTTTTAAGATTATTTATTTATTTATTCACGAAAGACACAGAGAGAGAGAGAGGCAGAGACACAGGCAGAGGCAGAAGCATGCTCCCTGCAGGAGCCTGATACAGGACTCGATCCCGGGATCCGGGGTCATGCTCTGAGCCGAAGGCAGATGCTCCATTGCTGAGCCTCCAGGTGCCCTAACATTATCGAGTTAGAAGAGAAGGTAAAGCTTTTCTGCATCGAATCATGATTTGCTAAGAGTTACTGGCCACCCCTCCACTGTCCGCCGTCAGAGGTTGGGGCTCTTGGGCTCCCCGCTCCCCTGCCCCGGGCCCTGCGGAGACGCTGGTTCCCTTGGTTCGGCGCCATCCTGCCTGCACCCCGATGCACCCCAATGCACCCCGATGCCCCCGATGCACCTGCGTAAAGTGCTGAGAACCGTGCTCCACGCAGGCCACTCCGGGTGCGGCCCTGGGAAGGGGCTGGTCCCACAGCTGGGGCCTCCCCGATGCGGGCGTGGGGCCACCCCGGGAGGGCAGACCCCTGGAGGCCCAACCATCAGCACAGCCTCTGCCCGAAGAGCCTTAGAGGCGGAGCCCACAAGCCGCACAGTTGAGGCCCGAGGCCCGGAGAGACGAGCCTGCAGGGGGGCGGCGGGCTGAGCTCCATCCCAGAGGTGGAGACAGCAGAGAAGGCGGGAAGGGAAGCGGCGACTCCTGCCCCCGCTGCTGCCCAGCTGGGTGGACAGAGGAGGGCTCTGGGGGGGGGACTTCTCCGGGGTGGGACTAGGGGCGGAGGCGCAGAGGAGCCTGCAGGCCCAGGGCCGCGGGAGGGTGGGGACGCGGGTGCGCGATGCCGGTGCCCTCTGCTCGAGGTCATGGCTCGTCCAGTGCCTGCTTCCTGAGCCGCTCTTGGGGCCTCCCCCCGTGGGTACGAGCATGAAATCACGCTTGTCCTGCAGGCTCGGCCACGTGCAAAGTGACGCCACCAATGCCACCTTCAGTGCGAAAGAAACAGAAAGGAACCAACTTAGTACAGAGACACGGTGGGAAAAACAGAGTCTATGTTTCTTTTATTTTTGGTAAAAGTCACATAAGGAGCCCTCCTGGACTCAGGTGCGTTGCTTGAATTCTGGGCGAAACAGGTGAGAATTAGGGCCTGCTGGTCGCTGGTCGCTGGTGTTGGTGCTGGTGCTGGGGGTCCTCCCCTCCGTCCCGGCCCCCTCGCCCCCGCTGGGGCTCGAGGCCGACTCTCAGGCCTGCGCTGTGCTGCTGCCCCGGGCTCCCCAGGGCAAGGGCACGCGGTGGGGCCGGCCCGGGTCGTCTTCCTCCTCCTGGGACGGAGCCCCTGTCGTGCCGAGGCCCTGGATCTTCCCGGGCCCCCGGAGCTGCTCGCCCGCTGGGGGAGATTGAGGCCCCGCTTCTGCTCCCCCTGTTGGGTTTCGTGGCCGTGGTCCCTTAGCTAGACCCTCTTGAGCGACCCTATTTCCGGGTACTGCCTCCTTCCTTCGGGGGCAGGGGGTGGGGGTCTCGTCCTTGGTTCTTCTACAGGTTCTTTGCTCAAATCTGTGCTTCGTCTCCACGTGCCAGCCCCAGTCCGTGTAGGCTGCTCTCCCGTCCTTACCAGACGTGTGCTTGAACAGGGGCGAGCCAGGGCCCCGGTGCTTCGGCTGGCTCCTCGTCTCCCTGCTTCAGGATCGCCAGGTCGCACTCAGCGGGCCCCCTTCTATTTGTCCTTAATTGCCTGTATTTGAGCTCATATTTGAGACCCGCGGGCGCAGGCTTGTGACAAGCTAACCCTCCCTCAGTTAGCAACCGTGACGTCTGGGCCAGATGCCGGGACAAAGGCAAGCAGGAGGAAGAAGCCCCCTCCCCGGAGTTCTGTGTCCAGCAAAAATAGCCCTCAGTTCACACGAAGAAGCAGAAACTGGGGCGTTTCCAGGCTCCAGGGTCGTTGTCAGGCTCCGGGGTCGTTGCCATTTGCTCACCTGCTGGTTGGTTCCTGCGGCCCAGCGGCTCGGCCTGCAGCCCCCCCCGCCCCCCTGCACCTGCGGAGCTGCCTGAGCTCTCGGGGCCGACCACACCCCGGGCATCCGCAGCGTTCATGCATTGGGATTTGGTTATAATCCTCCGAAAAACTTTGATTTTAGATCCCAAACTCCAGGGCCACGAAGATACCCCCAAAGTGACCCGTGGCTCCATCCTTTACGTTTTCAATAGGATGATTTCAATCCACTTCTGAGGTGAGAGACAGCACAGATTTGGGGGTTGGTTTGGTTTTGACTCCGTTTCTGCACCGGCTCTTTTCGCCGCCCGGGTTCAGCGCTTTGCCACGTAGGCGCGTGGAAAGCAAACGCAGGGCCCATGGCCTCCTCCGTGCGGGATAAGAGGCTGCGTCACCAACTCATCAGCAGGTCTCACAGGGCACAGCGGGATTGTGAAAGGTGCACGTTTTGCGGATCTTGCGTTCAACTGGCAGCCAGTGGTGCAGCCTGCACTTGGGGGTCTCCAAGTGCGTCCCGAAGCCCCGTCGTGCACAGTGCGATGGGGTTTCCTGACCCACCCGAGAAGTTGCTACATCAGAAGCGGGAGGTTTGGAGGCAGCGAGAGGGTCCCGAGGTCGTGGAGCTAGAAGACCCATAGCAGACGGCATCCTGGTATCAGAAAACCCGCAGGGCCATCGAGGGCGGGTCCCCGGCTGGGTCTGTGGTCCGTGGGGATCTCGGGGCCACCTCGCCGCCCCCCAGGGCCGCCCGAGTCCCTGTGCTCTGGAGAGAAGGGGTTGGCAGGAGCTGCCAGCAGCTGGGAACCTGCTCAAGCCCAGTAACTGCTGTTGGCAGTGGTTCCAAGCCCCCGAGGTGGCTGATGGGCGCCCACACCAGCCAGAAACACCTGCTCCCGCCTCGAAAAGTGAACGTGGTGCGTTTACGAGGTCCTAAATTACTCCACAAACAAGTGGAGCTTCTGAGTTCCGGGCCTTCGCAGTTCCCCCGAAGGAGCACAGTTTAAAGGCAGTTTGGGTTTATTGCCATTCGGTCGCCTCTGCGGATCTACCGTCAGGATCAGACCTCAGTCTGCAGACCTCTTGGGGCCGAGCAGGATCTGGGGGACACCCCACCCGATGCGACCCCGCAGCGGACTCCCCGTCTCCTTCTGCTCGCTCGACCACTACAGGTTCGCTCACCTGGACGCTGCGGTTTCCGTCAGGCCCTTCAGTAGCAGGTAAGCCCGCCTGCTCGGCTCACGCTAACGGGCACCACAGCCCCGAGTCGCCGAACAGACCGTCACTCCGGGAGAAGGATGCCCACGACGTAGGGGACACGAGGCCCGTGCCCATCACAACCTCATGCTGCGTGATGCAGCCAGACTGCGGCGGGGTGGGACTCGTCCGCACAATTACGTCGGAGCCTGAGACCAACGGCGTTGATGCAAATTCCCAAAGACCCGGAGCGATTACGTTATGTCCAGGATTTCAGCTCAGAATCGATTGAAAACTGAGAACTGGAGGTGAGATGGACAAATAAAAACGGGTCCTAAATCACCTTAAATTTTCCAATAATTCCAACTTCACATTTCCTTCTCCCTGACATTAATAGCACCAATTGCAACTCATGTATTTTTGCAACGGGCACCCTTTTTTTTCTTTTTAAAGATTTTATTTATTTATTCATGAGAGACCCAGAGAGAGGCGGAGACCCAGGCAGAGGGAGAAGCAGGCTCCATGCAGGGAGCCGGATGCAGGACTCGATCCCGGGACCCCGGGGTCACGCCCTGGGCCGAAGGCAGACGCTCAACCACTGAGCCCCCCAGGGATCCCCCAACGGGTGGCTCTGTGATAGCTGTTAGCCGGGACGTACAGCCTCAAAGGCGATCATCAATCAATACTGTTGGGTGTCTTCGTTGGTTCGTTGGAGAAACAATGGCGACAACCAGCAGAAATTACTAGAAGAACTGCAAGTGGTCGTCCCTAGTGGGGCCTGCTGATTGCGGGAGGCTGACCGACCTCACAGATGCAAGTCTATCATGAGGAAAATTATTTTAAAGGAGGAAGAAAACTATAATTATCCACTTGATATGAATCTTAAAATGTGCGTTTGTAATCAAAACTAATGCTCAGAGTGAAATGTCAGCAGGAAAACAAATTTAAGGGGGGGGAAAAGAATCTTTTAAAGAAAATGGGCTCTTCTAAATTATACATTTTTTTTTAAAAAAAGGGACACTTTGCCCATTACCCCTACAAGAGCGCGTCAAATGCTGTAACTACCAAAAACATACTTATTTTTAAAATAAACGTATAATAAATTTCCCAAGATGTATACACAGGCTTATTGTTTCAGTTGTTGTTTTCAGTGTTTTTACATTAGACATTTCAAGATGAAATAAAAGCAAAATTGGCACAAACAGTAATTTCTAAACATCTTACTGGAAAATAACGATTTTCCCTATTATAACAATTCTTCGTATAACAATATATCATTTTTATGACTCTTCAGAAGTTGAATGCACTGGGCACACGGATGCCGGATACTGTTTGAAGGCGCCCGTCTTTGGTCTTATCAGGATGAAACAAGCCAAAGTGCAGATTACTTCATGTTTAATTATTTAATCCGGGTGGGAGGTCCCACCCGGGGCAGTGGGAGCCTCGCAGGAGCTCCAGGGCCCGGACGGTATGTCCGTGTGGATCGGGCGTTATCCGAGCCCCACTCCGGGCCGGGCATTGCGCTCACTGCTGGGGTCAGGCCCTCCGCTCCACGACCTCCTTAATGGTGGTAGGCGGGCGAGGGTCCGAGGAACCCAAGATACAGAAATAACTGGATTCTGTATGAAAACTGTATAATCCAAGGAAGCACGGGGCATCAAAAAAGGCCATCGTAGAGCTCAGAACATGCTTTCTCGAGAAAAAGGGATGTTCTGTTCCCTGAATCCTGAGTGAAAGGAGGGGTAGGGCCGGCCAAGAAGAGGGGGACTACCGCTCACCTGTGCACCTGCCAGAGGAAATCAGCGCCTCCTTAGAACGAAGAGGAGCCACTTGGGCTCCGCACACATTGTGACCCGAGCTCTGAATGGTTGAGTAGTTACAGAGCAGTGTTTCGTTCTCCAATGTAATTCTTCAAGCGAGCGGCTTTCACGCGGCCGCCATGATGAATTTGGGGATCTGGAATGATCTGTCCTACACGGTCTTGGCGAGCCATCATGCTTGAGCTGAACTGCTTTATTGAGTGCACATGTAAGTGAATTTCAAGAAGTCATTTTTTTTTTTTTGCTTTAATAAAATGTGTCTGGACGTCCTCCTTCATTATTCCGTGTGATTCTATTAACCTTGAGTTCGATCCTTTGGAGGAATAACCAAATCATAATCGACGTCCTCTGTCTGTATTCTAACGGGCCGCGACCCAGATGCTCGGGTTTGATTATCGCAAGGGAATGGAAAATGTTTGGCTGAGTGAGAATAACATTCAAAATGGTGGCATTTTATCCTTTGGATGACAGCTTTAGCTTTTTTTGCGGGAATACATATGAAGGTTATTGATTTATTGAAAACGAATCTAATTCCGCATGAAGGTTGGGTAACATTTGCCCTTTGTGGGCGAACACCATTTCTTGCATCAACCATTGACTAATTTTTCCCATTAGTACCTCCCATTAGATGAGCGTAAGGTACTTAGACCTTTGAGCATCACATTTAAAAAATGTAATGATCTCCAACCATTTCTGGTGTTCTATATTGTATTTTTTTAAAAGATTTTATTTATTTATTTATGAGAGACACACAGAGAGAGAGAGAGAGAGGCAGAGACACAGGCAGAGGGAGAGGCAGGCTCCATGCAGAGACTCGATCCTGGGACCCCGGGGTCATGGCCTAAGCCGAAGGCAGACGCTCCACTGCTGAGCCACCCGAGTGTCCCTGACGTTCTATTTTAATTACTTCAGAAAAGATTTCGTTTGAGATCCAAAATAAGTTTGTGCCTTTTCAATATTTCAATAAATATGTGCATTTAACATACACATTTAGATAAATGACCCATAAACTCAAGTTGTTCTCCTTTTTGCAACAAAGATGGAAAAAGAGAGAGAGGGAGAGGGAAGGAGGGAGGGAGACACTGTGCTCATTAAGGCTGATCAAAGCCAGAAACCCTCTATCCTCTCTCTACGAAGTACCGACAGAGGGAGAACTCGGACCCAGAACAATGACAGGCACGCTCCCTGAACGCGTCCACACTAGCGAACCCGCGGAGACAACTGCTCCAACCGGCACAGCCAGGGCAGGGGGCATAGTCCACCTTGACGTCCCCTCGAGGGCAGCAGGAGGCACCGGGTGTGCAAGCCCAGAGGGTGGACACGGCGCCTTCCTCACCCTGAGAACCAGGCTCCGGGGACACCGGGCCTGCGGATGCCTGGACCCGGCGCCCCAGGGGACCCCGAGGTTCCAGAACACAGGAAGGCCGTGTCCGTGTCTCAAGCCACGCGGTGGGCGGCACCCCGTAGGGCAGCCCGCACGGCATACGGGGGCTGCGAGAAGGGATGCGCTGTCAGCCACTAGACCTTTGTGAGATGGACAATTTTACAGGGTAGCTGCATTCAAAGTATTTTGTGATAAATGGGTCCCTGTTCTTTGACGGTATTTTTCAGCAGCTTCCCTCAGAATGGGGCCTCTTTTAAAAGCATTAGGTGTGTGTGGGGGTGGGCAGCCCGGGTGGCTCAGCAGTTTAGCACCTGCCTTCGGCCCAGGGGGTGATCCTGGAGTCCTGGGATCAAGTCCCGTGTCGGGCTCCCTGCATGGAGCCTGCTTCTCCCTCTGCCTCTGTCTCTGCCTCTCTCTCTCTCTCTCTCTCATAAATAAAGAAGTAAAATCTTAAAAAACAAATAAATAAAAACAAAAATAAATAAAAGCATTATGTGGTCAAAAACACACAAAACATCAAATAAGGTTTTGGCGATTTGGAAGACACATTTTACTCTCAGGCAATAACACACATGCACGCGGGGTGCCAGGGTCACTCAGGGCCGCAAGATGAATTCTTTGAGGGGAAACAAATCATTAATTCCCCGATCATGTTGTTCTTCTTCCCACTGCCCGGAACAGGTCCCAGTGGACTCAGCACTGCATGTGCTTCTCAAATCTGAGCATCCCCCGACCGGGACGTCTCCCTTGCAGACACCAGTGTCCATGACACCCACTGTAACCGAGCCCCCAGGGCCGGCCCAGGCCTAGCTTTGCTCACGTTGGGTCCTGGGTCTGGGTGACCTGAGCCGCTGCCCTTGTCCATGTCCTGGGGAAAAACAAATGACTTTACGGTATCTGCTCAGGTGACCCTTGGTCACGTGTGGTTTATCCTTCCCTGAGTCTCCTCCCGGTTGGTTATTGTGTTTCCTTAGGGCCTTTACAATTCTCCTTCTCTAATACTTATTTTTCCCGTGAAGGAGTCACCATCTATCCCTGAGCCTGTCATCCATTCATCATCAATAAACTAATATCCGATCCTGAAAGTGGCCCCATGGTTTCCGGTTAGAGCAACGGCTGCGTGTTTTCCTTGCTGACCAGGGGTGACGTGATGAGATCCCGATGTTCCCCTGTGTGGGTCAGGGTCCAAACCGTAGGTGACGGATCCCAAGACTATTACCCTGGGGACTTCCTTAGGACAGATACAGCTCGCCACTTGCCTTCCCACGAGGAGGGAAAAGGCTTTGCTTCCTCCCGTAAGCGAATGCCTTGGGGAGAGAAGGAGCGGGGTCCTGGCTTCTCGCCCTTTGGAATATAAGTGAATGTTCTCAGGGTGGATAAGTTTGGGTTCGTCCGCCACACACTCCGTTTGAAAGGCAAATACATACGTCCAGGGGGTGCACCCCTACTGTCTGTTCTGCGTCCTCCAAGTCGTGTCCTCCAACCGGGTCCCGGTAAAGCGTGTTGAGAATGTCCCAACCATGTGGAAACAAGCTCATCCGCCTTCAGAGAGGTGCTGCGATGGCGACCGCCCTGGTTCCCACAACTTCACGCTCCTCCTGGAGCACGCTGAGCCCCCGGTTAGCATGACCCGGACGAGGGCAGGAGGGGCTAGAGAGCGGGCAGACGGGATGAGAGAGAAGCACGAGCTGACCTACGGTCACATGGGACGGGGCTAACTTCAATTAGCCTCCTCCTCCTCCTCCTCTTCCTCCTCCTCCTCCTCCTCCTCCTCCTCCTTCTTTCTTCTTCTTCTTCTTCTTCTTCTTCTTCTTCTTCTTCTTCCTCCTCCTCCTCCTCCTCCTCTTCCTTCTTCTTCTTCTTCCTCCTCCTCTTCCTCTTCCTTCTTCTTCTTCTTCTTCTTCTTCTTCTTCTTCTTCTTCTTCTTCTTCTTCCTCCTCCTCCTCTTCCTCCTCCCACTCCTCCTCCTCCTTCTTCTTGTTATTGTTCTTATTCTTGTTCTTCTTCTTCCTCCTCCTCCCCCTTCTTTCTCTTTCTCTTTCTCTTTCTCTTTCTCTTTCTCTTTCTCTTTCTCTTTCTCTTTCTCTTTCTCTTTCTCTTTCTCTTTCTTCTTCTTCTTCTTCTTCTTCTTCTTCTTCTTCTTCTTCTTCTTCTTTCTTCTTCTTCTTCTTCTTCTCATTTTCACAATTGCGTCTGGCCAGGGTCCATCAGAAAACACACTCCACCCGGTATACCTTTCAGCGTTTACAAAGAAGCGTTGCCGTCTCAAACACAGCAAATATATAACAATAGTTGGGTCCAAAATATCCCATGTGAGATGAGACTCTTTGGTCCGAACTGCAAGACTCAGACCCCATCCGACTGCGCTGGTCCATCCTCCTGTTCAGTTTTGTGCCGTGTATGTGGCCCGTTTAACGAATGTGAGACTTAAAGGTGCAGTTCTGTCCTAGAGACCATGACACACACTCTGGATCCTAACATTTCTTTCCACTTATTTGAGGAGGATTCCAATGTCACCTCACGGAGAGCAGTCTAGGAACATGTGTCAAAATGGATGTTTAGATTTTCCGCCGTGCATTTTAAGTAGGTTAGTCTATGAATGTTTGGATGAAAGACTTTGTTCAGGGTCTTAGAAATATAAATGGTGGTGGGGGGGGCTAGTGAGAAATGAGAAAGGAAAAGCTTTGAGTTAATCTAGTCTCCAGGAGATAGGAAACAGGTGCCATGGAGTCGAAAGGCCGGTTTCTACCACGTGCTTTGGCAATCTCTTTGTAACGTGTTTCAGTAACAGAACACTCGTGTTTTCCTTCCTTTGAAGGCAGGGAGGCATTCTGTGGGTTGTGTGCGTACTTTCAACTTCAAAGTCAGAGAGAGGGAAAACAAATCGATTTTCTAAACACGGCACATGCTCTGCTGAACACACTCATTTCTTCTTACTTTGGAGCTAATGTCGCCTGCGTCCGCCACCTGGACAACGTGGGGTGTTTGCGAGAACTCGGGCCTGGAAAGGAAGGCAAGCTGACAGTGAAAACAGGCTGCACCCGGGCTGAGCCCTGCAGGGCCAGAGCCGCTGGGGTGGCACACACCCTGGGAGAGGGGGCCCGGAGTCAGATGCGGCCGGAAGCCTTGGCCCATCGTCCCCAGGACGAGCTCTGCAAGCGTCCCCATTACGGTGCCCCCCAAAGGGACACTGGGAAAGGGGAATAATGTTGTATTTATTTTACTCAATATGGGATTTAGTCTTCTTATTTATTTATTTATTTATTTTTATAATAAATTTATTTTTATTGGTGTTCAATTTGCCAACATACAGAATAACACCCAGTGCTCATCCCATCAAGTGTCCCCCTCAGTGCCCGTCACCCAGTCACCCCCACCCCCTGCCCTCCTCTCCTTCCACCACCCCTAGTTCGTTTCCCAGAGTTAGGAGTCTTCATGTTCTGTCTCCCTTTCTGATATTTCCCACACATTTCTTCTCCCTTTCCTTCTATTCCCTTTCACTATTATTTATATTCCCCAAATGAATGAGAACATATAATGTTTGTCCTTCTCCGATTGACTTACTTCACTCAGCATAATACCCTCCAGTTCCATCCACGTTGAAGCAAATGGTGGGTATTTGTCGTTTCTAATGGCTGAGGAATATCCCACTGTACACATAGACCACATCTTCTTTATCCATCATCTTTCGATGGACACTGAGGCTCCTTCCACAGTTTGGCTATTGTGGACATTGCTGCTAGAAACATCGGGGTGCAGGTGTCCCGGCGTTTCATTGCATCTGTATCTTTGGGGTAAATCCCCAACAGTGCAATTGCTGGGTCGTAGGGCAGGTCTATTTTTAACTCTCTGAGGAACCTCCACACAGTTTTCCAGAGTGGCTGCACCAGGTCACATTCCCACCAACAGTGCAAGGGGGTTCCCTTTTCTCCGCATCCTCTCCAACATTTGTGGTTTCCTGCCTTGTTAATGTTCCCCATTCTCACTGGTGTGAGGTGGGATCTCATTGTGGTTTTGATTTGTATTTCCCTGATGGCCAGTGATGCAGAGCATTTTCTCATGTGCGTGTTGGCCATGTCTATGTCTTCCTCTGTGAGATTTTTCTTCATGTCTTTCGCCCATTTCATGATTGGATTGTTTGTTCCTTGGGTGTTGAGTTTAATAAGTTCTTTATAGATCTTGGAAACTAGCCCTTTATGCCTTTTTATTTAAATTCAAGAATTCTAGAGAAATAAGTGGTCAGCGGTCACCTACCTTAGACAGCAACCTCATTCCGTCGATAGTGCCGAGCCCCGAAGTCCTTGGCATCCTGCTGAGGTTCCCGTGGATATTTGGTGCTCACGTGACGGGAATCCGTCAGCCACTGCTCTGCATGGTCAGGAGGAGGACGAATTGAATGATTCCTGACCTTGTGGCTCGGCTCCCAGTGGATGCTTGAGTAGATGCAGAGAGCTCTGCCAGTTGGGAACGTCCTCCCTCCGGGGAGTCCCTTGCTCACTGTCATCTTCGGCCCTTTCACCTTCGCACCTTGTGCTGCTTCTCTTGCTGCCCGGCGGTGGCAGTCAGCAGACGCAGACGGGAACCAGACTGCCAGGTTCCCAAGCCGGCTCAGGTTCCAGGAGCAGTTCCAGCACATGGGTCCGCACAGCAGGAGGCAGGGTCTCTGCCCCTGGAGTCAAGGGACGGAGTTCCTCTCCTTTCCAGAGGCACAGACTCTAAAACTCCTCTTATTTTCTGCTCCAGGAAACAACAGTCTCTGACTTTGTTTTGTTTTCATTTTAAGAAACCATCACAGCTTTTTTTTTTTTTTTTTCTTTTTCCACCCTTTCTAAGACACAATAATGTCCTAAACTGGAGAACTGAGGAAGAGAAGTTGTTTTCACTATTGGCCTCCTTATTTCCTGGGGGCCCTAGATGACCTCAGGGAATAGCTCCGGTCTTTTTTTTTTTTTTTTTTAAGATTTTATTTATTTATTCATGAGAGACACAGAGAGAGAGAGAGAGGCAGAGACACAGGCAGAGGGAGAAGTAGGTTCCATGGAGGGAGTCTGACATGGGACTCGACCCCAGGACCCGGGGTCACGCCCTGGGCTGAAGGCAGGTGCTCAAGCGCTGAGCCCCCCGGGGATCCCAGGTCTAGTCTTGTCCCAAGCATTGAAACCAGCTCTGAAACGACCACAGCTGGAGCCCGGCCCAGGGCAGATGGGCCCTCGGGGCTTCTGACCACCACTTGGTGCTTCAGTCCACACTCCTCACACTCTCACTCACACTCACACCCGGAGGCACATGTGCTCTTGCCCACGTGCTCCCAGGCTCACTTAGAATTGCGTCATGTTGAAGTTCGCTCTGGAATGAAGACGATGGTGACGATGTCTGTCGTGCTCGGTCACGTTCACTGGGCAGGTACCCGGCCCACGGCTACTGGGGACTCCGGATGGAGGTTCCTGTCGGACCCACGGTCTCCTACCCCCCTCACTGGTTCTGACCCCGGGATCTGGTCTCCAGCACGTAGCCGGGTAGATGGAATTTAGCCGAATGCGGGGGCCTGGGGGGGGGCCTGACCGTGCAGCTGCCGGAACTGCTTTGTCATCGTTTCCAGGAGAAAGCACCTTCCAGGTTACCGGTCTCATTTTGCAAATTGTGCAACAGCTTTTGGAAAACCACCCATTTTAAATTAGAGATTCTTTATCCTGGAAATAATAGGAGTTGATTGTAATATCTGATGCGGAGAGATTGTTTTTGTGCTTTCAAGCATATTCGCAAAAAAAAAAAAAATCTATGATACTGTCACGAATTACTTCGCAAATACAGATTCGTAATATATGCTGATAGAGCCTGTTTGCTATTGTTTATTCGATATTTGCGGAGCTCTGTTTAAGCAGAGCACTCTGCTAGAGGTGGTACATCACACGGATACAGAAAACGAAGCTCCTCTCCCTAAGGCCCCTGAACACCTAGCGGGGGGTGGGGTGGGGGCCAGAAATATCCGTGAGAAATCCACAGCCAGACCAGCAGGAGGGGAGGGAGGGGACCTGGGAGAGGAGGGCACACGGACGCTGCGTCTCCTGGACGGAAACCCCATCCCAAAGGCTCTGTGGGGACCACTGAGGGCACAGGTGCCGTCTGGAGGCCCCTGTAGCCTCCAGTGGGGGGGGATGCCGGGGAGAGGGGACCAACGGCTGTGTTCTCCGGATAAGGCTCAGAATGCTCCCCCGGAGCCAGCAGCGTGCAGAAAATGAACAATTTTCCAGCACACCCACGTGTAAGGGAACCGGCTGGGATGGGGCAATGTCAAGCCCCCACAGGCCCACAGGGTGGATGCAGGGGCCCTGCACCCCACAGCCCTGGGTGGCGGCCCCAGCCCCGGGGGCCCGGATGGACTGTGCTTGGAGGCAGGCTCCCGAAAGAGGTGACCAGGGAGGCCGCTCGGGGAGGCCCTGATCCAGCAGGACCGCTGTCCTTTGAGGGAGAGGAAGAGGCGCCGGGCACGCCTGTGCCCAGGCCTTGTCCCGAGATGCCAGCCCCGGGTGGGGGGAGGACCAGCCTCTGCTGTTGCATCGCCTCCTCGGAGGGCCTCGGTCAGGGCGCAGCGCAACCCGACAGCAGGGCAGTCACTTCTGAAGGGCCGAGCCACCGCCCTGCCTCAGCCCTTGTGCCAGGTCATCAAAGACCTCATTCCGGAAAATAAATAAATAAATAAATAAATAAATAAATAAATAAATAAATAAAATAAAAATTAAAAAAATAATTAAAAAAAACCTTCCTTCAGTTTAGTTTCTTTACGTCCCAGCATATATTCACCGAGGACCTACTATGACCCTCGCACTATGCAAGGGATCTGAGATATTAGCTAAAAAGGAATCGTTTTTGTTTTTTTTTGCATGAAAGTCTAGTCACTTACGGACAACTGACGAGCAACCCATAGGAATTAAATGTGGACGATTTAATATCGTTATGACTTAAATTGAGGGAGAACATGAATTCCTGACCTAAGGAAGCCCAGATTACTAAATTAATATTCTAGATTTTTAGACTTTTTTTTTCCTGGACTTCGGGAAAGCCCACGATCGCCGCCCTGTGGAGAGACCGGGGACTCGAGGCACCGTGTGTAAAACCCTCGTACAAGCGCAGATTGAATCCAGGGGCTCCGCAAGGAAGCACGACCGCCGCCCTGACCATCGCGGCTTCTCTGTCCTGCCCGCCGCGCTCCCGCCCGGGTGCTGCCTCCTTCATCCTCCCGCTGTTGTCGGTGTCACTGTTCTGTGGCAGTGACCTCTCCGACCCCGCCTCTGCATGGTCTGCGTGGGCCCAAACGGCCTCCAGAGGTACGATCTTGATTAAAACTCAAACTAGACCTGGAGACACTTTCAGGGAAAAGACTATATGGTTCAAGTTTGCTTTCTGTGTCACTCGAGGAGAGAAACCCGGGAAGCAGATGACTCGGGCGGGAACGGGAGTGCCTCGGAACGTTCTGGATCAGGCCGCAGGTCCTCAGCATCTCCGCTGTGTGTCTCCGGGTGGGAAGGGGGCATCAGCTCAGGGTGAGCCGGCTGAGCCGCCTAACGCTCTAGCTCCCATGTCCAGTATCTAGAGTCCGAATGCCTCCACCGAGCATTTTATCTAAAAGGTATCATTTTCAGGGATTTAGCACCTGCCTTCGGCCCAGGGCGTGACCCCAGGTCCCGGGATCGAGTCCCACGTCGGGCTCCCTGCATGGAGCCTGCTTCTCCCTCTGACTCTCTCTCTCTCTCTCTGTGTCTCAAATAAATAAATAAATAAATAAATAAATAAATAAACAAATAAAATATTTTTTAAAAATAAAAGATATCATTTTCCTGGGATACTTTCAATCACGTGAGGCTCTGAGACACGCGGTGTGAACTGTTCCTCCAGAAACGGGCAGCCGAGCCCCACAGCTGCCTCCCGGCTTGCCAGGCTCCCGGTACCCAGCAGCATGTTAAACCTGCTGCCTTAACACCGCATTTTCTGAATTAACACAAGGTCCCCGGACCCGTCATTCAGGGCTGTTCGCAGAATTTGGAAGGACAGGATGCTTGAACTCTGTGTGCCTAGAACAAGCTGTTTTAGGTCAAAAGCAAACACTTTTGTTCCCCCACAAAAGGACCACTTTAGGTAGAGCATTAGAGTGGACAAATACATGAACCAGGCAAAACCAGCACAGGGGTTCTTTAAAAGAGAGAGACAAGGGGTCCCTGGGTGGCGCAGCGGTTTGGCGCCTGCCTTTGGCCCAGGGCGTGATCCTGGAGACCCGGGATCGAGTCCCACGTCGGGCTCCCTGCAAGGAGCCTGCTTCTCCCTCTGCCTGTGTCTCTGCCTCTTTCTCTCTCTGTGTGTGACTGTCATAAATAAATAAAAAAATAAAAAAAAATTAAAAAAATTTTAAAAGACAGAGACAAGAGGTCACATTTGCAGAAGAGGCAAGGGGACCCGGCTGCTTGAGGCCAGTGGGGTCAGGGGTTCCTGACCCTGGGTGAGCCACGGTCACACCCGTGGAGCTGCTCTTACCCTGGACGACCGCGGGCTTGGAAGAGACACCCCGTAAGTCCCATTAGGAGATGCGGTGCAGTGGGGCAAGGTCCCCGCCAGGGCGCTACTGTCGCCCGGTCCCCGGGGCTGCCCCTGGAGCCCAAGCTGCACCCAGGTACCCCGAAGCATCCTCAGGGCTGAGCGGCCGCCGGGGTGGACACCAGGGAGCCCCTGCAGGCCCTGTGCTCGTGTCCCCAGAGCTCACAGCCCACGTGGGGCCTGGAGGGAAGCAGGAGGGACTGCCAGCACCTTCCACCCCGTGGCCCTCACCTCCCAACCATGCAAGTGCAAGACGGTGTAAAGGCCTCTGCTCCACTGGGGGCACAGGGGGTGCAGGGGCCCTGCAGGGGCAGCGTCGGGAGGCTGGGAGGGCAGCAGGAGGGCAGCAGGTGTGCGGCCTCAGCTGGACTTCCCTGCCTCCGGCATCCTCTTGGCCACCCTGGCCTGGGGCTGGGTCCTCCCGGGAGGACAGTGCTCAGAGTCCCACAGGGCTGTCCATGTGCAGGCACATCTGCCTCGGGGCCTCCACCTGCCGGGGTTCCCTCCTTGGGGGCCAGGCCTGGGCACGCAGGTGTGCTCCGGTGGGATCCCATGGATGCTCCCTGCGGGCCTTGGCGCTGGAGGGGTGGGATGGGGCTCAAGAGGAGGCTCAGGGACCACAAAGCAGGCTAAGGAAAAGTGCATCTTGTTTTTTCTTTTTTAAATTCCAAATACATCAATTTATTTATGTTTTTTGTTTTTTTTTTGTTTTTTTTTTGTTTTTTTGGCATGTGTCTTCATTCATTCAAACGTTCGTTCAAGAGATGTTGGTGTAAATAAACAAACAAGTAATAAAAAAGTAAGTAAAAAGAATAAAATTAAATTTAAAAATAAGAGCCATTGGTGCAATGCCTGAGGGTGCCAGGTACGGTTCTTGCTGACAGGCGTTCAAGGACCAGACCAACGGCACCCTCGTCTGGAAGGATCTTGCAAAAAAAAAGCGGAGACGAAATCGGAAACCTGTGTTAATGTGGACACGGTCCTAAGTGCAAGGGAGACCGGGGGGGGGGGGGGGACAGGCCGTCTGGGGTTGGGGCACCCCCGCGGTGGGAAGGGCTGGCGGCACGGGAGCCAGGGGTGGGGCGCGCGGCCACCGTGAGAACCAGGACCTTGCTGTCCTCCCTTCCCGGAAACGTTTCTGTCAGTTCTTGTTACTTCACTGCCTCCGCCGTCCCCGTGCAATTTCACTTTTCTGCCAATGATGTTCCCAGAGTCACCACCTTTTTCCACTTTGGAGATTAAAACGCAGATCTTAAATATTTCGCAGACAATTGCCAGACAGATACCATCTCCACCAAATATTTGGATGTGTTAGTTTTTAATTTCTTAAAGAGCATCGCTGCGGCAGTTCACATGGTTTAAAGAAGAGCTGACGGGTGCCGGGAACTTGGGGCTTTAAGAGGTCAGAGATGAATGTGTAAATCCTCTAAGTGCTCCTCTAAACGCCTTGAAGAAAGAGAACTTCGCATTCCGCTCTCGTGGTTCCTGAGGCCAAAACAAACAGATGCTCTGTGGCACTTCGTCAGAATCACCCCCCTTGGGGTTGCCTCCCGACTAAGTGGGAGAAGCTCTAGTCGCGCCATTTGCATTCCAGGTAGTGGACCTGGTGACCTGCTGTCCGGCCGCAGCTCTACACCCAATCCGGATCCAGAGCACTGCAGAGCGGCAGCCATGCCCTGCGGTGTAGACCGTGTTCCGAGCGACGCGCCTCTGATGCACCCCTTTGTTCTTCGAAGGGGTCTAACTTCCATTATCAGCTTAGGATGCCCCTAAAATGCTTTCTACTTCATCTTTTGTCAGCTCACGAGCACATTGAAAGCAGTTAGGGAGGCTACATGATTTCCAAGGTGTCGGATTTTTCTAGGACATTTAGGACATTTGAGAGAGGAAGGAAGCCACTTGCCTAGACTGCCGGCCGGGCCTGTTTCCATTTCAGGGTGGCACCGTGTCTTGGGTGTATGTCCACTTAGCTAAAATGGAAGCTAATCACGCGTATCTGATGGTTATTTGTCTTTGGCGGGGCCTTCTCTACGAAGTCCGAACTTTATCTTAAGATATAATGGAAGAAAGGGACTCAGGCTGAAACCCGGTAAAGATCACAGTGGTTTACACCTGACATTCCGGAGGATGACACCTTAATGCGGCGACACTGAGGTGAGGTCGCTCATTAATGTATCTTCCTCTATCATAAATAAATAAAAATTTAAAAATAAAAAAAATTAGAAAAAATAATGTATCTTCCTTTAAAGTAGCATTCTTAGGAGACAAATCCTAACTCAAATCTTAACTTACTAAACAGCCACTTAAGGACTCAGAAATATCATAGACCAGATTTCATCCCCGTGCCTGTGAAGGGCACGCTGGTCCACCCGTGAGCAGACGTGTACTGCACGGGCTTGGTGGCCTGTGGCCGTGCCAGGCCTCGGCCCTTGGGCTGCAGGAGTGGTGCTCGGGAGGTCCCGCGGGCCTGAAAAGAAGCAAGCTCAGTGTGACCAAACCCCCCTGGTGACATAGGGACCATCCTCTCCTCACAACAGCTAGCGAGGAAAGAGAGGAAAGAGCTCGCACACTTGGGGAAAGACAAAAACTCAATCCTACACGTCAAACTCTGTTACCCCCCAAAACGACCGAAGCGATTACTGAGCGCAGAAGACGGAAGCCAGGCGGAGAGAGCGCGCCGGACACCGTGTCCCGTCCACTCAGTCGCGAGTCCCGGGACATCCGCTCCGGCTCCTGCCAGGGGGGTCTCGAGCCAGCCTGGCTCAGGTCGAAGGAGGTTGTGACCTTAGTCGCGGCCTGTGCTGCAGTCAGCGGCCACCGTGCAGGGGAGGTCCTCGTCGGACCCCAGCCCGCATGGGGTGTTCCCTGCGCTGGTCCTCAGTCGCTGGCCCCAACACCGGGCCTCTGGCAGGGGCTTCCTGATTTTTTTTTTAAATAGTAACTTTTTTTAAAGATTTTATTTATTTATTCATGAGAGAGATATATATAGAGAGAGGCAGAGACACAGGCAGAGGGAGAAGCAGGCCCCATGCAGGGAGCCCCACACGGCACTGGACCCCGGGTCTCCAGGATCAGGCGGTGCTAACCCGCTGAGCCCCCGGGCCGCCCGGCACCTGATTCTGAATGTGAGGGAAAGGCGGCCTCTTTCTTTCCAGGCGGACCCTGCATATTTCTTATGCAAATTGATCCTCCTGTGATGCTGTGATTCATAATGAAAATATGTATTTCGTCTTCTCCACTGCTGGCCCAGAGCTCCTAGGACCCTGGGACCGCCTACGGGGTAGGACCAGAACGTGGTTATCTGGTTACTCCTTACTAGTCCCTTTCAACCACACCTGCGGTCACCTGGATGAGTTGACTTCGGGAAAGATGGAGACTGGTTTCCAGGGAAACCAACTTGGAGCCTCACCCTTGACCCCCGGGGCAGGGAGAGGGGCTGAGGTGGACCCAGCACCCAAGGGCCGTGACTTAGCGCCCCTGCGTCCGTGGACTGAGGCCTCCATAAACCCTCAGAGGGTGGATCTGGAGAGCTCCCGGGCTGGTGCCCCGTGGGGGCGTGCTGGGCGGGGGCGGTCACCTCTCCCCCCTGCACCTCTCCCTCCTGGCTGTTCTTGAGCTGCAGCCAATGTGGTAGGAAGGTATTTCCTCGAGACCTGTGAGCCCTTCCAGCAAATGACGGAAGCGGAGGAGGGAGGCCGGGGACCGGGGTCCGCAGGCGGCGTCAGAACTGACGCCAGTTGTTAGAGGCGCAGCCGGGGCTGCGGGTTCCCCAGCAGGTGCTGAGACGGGAGAGCGGAAGAGGCAGCGGCCGAGCGTGTCCTCTCAGGCCCGCCGCAGGGTGCACCCCTGAGCCAGGCCCGGTGGCCGCCCCTTTCCTTGGCACAGGAGCCCTCGAAGTGGATCAGCCCGTAATTAGGGCAAAGTTTGCTCCGGGTGGGCCTGCAGGCTCCAACTACGCATTTCAGAGGGGAAGTTGCACTTTTAAATTTTCTACCTCGTCGGGCACCTCACTAGTCCAGGAGAAGGAACATTATCTACTCCTTCGACGCTGCAGCTTATTACTTTTTCCAATTTCCTTTTAACACCGAGGGAAGAAAACCGGGGAGAGGAGGGTTTAGAAATAAGACAGGAGGGGACAGAGACGGACCCGCCGCCCAATCCCGGGTACGTCGCAGGGGACGGCATGGGCTCCCCCCCCCCCCCCGTCTGCACAGAACATCTCTGCTTTCGTCCCCCCTTGTGGAGCTCACACCGGGGAGCACCCCCACCCCCTCGGCGGTGCTATCCTGTCCCAAAGCCAGGAAGTCCTGTGCTGAGGCGCAGGCAGCAGGTGCTCCTCGCGGCAAAGAGCTCGGGGCCCCTGGACCTCCCGCCCGGATGCTGCCTGGAGGCCTCCCTCGGGGGCTGCGGGACCCTGACCGCCCTCTCCAAGATGCGTGCGCTACTGCTCATCAGCATCCCAAATACCCTTCGCCTCATTTGTTAAGACGAAAAGATCCCAGCGGCCTTTCTGATGACCTGCCCTCTGGTAAAGGTGCAGGGGGGCTGAGCGACCAGCCCTGGAGGTGCTCCTTCCTAGGAAAACGACCCCTTTTGGATGCAGGATTCCAATCAGAGGACCCCGGGCGCTCACCCGAGCCCCCAGGGCTGCACCCTCAGCGCAAGCCGACGACGCTGCATCTTGCAGGAAGGGAGGGAAACGGGGATGAGGCCGCGCGGCCTCCCCACTCGGCTCCCCCAGGCCCTTCGGAGCACTCCCTGCACCGCAAAGCTCCCTGTGCTCGGAATCCTCCAAATGGTAACGCACCGCTTTCCCCTCAGGTGGGTTTGCAGAACACTCTTGTTTTAAAGATCCGTAAATCATGCGTTGAGGCGGAAGACCCCTCGCCGGCCGTCCTGGGCAACCTGTGGCGTCACAGCTTCCCCCTTTATGCCGACGCCAGCCCGGAATCACTCGGGAGGTTGCTTTCTCCTGCTTTTCTGATTGTCCCAGAGCTGTTGGCTTCCGTGCCGTCCTCCTCTCCTCTTTCCTTCCTTCCTTTACCTCCTTGCATCGCCCCAGCCCTCTTTCCTCCGCTCTCTCTCCTTCCCGCACTTTCTTCCCTTTCATCTTTTATTCTCTCTTCTGAAACAAGCCCCTTCCTCCTCCCCGGGCTGCTTCCACCTCCCTGGCTGAAATCCGAACGGCTGAATGTGCTGAGCTTGCCGCGGGCCCAGGGATGAGTCCGGCCTCTGGGGAGCGAGCCCTTGAGGGGGCTTCCAGCCCCTGGACCCCCACGTTATCCTGCGCGTGCGGCCGGGACCCCTTTAGCCCCGAGTACGGCGACTCTGAATCACTGTGTGAGCCGGGCCTGTGAGGGGGGCACAGGCCACCCGGGGGGGGGGGCCTGGACAGTCGCCACTCGACTGATTGTCTTGGGCGAATTGAGACATAGGGTCACTTGGATCTGAAGGAAAGAGCCACGGAGCCCACCCTTAACCTCCACTGCACCTGCCGCTGCCGCCAAGGAACAGACCCACGCGTGGTCACCATCCCCACCTTGTGGGCCCTCCCTCAGGCCAAGTCAAAGCAGGTGACTTCTCACCTTGCGTGACCTCTCTTGTCCTCGTCCAGACCGCTTACCTGCTCCCGGTGGACTGCTGTCCTGCTGACCTCGGCCCGCTGCCCCGATCCAGAGTCGGACTTAGCCCCTCGCCTGACTGAAAAGCCAGCCCTGCCCCCGTTCCCGTCTGGGAATCTGCCTCGTGGAGCAAGAAAGGGCGGCCTCAAGACTTCTGTGGACACGACAACTGGACACCATTTCCCCCGATTCTACTCTGTAGCTACTTTAATTAAATAACATAAATATGACCCCAACCTCTCTGAGTTCAAGCAACATTTATTAACCAAAAATACACCGAAATCCAAGCATAGCATGAAACAGGACCCAGGGGGTAAAATTAACCACCCCCCACCCCCCATCTCCATCTCCATCTCCATCTCCGTCTCCGTCTCCATCTCAGTCTCTGTCTCTGTCTCCATCTGTCTCTGCCGCCATCCCTGTCTCTGCCTCCGTCTCCATCTCCATCTCCATCTCTCTCTCCCTCTCCATCTCTATCTCCGTCTCCATCTCTGTCTCCGTCTCCATCTCTGTCCCTGTCCCTGTCCCTGTCTCTGTCTCTGTCCCTGTCTCTGTCTCTGTCTCTGTCTCCATCTCCGTCTCCATCTCCGCCTCTGTCCCTGTCTCCGTCTCTGTCTCCCGATTGTATTTTCGGATCTGCTTCTCTGCCCCGTTCCCCCCGCTGCCGGCTTCCCTCTGGGCAGGCCAGTGCTCCTCCTGGACCCACCAGCTGCTCGGGGCTTATATTTCATATTCGCAAGACCCAGAGAACAAAGACTGTCTTATGATGATTGTTTCAGAAATAAAGGGGGTTTGGAGTCAAGTTTTCGTGGACCAGCCCAAGTCACAGGCTAATTCCTGCACCGGGTGCAAGACTGAGGGCACCAATGGGTGATCCATGAGGGAAGCCGGGCCCCGGGAAGGGAGGCGGGCCACACAGCAGCCGGAGGGGCCTGAGGGGCACATCTGGACCTCAACCTACAGTGATGCCAAGGGCTCTGGGCATTTCCCACCATAAGAAGCCAGGAGACGGTGGCCGTGCAGGGTCCGTGGCATGGGGAGGAGGCCTCGGGGTCCCCTGCTGTCCACGTAGGTCAAGGTCTGCCAGCCTGGCCAGGGAGGCCTGAGCTCCACGGTGGCTGCAGGGCGGGGAGGGGCAGGCATCTACGTTCCCTGCTTGCCACCAGGTCAGACGTCCCCCAGAAGCTTCCGGCAGGTGTCAGCTCAGCGACGCTGGGCAACGACCAGACATCACACCCAGGTGATGCTCAAGCAGAGTCACGTAAGATGCAGTTCCCTTTGGGGACACCCTGCGTGTTGCACCCCAGTGAGCCTCGGCTGGGGTCAGTGCTGTGTCGACCCACCTGCCCCAGGTGTGGTTCCCGCCAGTGCCCTGCGTGCCCACCGCGACCTCCACATGCCCTGGGCCCTGCGAGGGAAAGTGCAGGCGCCACTCCCTTGGCTGATGTCATGGCCGCAGCTTTCGTGCCGCGCGGTTCTCGCGGCCTTCATGCGGACTTGGCGTAGAGGTAACCGTGTTCTGACCACGGAGGCATATTTATTTTGTTTGGTTTAGTGGCCAATGTTGGACTCACATTACAGTGCTCCGTACATTCTGAGTAATCAGAACTGCACCCTGCCCTGCCCCCAGACGCAGGGCTTCTGCCCGGACCTACACCTTGCTGCGCGGACCTGAGGATCCGTAACAGCACGTTCCCCCACATTATGCTGTTGACGACATAGAATGCAAATGTCGGAGCGTCTGTAGAGTGTGTATGCGATTTTAAAATACAAATTAAGGCAGAAATAGTTCAAAGATAAAGAAATAGTTCAAACACGCTGTGTATTTTCTAGGCAGGGAAGATTGTGACCGTACTGTTCTGACGGCTGGTGTCCCGGGCAATGCCTTAGAACCTGCATGTGCGTGTGTGTCTGTATCATGACTGGGCCCATATCACTACGTAAACTTAGGATTTTATCTCTTTCTACATAAGTGCATATAAGTACACGTAACACGCACATATTTTACATGTACACGCTGGAGTGACCGTGTGACTCAATTAAGAGGAAGACAATTTATATTTTTCTCTAATTCTAATGATGTGGCTTTAAAAGGATGTGTCCCTCTTCCCTTATCAATAAAGCGATGGGTTTGCCCGAATCAGAGTTTCCCATAGTGCACCCTTGGGAATCCCGTCCTGGGAGATCCTCAGCAAGAGACAGGTGCCACTGTCCCACCGGTTTGGGGAAGGCCAAGTATCTGTTCCCCACGTGGACAGGTGTGCGGCGAACTGGAGTCCTAAGGGCTCGGCCTGCTGTTATTGTTAAAACAAAATACAGTCTAAAAACATATTTACTTTTGGATTTTGATTTAGAATCATTTTTTAAAGATTTTATTTATTTATTCATGAGAGACACAGAGAGGGAGGCAGAGACACAGGCAGAGGGAGAAACAGGCTCCATGTAGGAAGCCCGATGTGGGACTGGATCCCGGGATCTCGGGGTCATGCCCTGGGCCAAAGGCAGATGCTCAACCACTGAGCCACCCAGGCTGCCCAATTTAGAATCATTTTTAAGTAGCAACCGTTGCTATGCTTTTGGGAACGTATGTCACGTCATTGGGCCTGATGACTTGCTGCGTCCTCTGAACCCTGGTAGCTTGAAAACAACTTCAAAAATACATTTGCTTCCGGGGATTTAAATCACATTGTCGGGTAAATTATGTAAAAAAAAAAAAAATAGGTGGTTTAACATAGCAGAGATGCTATGGTACAAAAATGTGTTAGCACGACCGATGATGAAATGTAGCTCCGCTCCGCTGGCTGGGCCTCTGTTTTCTGTGACCCGTCTTGTTTCTCAAGAACCAAGTTAGAAGAAGGAAAATGCCCGTGTGTGGATGTGGATGTGTGTGTGTTTATTTTAAAAATTGATGAAACCCTGCACTCACACAATATTCGTGCCACGCCAAGGCAAAGGCCCACAGGCTTAGACGTTTATGTAAATTAAGATCCTATAAAAATCTTTTACATAATATGCATGAGTTTACATACAGCATGTAAAAACACTGCATAGGTTTCATATACATGATTTTCATATATTGTAGGTATAAAATTATGATGGAGGTGAAGGTTAGCTCTTTCTAGGACACCAGCTAATAATTTAATTCAATCCAAAAAATTAAAAGAATGTCTATCTGCCAGGAGCTGTGCAATGTCCTAGAAATAACATAATGATAGTAAATCATCTTTCTCTCAAGAGCCCAAATGCTTCCATCACAGAGCTGACCGAGTGATGGGGAGAGGGGACTGCGTGGAGACTGCACCTTGATGGTTCATGGGGGGATCCTGGGGCCTCGGTGACACCCCATCGCCCCTCACAACCCCAGATGATGTTCCTGGGGACCAGACATCCACGCACATAATGCATTTCAACCACTTTGCCAGCTACATTATTTTTAGAGAATTAAAAAAAAAATAGTTGTCATGAAAAGGGGTGAGTCAACTATGCAGATACTACAGATGTGGAGCGGTTTCCAAAGAACCACGATAGATAACAGGGCTCCGGCACATCCCCCATGACCGCGGTGTGTCACCCGCTGTACCGTGCTGTGTGCTTCCTGCCCGGGGCCATACTCCCGCCACTGTGGAGACGCTGTTTGGAACCTCGGGGGAAGGAGACCAGATGAAGATAAACAGCCTCCCCTTGAGCAGACTTGTATCCAGTGGAAGCAAAAAGCGACCACGCAGCAGATGGAAGCATTGCCATCTCCAGGTGGGTCCTCAGCTCCCTTATGCACCCTGTTACTCCACAGTGTGAGGGTTCGGTGACTTGTGGGCTCCCACCTGCATGTGCACGACCTCAAATCCAGGAGCAAGCATCACTGCTGCTCCTTCCTTCAACTGCATTTAGTGCTGTGAAATCAGGAAGAGGAGAAAAAACACATTCTTAAAATGGTGATAAGTATTCTATTGATTAGGAATTATCTCCAGCTACTTTTGTTTTAATTTTTTTTAATCTGTCCAAGCAATCTCTATGCCCCGTGTGGGGCTTGAACTCAAGAACCTGAGATCGAGTTGCCGCTCTCCTGACCGAGCCAGCCAGGTGCCCCTTCCTCCAGCTACTTCTAATATAAGCCCCTGTGAGGGCTAGAACCAGGGGTCACTTCACTTTACTGAAAGAATTGAAGGCATCGAGGCCAAGGCCATGGCCACCAGGAAGAAATCTTGGGTGACGTGACACTGAGCAAAGACTTGGGAAAAGTGAGGGCTCAGCGGCGCGGTCACCAATGCTCAGCTGGGCATTTCTGGGTGAGCGGAATAGCAAATGCATCAACTTGTAAATGAGATGTCAAGAACCAGCAGGGAGCAGGGGCTGCAGCAGAGGGATGACGGGCAGGTGCCATTGGCAGAAGTCAAGCTTCAAGAGACAGAGCTGGGTGACAGGAAGCCTTGTTGAGAACGTCACCCGCTTTTCTAAATACAATGGAAGGTCTGGGATGGGTGAGACTTACATTTCGAGAGTGGGGACCGGGCTGCCCTAACGGAGGAGAGACCATGGAGGGCAGGGTGGCAGCAGGAGGTGGCAGGAAGGGCCCGTATCAGTTTGGAAGAGAGATGATCAGCTGGCTTGGGGCCGCGGTAGAGGGACAGCAGGGGAAAGAGTGGATTTTGGTCTGAGAACTCGGGGAATAGAGATATCATTTACCAAGTTTAAATAGACGGTGGCTGGAGGGAGGGGCACCTGGATGGCTCAGGATTGGTTGTAGGTTCAGGATGGGGAAGATACATGAGCCAGGACCAGAATATGTTTTGCTGGAAATAAAGAAATACTTGATACTTACAAAACCGAGGCTGTTCCTGGCATCAGTTCAGGAGCTCTGGCGTCAGGACCACAGGCGAGTCATAGGATAGAGGGAAGGGAGTTAAAGGCTCCCCATGAAGACCTGGGGCTTCGTCTCAGTGATCGCTCTCTGTGTGAGAGCCCTGGAGAAATCAGGAGGAAAGCAGGGGACACCGGCCTTGGGGATGGAGTTAGGACGTGCCCAGGATGAGATGTCCAGTAAATAAGTAAGAGCCACTGTGCGTCTGGAGGCGGTAGTTGAGCCAACCACAGGGGCCAGAGATGGACAATCCAAAAGCCATCCTCCGCAGTATGGTTTGGAAACCATGGGATTAGGCGAGAACAGAGAAAGGCAGGTGAAGAAGGGAAGAGAAAATCTGTGAGGGTCCAGCTTTTGGACAAACCATAATTTAGGTTGTTTCTAAACCACATGCATCTGCATTTTCTTTCTTATTTTTATAGGTTTTTGTGCTTGTTTTGTCTGTATCCCTGAGCACGTAACTGTTTGCACCCAGCCCTAGTTTCCCAAAGCTAGTTCGTAGCTCTGCACTATTTATATAATCTATGTCTTACAGTATAATTTTATTTTCTATTTTATTCTTTTTAAGCTTTTATTTATTCATTCATGAGACACACAGAGACACAGGCTGAGACCCCGGGGTCACAACCTGAGCCATAAGGCAGATGCTCAACTGCTGAGCCACCCAGGTGCCCCATTACAGCCTAATTTTAAATGCTGTTTTTACCACTTACTCAAACTTTACATTTGCTTGACTTTCCTCCCGAACCTCAAAATGTGCCCTAATGATTTTTCTATCTCTGCCCATCGTTTTGGTTTTCAAATGTATTTTAGAGATAAACCATGCTAGTATTAGTATACTCTATAGTATTAAGGTTTTTATTTTTTAAAACATAAATTAATGAATTTTCACTTTTTTCTTCTTTTAAAACCGGTCTTGTAACTTTCTGCTGGCGTCACTGGGCTAGATGTTAGCCCAGTGATTCTCATGACTGTGCTCACTCTTCGCTGCTTTCTATATTTTTTCCAGTATTTTTAATCATTGCCATTGGGCAAGTTGGTACAAGTTACCTAAACTACCACTATTGGAAGTAGAAGTACCCACCATACTCTTTTTTTAAAAAAAGCAAATATTTATTGTGTGCCTACTATGTATAAGTTACTATTTTAGAGATATCAAGTATTAAAAGATAAATAAACAAGATATTTCTGTCCTAAAGGAGCTTAGAACCTCCTAGGGAAGATACCTTGTGTTCAGTTTATCCACTAGCCAGAGACCAGGATGTCCAGTGATGCTGTAACGAAAACTCAGGGAACACAAGAATGTAGAGCCGTCCTGGAGCATGCAGCCCACTTGATAGAGCCTTGCAAAACAAGCCACACTCTTTCACATTGCTAAAGATCATTGTAGCTATGTGTAGCCAAATTAATTCGGAAAGTGTCTAGAAGTATTATGCAAACACCATATTCTGGGGGATCCCTGGGTGGCGCAGCAGTTTAGTGCTGCCTTCAGCGAAGGGCGTGATCCTGGAGACCCGGGATCGAGCCCCACATCAGGCTCTCTGCATGGAGCCTGCTTCTCCCTCTGCCTGTGTCTCTGCCTCTCTCTCTCTCTGTGTCTCTCATGAATAAATAAATAAGATCTTAAAAAAAGAACACCATATCTTTTTATGATAGGGATTGGAAACATGATGATATGATTAGTTTGATGTGTTTATGAAATCATCTATATAATATTTTTAGAAGAATAAAGACAGGATGCCTGGGTGGCTCAGCGGTGGAGCATCTGCCTTGGGCTCAGGGCGGGAGTCCCGGGATCGAGTCCCACATCGGGGTCCCCACAGGGAGTCTGCTTCTCCCTCAGCCTGTGTCTCTGCCTCTCTCTGTGTGTCTCATGAATAAAAATAAAAATCTTTTAAAAAAAAGAAGATTGAAGATGTACAGAACAGTTCCAAGATGAAACAGATTATGCTGTGGTTCTCTTGGTCGGGGGAGTCAGATTCTGTTCCTGAGTGTGCTTACAGGTAAGTGATGGTGTCTTTCTCGTGCTGCCTTATTTTGGGTGCTTGATGTCCTGGTGCCACGATTCATGTTCTGCCGCCTAGAACAGAAATCTCACCACGGACCTGTGTCAGCGGGCACACGTATACTTTACACGTACTTGGCAGGAACCCGTGAGCCATGGATTTCCCACATGCTGTGCGGATAGGAAGTCCTGTTCTGAAGCCCTAGGGGTAGGGAGGAAGTTGCAGACCACAGATCATAGGGACTGTTGTTTTCCAGCCCTGTTTTCTCTACTTTATTTTTTATTTTATTTATTTATTTATTTATTTTTCGTTTTCTCTATTTTATAAACAGCTTTGCAAAAAGAGAAGAGTCTCTTTTAGTAAAGGAAGACACAACTAGGTTGCTGACGGGGGAAATAAGAAAAAACAGAGTTTTTTTTTCTAATTGATTAATTAATTTATTTTTAAAGAAACACTTTGGTTCTTCTGTTTGGCTAATAGAAGTCCGCCAGCTTTCCTCATCATGATTCTAACGGCTTATAGGAAAACTCTGTAACTGCGTATGGACATTGAGGACAGCTCTGAAACCCGGAGGATGTCCTTCAAACTCCCTGGACCTCAGTATGAATACTGATTTATCCATTTATTTGCAAATGGTGAGGTACTAAATGCATAGCATGTTAGAAGCTTCAAGTTCTAAAAATAAGATGTGGATCCTGCCTGTCATCTTCTATGGGAAACATCTGCATCTTGGTGTCTTCAAGATTGACTTTCTATTATTGAGAAAGCACGCACCGCCTTTTTTTTTGGCATAATATTAATGACTGCTTTGATAGTGTTTTAACTCATCTGTGTGTATGTTATTCTTTTAAAATCTTATTGTTACTTGGAATGAACTAGAAGGTAAAGTTGAAAGCTGAGAAGCTTTACTTCTTCAATGATACTTAAGTGAATGTAGCTTAGATAAACCAGCATAGCAAGCTTATGGGTGATGGTATCCAGGGTGAGCGGCTGGGCTGATGGAATTTCTGTGGGTGCTGAGAAGCATGGAAATGCACTGGTCCCTAGGATGAGGGCAGTGGGTCTGAACACTCATAGTGGATGAGTTACTTAAGCAATTTGGACAACCAATAACAAGCTCAGATAAGTAGGATTTTAGATCCTACTTTTATTCTGAAAAACATAATTGAGAGAGGCTGAGCCAGGATGGGGAGGCTGAGATTTGTACGTTAGAACATCCATCCTGACATCTTAAGTAGTGCGTTTAGAGACAAAATGGCGCACAATCGTCCACTACCCACCTTTAAGTCCTCACAAGAACAGCTGCGCCTCGGGAGGCTCAGAAAAAGAACCCATTGCCGTGGACTAAACCCATCCTCAGTCCGTCTTGGTGTCTGATTTTCCCATTTTGAAAATGAAGAGCCTCCAGTACCTGAGGGTGGCAAGGCCTAGCAGAGCTGGCCAGAATCTGTCCTAAGAAATCTTCTCCAGAAAAGTTCTGATGGGAAGTCTGCTCTCTCTCTAAGAATGGGAAAGATCCCACTCCTTCATGCTGATGTCACGAGAGAGAGGGAGACTTTTGCCAACTACAGGCCCCAGAGAGCCTGCCATGACCACGCTACACCTGGCCCATGGGCACTGACTGCCCCTAGAGCTTGGCAAGGGTGTGTCTTCTGACTTCTTCACCCTTGGGTTCCCAAACCCCAGTATAGAGCCTCATCATACAGCATTCCTATCAATATTTGCCAAAGGTGCTTTATGAAATAATAGGTATTGGTTGGGCACCTTCACTGAATGGGTATTGAACACCTGCTCCTGAGGTTTCTCCAAATCTATTTCAAGGCTCCGCAAGCTTCACGATGATTATAAAAATAGTAAAATAGAACAATACATGCTAGCAATAGCATTTCCCCCGCCTCTAAATGCATAGAGACATGCGCATACATATGTATGAAATACACATATTTTTTATGATCTGTATACTAAGTTCTCTTTCTTGAGAAATGAAGTAGGTTTTGAATATAAAGCACCTACCTAGTGAAAGCACCTACTGTGTAAATAGAAAAGGAACACAAATAAATAAAATGCTGCTGTTCCCAAAGAATTCACAGTCTAAACTGGAGTGAGAGGCAAATAGATTAATTTTGTAGAGCCTGGTAAAGGCTATTCTAGAATTACGACAGTCATTCCGCAGGAGTCCAGGGCAGGGAGCAGCTCACTCGCACGGTTTTCCTGAAGAGCCATATGAGTTTATAGAAGTGATTATGCAGAGTACCACTGGGATCCTCTGTAATGAGTCAATAAAAACCTATTATGTTCTGAACGGCCATTTCAGCAGCCGGTAGGAAGTGCTGGATCCCAGAAAAGAAAGAGCCCTACGCTTCCAGACAACTGCTAATGTTGGCAGCTAGAAAACACAACAATGGGCTTGAGAAGGACCCATTTTACACTGTGCCCAGGTGAATTTAGTCAATTCAAGAAGAGAAAGTTCCATAATCTGTACTTCGGCTTTTTTAGGGTTCGCCGATCCTGCTCAAATCTGAGCTTCCAGAGTGCCTTTTGATGGGTTTGACATTTTCCTGTATATTTGAAGAACTGAAAGCAAAATGACCTGTGCTGGGTTAAACGGAAAGTCAACATAAGCTCCCTGACAGGTAGTAACCATGAAACGTAGTTATTTTATTAGATTGGATGTAGCTGTAAACATTGGCTATTCACGTAACTTCTCTAAAGATACAACTTTTTTTTATTTTTCTTTTTTCCAATTAGGGTTTTGGAAAAGAATTTTCTAAACTGTATTCTATGAAAGTGTAGGGATTCCACAAAAGACCTGAGGTCTTCCACTGAGGAGAGAGTGAGGCTTCTGAGAAAGATTTCAATTCCCCTTCACTTTGTCTTCCATGCACAGAATAACTCTGTTTTTGTCTAATTTTTATATGGTACTTTCCTCTGTAGCCTGGGTGTTACTGCCTCTGCTTCTTTTCTTTAAGGGTGGAAATTCTGCTCAATTCCCAGGGCAATCCGGATGTTGCACCTTGCTGTCTCTCTGTGAGCTTCCCTTTGTTTTCTCTGTGATTCTCCATGAATCTCTGCCTTGCTCTTGCTGAGAACCACATGGCTTCTGAGTTTCAGTCTATCCAAGGGTCCCAGGTATTGTGCCTGATTCCAAATCAGGTTGGTGAGAAGAGGCATTTGTTCATCCCTTTGGCATTTTGAGGTTTGTCTGTTTCTTTGTTTTCAAATTTGCAAAATACAGGGCTCCAATGTCTGGTGGTTAATCAGAGTTCCTGAGTCAAGGCTCAGCTAACCTCGGGGTGTAATACGCTATGGGAGAGTTAAAGCTTTGTATTCCCATGACCTCATCACCTCATCCTGTCCTGTAGTAAGCCTTCATCATCTTTTTTTTTTTAAGATTTTATTTATTCATGAAAGATACAGAGAGAGAGAGAGAGAGAGAAAGAGAGAGAGAGAGAGGCAGAGACACAGGCAGAGGGAGAAGCAGGCTCCATGCACCGGGAGCCCGATGGGGTACTCGATCCCAGGTCTCCAGATCACGCCCTGGACCGAAGGCAGTTCTAAACCGCTGAGCTACCCGGCTGCCCCATCATCTTTTGTACAAGGTGATTTTACTCCTTAAGTCCTTCCTCTATCATGCAAAGACAAAGGTAACCTGAGCTTCATCCATAGAAGCATCTCTGTCTTCTTCCACAGATCTTGTGAACTTTAAGTAGAGAATACAGAAGAAAGAAAGCAGGCATCCAATTCTGCTTCAGCCTCTCCCTCATAAGTTCATGCCCCAGGTACCTAGGTCAGGATTTTAAATATGAGTGACAACTCCCAACTCAAGTAAGCTTGAGCTGAAACAACCAATCAGCCAAACAAACAAAAGAGGAATGTATACCCTAAAAATAAATAGGGAAGACTACATGATTCCCAAGCACTGATTAGGCACAGTGACATCTGAACTCTGTCTTCACATCTTTGTCTCTTCTTTCCCTTTCGCTGTGGGTTAGATTAATGTGCTCTGTTGTCTCCAAGAGGAGGAGCTGACCTCACAGCCTTTGAATTTGTGATCCAAACCAAGATACCCCCGTTTGTCTTTACTCTAAGTTCTACTATAAAAATGATAAAAGATGAGCCCCGGTTGGCTTGGTTTAGGTCAAGGCCCTACCTGTGTAAGCAATGGGATGGATATCAAGGTTGGTAGACCACAAGATCCACAAGCAGGCATTTTCTCAATGAAATTGGGTAGGACAGGAAGGTGCAAAGTGCGTTGAAAAAGTTAACACAACAGATGCCCACTAAATTCCGCCATCAATTAAGTAGCAATTTAAGATGCTTCATTTCATCACACATAACCAACAAAACCTACACTGAAGAGTGATATTTCCACCATTAGCATGCCTTGCATTGGCACCTCAGAGCCCCTCATATCGTCTTAAGGAGATTATGTTGCATCTTTCTCAGCCAAGAGAAAGTCAACATCTTAAACCCCTTCAAACACACATTTTTTTAGTAGCTACTCTCGTTGATCAAGGAAACATGAAATAAGCTGAACCATCCATCCAACAAGGCTACGGGATGTAGTGAGATCATGGATAGGCATGATGTTGGGGCAGTTATCAGTGTGTCCTGTCATATGTGTAAGATCTAACTTTACCTAAACATTTCTGCTGCTAACAATATTTGACTATTACTGGCTTAGAGGGCATCCCATTTCCCTTTTGGATAGGATTTTTTATTCAATAATAGTTCTTCAGAATAAAGTGATACTCATTAATATTGATAATATTTTATCCTATTATAAAACTTTTGAGATCCATCACATGAGAAAGACCCCAGATGCCAATCAATTATAGTTAAGGTGAAGTTAAATGTACTTGCTGTAATTCATATCCTTGCTTCCCTTGTGGATACAGAATGAAGAAGGATGATTTGCATGTATAAATGACTTTCCACTACAGAAGTGCTATATAACTCGGAGTTTAAAATATTAAAGATTCATAGGGAAGATATCAAATATCTACATATCGAGTTGAGAGAGTGCCATGTGCCATGGCATTTCCTGTAGAAAGATTTCCATTTTCACTGGATTTAGTGTGCATAGCAAGTAGACTTCAACAATTGACTGAAATCAGAAAATGTCAAAGCTGTCTTTAGAAAATGGGGCTATATTATTTCTTTTACACCAGTACTAAATCAAGGAAAAATCACAGACAAAATGGAATGATAGTATATCTTTTACAACTAATTTGAAATTTTACATATGGTAACAACTATTGTTAAATTATCCATAGCTAATTGGTCCTAAACTAAAATAGATAATTAAGCATGTTCTGGACTATTAACTGGCTCATATTTTAGGTATTTGCCTAATTAGACATTTCCTAAACTATTCATTTGCATTGGTTAATTTTTATGTAACATTCTATTGTGAATTTTTAACTGTTTTATTTGGTGTTTACCCTTTCAAAGTTATTTCCATAAGGACATTGAAAACACATAATGTACAATAATTATTGCAGTGGGCTTTTTCCTTACCCCATAAAGAAAATGATTTTGCTATACAGAAATAAGGACTTCTACTTTTTGGAACATATCAAGTGCCTTGACATGCAGATGCTTCTTTTAGCATTCTGCATGGCTGGATCTTTCTTATCTCCTCTTAAAGATCATTTGCTCGGAGGCACCGGTTTTTGTTCATGATGCGATCAGTACAGAGTGTTATGATATGAACTCAATAAGAAGGATCTTCTCCCACTGAGACATCCTGGATGAATGGAAGTCACCAAGAGGTTCTTGATACAAAAATCTTCAGCCATAATTCTGTATCTTGCAAAACTACCCTTTAGGAAATGAAGACATTGTCAGACAAAGGGAAATTTAAAAAAACATGTTAACAGAAATATCCATAGAGAAAGACTAATAAAAATTCTTCAAACAGAAGGGAAATGACAGCAGAAGGAATCTTGAAGCATCTAGAAGGAAGAATGAATAGAAAGACCAGACATGTGAATACACACAGTAGATCATGTTTTCCTAATGTGTCTCATGTTCACATCTGATGATCAGAACAAATCATATATAACATCATCTAAGAGAGAAGACAATGGTATTTAAAAGCAGTTAAGATAAAGACATCTAAATAGAAAAAAAAGCTTCCACACTTTACTCAAACGTAGCAAGATACCAGTATCAGTAGACTATTATAAGGAATAGCTTGTAGTGATACCCTGAGCAACCACCATAAAAACAATACAATGAGATCCACTCAAGAGCACAAAACCTAAGTCAGAATGGAATACTAAAAGATTTTCAGGTAACACACAGCAAGACAAGGAAAGTTATGCAAAGAAATGAGATACAGAGGAAATAAACTTAAATAATAAAATGGAAGATTTAAGGTCTGACATGTCAGTGATTTGCTTAAAGGCAAATGGCCTAAATACACCAGTTGAAAAGCAGAGATTGGCAAGCGCATAAAACCAGAATCCAGCTACATGCTGTTTATAAGAGACTCACTTCAAATTTTATGCCATTGGCAAGTTGAAAGTAAAAGGTGATGAGAAAATACATACATGGAAACATAATTTTAAAAAAGAAGTGGCTATATTAATATCAGATACACTTGACTTTATCTGGAGGAGAGAGGAGAAAATTACTCCAGACACAAAGGGACAGTCCAGATGGTAAAGGATCAATCTACAAGGAAGACATAACAACCCCAAGTGTGCACACGGCACAGCACAGCCTCAGAATACGTGGAAGTAAAACTGGTAGAGATAAAAGGAGAAATGGGCAAAATCACAGTTCTAGTTGAGGAGTAAGCACCTCCCTCAGTCGTCAATAGATGACTAGACATAAAACTAGCTTGGAAGTATCTGAACAGCAAAATCAAAGAACAGAATCTGAAATTTAGTTAATTTCTAAAAAACAGGTCATTGAGTAAATCACTTTACCAAAAAGAAATATCAACATTAGGATTTATGTCACTATCATGTTTATAGTCTCAGTAACTTATACAGAGTGAAGATATTGAATTCACACATTTAGAACCTGCTTTGTAATGTCATAGCCTCTGAACATGGGTGAGGTTTTGGCAATAATATGCTGTTATATGTGAGTCTGTTAAGATGTTTCATGTGCACATTGTTGTTATTCTAATGTGACCTCTGTCACTACCAGCAATCAATCAACACACACTGAGGTAAAAATAATAACTTTCTGAATATAATGCTGGAGATTCTTTAACTATTTTTCCCCCAACTCTTTTAGGAAATGGGGAAGTGAGGTAGAGAGCAGTAGATGAAAGAGTCTTGAGTAATGAATGAAATATGGGTATGAGTTTAGGCGACCCGGGCAGAGGGGCAGACAGAGGAGACATGACGAAGGTTGGGTAACAAGGTGCAAATTTGGGTAGGCAGGTAAAGTAAGAAATATGGAACCAAGGCCTGCAGGGAGGAACGATGGGGAAGAGTGATGGGGAGGAGTGATGGGGAGGATCGCAGAGCTTAGCAACACCTGCCTCTCCAGCCACAATTCTTTAGTCTCTCCTGTAGAGTATAACCCAGACTCCTGCACCGGTAAGTGTAGGGGCCCCAGCAGGCGGAAACGGAGTGGGAGTCAGCTGTTCTGAAAATGTGTACAAGGGAGGACGGTGATCTTAGTGACCCAGCAGGAACCAAGTTAGGAGAGCTGGGAGCAAGGTCAGAAGTGAAGGTCCTTGTCCTTAACCAAGGACACCTGGCATTGAGTTGCTTACACCTGAAGCAGCATTCCTGCGACGAGCTGGGGTCGGATGGGGAGGCAGAGAGGCATCGGCTGTTCGGAATGGAGGATTATTTTCATGGGACATTACTGTGCACAGAGGTTACACAAGCTCAGTCAAAAGCACACATACTAACAAAAACAAATAAAAGAAAGAGGTAATGTAGCTGGTGTATCATATTTTAGGACATAACGTGAAACACACAGGCATTCCCCTTTTTTTGTTTTATGTAACTCAAGCTTGCAAAGTCAACATTGGTGTGTTTGTGGCTTTGTGCACATACATTAAAAAATCAAGCCAAGAAATAGCTATCAAATCAAAGTAGAATAAGCCTGTCAGGTTTGTAATGTAGGGGAATAAAGGGAACTAGTTCCCTAAAAATTTCTAATCTACGTTTCTTTAATTGTGTATTTTCCAAAGGAATTTTTCTTTGGTTACTTTACTCTCTGACAATACAGATGCTAAATTTTTATCAGTGTTGTACTTTATCAATGAGAACTCAACCAGACCTGAATAATGAAGTAGGAAGGTATGTGTTTGGGGATCTGATTCCACAATACCCTATTTCACTTTCAGGAAATCATTACTTATGTCTTCATTATATTTATCACTGTAAAGACCATCATCATAATATAACCAAAAAGCTAGAGCAATAATATCTATTGAATGCTTAATAAATGACAAACAAGGATTTATTAAAATTGAAAACTCAAGTTCTGTGAAAGATACGTTTAAAGGAATCAAAAGTCAGGTCATTTGCTGGAAGAGTGTATTTCCAAACTCCTTATCTGACAAGAGACTTCTATCCAAAATACCCAAAGAAGTTTTAAGATTCACCCATAACAATCAGTCCAGTTCAAAAATGGGCAGAAGCTTTCATACCTTATCAAAAACAGATATATAAATGGCAAGTAAGTATGATGGAGAAACACAAGTAGATCTTTTTTTTTATCAAGAAACTGAAAATTAAGTTCATGAGATACCACTACATGCCTATTCCAATGGCTAGAATCTGAAAAGTTGACAATAGCATAATACTGGCAAGGATGTGAAGCACAAGAAAGCTCATGCATTGCTGGCGAGGATACAAAATGGAGCAGCCACCCTAGAAGAAGATAAATACAATATTCCTTTATGATCCAGCAATCATGCCCTTAGTTGTTTGTCTGAGCTGGGAACTTATGTGCACACACATTGCTACACATGAACATTTATATCAGCTTCACTCATCGTCACCAAGCTGTTAGCAACGAATGTGTCCTTCAACGAATGAAGGTTAAATGGTATTACCACACATCCATACAACAGGATCTTCTCATCAATAAAAAGAAACAAGCTATCAAACCACTAAGAGACATGGAGGAACCTTAAATGCTTATTGTGAAGTGAAGGAATCCAGTCTGAAAAGTCTCCATACTATAGAGACCCAACTATATGGTTTTCGAGAAATGGCAAGAGTGTAAAGACAATAAGACTATCAGTGGTTGTCTGGGGATTGGGTGAACAGGTTGGAGGAATGAACAGTTGAAGGACAGGAGATTTTAAAGGCAGTAGCTTATTCTGTATGGTTCTGAGAAGGTGGATACAGGACATTATGCATTTCTCAAAACCCACAGAAATTTACAGCTCAAGGAGGGATACTTCACACATGGAACTTCAAAGAAACTCATTTTAAAATTTGGAGAATGACTGGAAGGAATGGAGACTTTGATAAGAGAATGTAACTGTATTTCAAATATATGAGTCAACCTCATGAAAGGAGGTTGGGGGAAAGGTGTTGACCCAGGAGCTTTGGAGGGAGTGATGTCTGTGAGATTAAGGCACACACAACTGCATATCCACTGCACATGGGCTGAAAAGCTTGTTAACTAAGGGATCAGCAGTTCTGATACGGGCATATGATGTACTGGAACTGAACAATTAAGTAAGTGGAGGGCAGCTGGCCATAAACAGATTTTTCGCCATGGAAGTGGGAATTTGTAGATAAGCAAGGGAGGACACTCTAGAATGATCCACGTGGTAATGAATTAGACTTGCAGATGTCAGAGTGGCTTTTTACTTAGGTTAATATAGATATAGATGTAGATAAAAAATACGTATGGATATGTGCTTGTACACAAATTGGCACATCTGTTTCTCTGCTCTGTCAGCTGAGACGACTTCAAGAACGATGTCCTCACAGCAGTTAGGACACTCAGAGCCCAGTCTGTGACCTCCAATATCATTCTCCAATAAAAAGAGCCAGGCTCTTTGAAGAAATGACTTACTTTACCACAGGGACAGAACATAACCCAGTCGGGAACAACCATAGTACTAGAACTTAAGGAAATACAGACCCAAATGGAAATTAAAAGGACTTCCACTGGCTCAAACTGGAACACTTCCAGAACAAAATAAAGTGTATTACATGACAACACCAAGCACCAAATGAATATCCACGAGTCGATGCTGATACAGTGAATCCATGGAAGGGAGGAGGCATGTCTCCCATGAGAAGAATCCCAAATTATTTATGTAGATATCCCGTATCCAAGGAGGGAGGACATGACCCCTCACTGTGTATGTGAGGGCCACACACAGGGGCTTCCTCCAAATGGTGCAACACATGAAGAGGTGGGGAGAGAGTGACATGGCAGTGGAGGATCCCAGGAAACACCACATCGCCAGGGGGTTGGGTTCAACATCAGCAGTCATGCTGCTGTGCTGCTACTATGTGGCCTTTGTATGACATGATAAAAGTGGCACTTCACCTCTGAGATCTCCCTCCCCCAACCCATAATCCCAGTGAGAAAACCCATGAGGAAAACATCATGAGAAAAATATCAAATTCCAATAAAAAGGCACCTTATAATCTCAACAAAGATTTCAAAGACTGGATTTCATCAAGACACCAAAGACATTGCAAAGAGGGAAATCCTGAAAATTTTTCAGGCCAAGAGGAAGCAGAAGGAACACGGCAACTCAACGCAACATCATGTGGGATCTAAGAGCAGAGGAGGGACATAAAGTCAACCTAACAAAATTTGAATGAACTATGGACTTTAGTTATTAATTATTAATATTGGTTCATCCACTATAACAACTCTACCATACTAATGTAAGATGCTAATACTAGGTGGAAGTGGATAGAAAGATTTATGAAAACTGTATACTATGAGTTCAATCTTTTTTGCAAATATAAAATTGACGGATCTCTGGGTGGCTCAGCAGTTTAACGCCTGCCTTTCGCCTAGGGCATGATCCTGGGGTCCCAGGATTGAGTCCCACATCAGGATCCCTACATGGAATCTGCTTCTCCCTCTGCCTGTGTCTCTGCCTCTCTCTCTCTCTCTCTCTCTCTGTGTCTCTCATGAATAAATAAATGAAATATATAAAAAAATATGTAAAATTGATATAAAGTTTATTTTTAAAATAAAGAATTTAAAAGAGAAAAAATATGCAATAGAAAAAGACCATGAAGTTATTCAGCAAACTGTGAGATCAAATTATAAGATGAAAAAATGAAGGGTAATCAATATATTTTAAAAGATAAAAAGGAACAGAGCAAGAAAAAGAAAGAAAAGAAAATGTCTGAAAATTTTCTAAAAGTGATGAAAGATACAAGACTACAGACTCAACCTTTAAAGTAGGTTCCACTCCAGCATGGAGTCCAACGTGAGGCTTGAACTCAGGACCCTGAGATCAAGACCTGAGCTGAGATCAAGAGTTTGATGCCTAACTGGCTGAGCCACCCAGGTGTCCCGGTAAATAAAATTAAACAAAAAAAAATTAATTGTACCTTGGCACACTTACAAAATACTGTCATAGCAACATCTAGATTAGTGTTTGACCAAACACTGGGTCCCATTGTCTAGCTAAATCAACTCATAAGATTATCTATCACATGGATTAAATGTTCCAAATAAGTCAGAGTTTGGTAGAATGTATTTTAAAAGTGGTCCAATTGTATACTTTTTTGTAAGAATTCACTTTATGTTGAATAACACAAATAGATTCAATGTGAAATGAGTGAGAAACATATGCCATGGAAATAATAACCAAAAGTAGAGCAGGGCTATCTCCACTAATATCACATAAAATAGACTTTAAGTCAAACATCATTAGAAGTAGACAAGGACGTCATATGTTGTTAACTTCTAGTTTATTCTATTGAGGTTGGAGAAGATGCTTTGGATGACTTCAATATTTTTAAGTTTATTGAGACTTGTTTTGGGGGCCATATATTTTACCTGCTGAATATTCTATGTGCACTCAGAAAAAAAAATGTATGCAGCTGTTCTTGCGTGCACTGTCGGTACGTGTGTTTCAGGTCCGTTGTACAGGACTCTTCTTCCAGTGGTTACTGGAGTTCTGTTCCATCAGTCTGCCCAGTAGTGAAAGTGGGGGCACTGAGGTTTCCCACCAAAAGGGTGCAAGTGTCAATCCCTTTATTTCTGTCAGTTTTACCTACCTCATGCACTTTGAGGATCTTTGATTGGTGTCTATATGTTTATAATTGTTCTATCTTCTTGACGTGTGGAGCCTTTAATCAGTATAGAGCATTAGATTCTAAATAGCATCCCTGGGAGGTAGATGGAAATCAAATAACACCTTCACGGGTTAAAGAAAAATGTATGTCGAAATTAGAACTGATCACAAACCTATCAATGAAGGATAATGGTACTGTAAAGGCAATTTGGGGCAAACAAATTCTCAGAAATGTCACTCTTAAATGCTCACACTTGGGGTAATATGGGAGGGACGCACAACCGGAACAGGTGAATAGGCCAAAAAGAAAGATGACCTGGATTGAGGGGCGTTCGAACCCAAGAGAGGGGAGAAGAGGTAGCCCTCAGCAGGACAGAGGGGAGAGCCAGGGCAGTCTGGGGAGGCATCAGCCCAGACTGGACCAGGTCAGAAATCTCTAGGATATGCTCATCGTATGGAAGGAAATGGACAGAATGCCCAACAGAAAGACATTCCGTGACGTCGCCTCAATAGAACACTAAGTGTGCAGGAGGCAGAGAGGGCCTGAGAGGAGGAACTGAAAGGGATGGAGTTGCTCTGGGAGAGGGAGAGGCATTGAGGTAGTCGGCCTGGCTGTGCGTGGCCTCTGGGGTTCTAACAATGGAGGGGTCGGGGTTGGGCACATTACCACGGGAAACATGAGAGGAAGGACAAATGGATGGTGTCTTGGGGAAGGCAGGAGTGAAGCTGGGCAAATCACCATCCTCCATAGCAAACTGCAATAAATACTGTCACAGAATAAAACCCAGTAATTAGCAATTAATACTCACAAGTATAGAGGCAAACACAAAAAAAAGTAATGAAAAGAATTGGATGTGGTCGTCGCGGGGGTGGGGGGGACGTACAGGGAGGTGGCTGCATCTCTGTATACAATGTGGTCTCTGTATACAATGGAATATTCCTCAGCCATTAGAAACGACAAATACCCACCATTTGCTTCGATGTGGATGGAACTGGAGGGTATTGTGGTGAGTGAAGTAAGTCAATCGGAGAAGGACAAACATTATATGGTCTCATTCATTTGGGGAATATAAATAATAGTGAAAGGGAATATAAGGGAAGGCAGAAGAAATGTGTGGGAAATATCAGAAAGGGAGACAGAACATGGAGACTCCTAACTCTGGAAAACGAACTAGGGGTGGTGGAAGGGGAGGAGGGCGGGGGGTGGGGGTTACTGGGTGGCGGGCATTGAGGGGGGCACTTGACGGGATGATCACTGGGTGTTATTCTGTATGTTGGCAAACTGAACGCCAATAAAAAATAAATTTATTATTAAAACAAAGAAAAAAAAGAAGCAAAACAAAACAAAAATTAAAAACAAACAAACGAAAACAAAAAAATAAAAAACATAATAAAAAAAAAAGAAGCAAAACAAAGTCTACTGGGCTACCTCACATTTTCTAAAATGTAGTGAGGGCGTCTGAAGATGGGGAAGCTTGCGGCCAGACTACACGGGGTTGACATGTGCTTAATTTGGGGTTAATGAGGTTGGGTGACTAACAGAGCTCTGAATCTTACTCTATGACTACTTTGATGATTCTGAGATCCTGATCATTTTTAGGAGGAAAAGGCACACAGGATGGGTAATTACACGTCTCTCTTTGGTGGGAAACCTAACAAAGCCACCCAGTAATCCCAATTTGTTCCTACCGATTGACGGAGCCATTTGGACACCCTTACTATCATCAATTAGAGTTTTATGCATAATTAAATGGTACAGCTAATTAGTGCACAGAGAAATAAAAAGGTCAACTGATGAATAATGGAAATTCTCCACTTGAACAGCAAAATACCATTTCGAAGGCAGTGACTTCCACGCAATGTCATTGAAGCCACAAAGCTAGAATTGTGAGTCAGATTTTCATTTCAGGTCTAGAAGTTTTCATTTATTTTTAATTAGGTCACTGAATTGTGTAGCTTTGCAAGAAAATGAACAGAGAAGTGATTTATTTACACGCGGAGCCTCCTCAATCATAGGTTAATACGGGTAAGCAGCTTAAATAGTCGGCGACACATCATTAATGCTCCATAAATATTATCTATTGTAACCACTATTCCAGACCTAAGGGGGGTGTCACTATTGATCCTGCGGGGGGTTTAATAAATAAACTTCACGTTCTGTATGGTCAGGCAGAGGAGCTCCTAGCATTTCTTTTTATTTTCACACACATGTCACTTTAATGAGTGCGGTTTTGTTCTTTCTTTACAGAATCTCTTCATAGGAATCAGAGTCTGTGCAATGAAGTGGCTCACGGTCTCCACCACACCTCCCTCCTTCCTGTCTCTGGGATCACCCAAGGCCACGCCAGTGCCATGGTGGCAGGAGTAGATACAACCTCCCGCGCTCTTCGGCAGCCTCAGCTCCCCGGGCGTCCAGCTTCACATTTCCCTGGTTCATTATTCTGGGGTTTGGCCGCGTCCCCACGACGATTCCCCGTGCTAGCCTCCCTCGCACACTTTTGACTCATTAAATAGAACAATCTTTCCCTTTTAGATGGAACCAAAGCATAAAAAGGAGTCAACTGATTGCAATATATTATTCTGAACATACGTTCAAATAAGTAGCACAAAGTATGAGGTTATTTTTTTTGTAAGTAGGCTCCATACCCAGTGGGGAGCCCAATCGTGAGCTTGCGCTCGCGACCCCGAGGGCAAGACCTGAGCTGAGATCAAGAGTCGGACGGCCAAGCGACTGAGCCTTCCAGGTGCTAAAGGATAAATTCTAATATAAAACCTAAAAGATACAAAGGGTGTGAAGGGAAAAGCACTGGGTCTCAGCGATTCCACAGTGTGCTTTGTACTGACGTGGTCACGGGTGTGAGGCTGGACTCTGGGGTACATCTCGCCCTCCGGGATGCACAGCGCTGTCACCGGCGGCGACTTCTCGGCCACGTCCGTGGTCCACACGATTAATAGCACCTCTTAAAACCGATGCCGACTTTCGCGCCCTGAAGCGTGGTGACCCACCCCCTGCAGGCGGCTCGGCCCTCCAGGTCGGCGTAGTGTCCGCGGCAGTGCCCTGGGGCCCCCTCGACGCCACCATGAGGAGTGTCCCCGTGGCTCCCCACGTCCCCGCCTCACAGGGGCAGCTCAGAGAGCGCAGCAGGAAGGTCGGCGCCTTGGGGTGGGGAGGCTGTGGCTCCACCATCCCGTGTCCCCTCTGCCCTGCACTGAAGAGCAAGCAGCCTTTCAGGGTTTGGCTGCGATGCAACACATGCGAGCCATTTTACCCAGCATGCTACACCGATGCAATTACACTTATAAGTAAAATATATACATATAGTAATTAACTTATGGGCAAAAGCCTTTTTTTTTTAAAGATTTTATTTATTTATTCACGAGAGACACAGAGAGAGAGGCAGAGACACAGGCAGAGGGAGAAGCAGGGTCTATGCAGGGAGCCCGAAGTGGGACTCGATCCCTGGACCCTGGGGTCACGCCCTGGGCCAAAGGCAGATGCTCAACCGCTAAGTCACCCAGGGCCCCCTGAGCAAAAACATTTTTAATTTTAAGCTGCAACTACATATTTTTAAAAACAGATCTATTTAGTAATGTTTAGAGCGAGAGCGCAGGCATGAGCTGGGGGAGGAATGGAGGTGGGGGGGTGAGCAGACTCCATGGGTGCCGTGGGCGCCGTGGGCACGTGTGCTCCTCACTGGGGGGCTGCAGACTCGGGGCACGTCCGTCCCGGCTCTAGCTGGCGCACAGACTGTCAAGCCTGCACGCGGAGAAAGTAACGTCACGTTAATTCTCTCGGCATCATCCCCCTCGGGCTCCCCCCTTAAGTCCATAGTTTACGTAAAATCCTGCGGGTTACAGAGTCCAAGTGCCCTGAAAAATTAGGACCACTTGTCACCCAGACCTTGTCCTAAAAGTCATCTCTGACAAACGAAATGAACGAAAAAGCTGCTTTAACATCCACGGGATAAAATGTAGGGTAAAAATGAAAATGCTGCCTTCCAAGCAGTATTGCGGGGCCGTGCGAGCTCCCCCTTCGGCCCAGCCTTTCTCCCGGAGCCTGGCGGAGACGGGGCCCGGCCCACAGACCCGGAGCAGCCCGAATGCTGACCCCGCCGTCGGCCGGGACCCCGAGGCTCTGGCCCACCGACAAGGTCTGCAGGGCAGGCCGAGGGAGCTCCGGGAGCTGCCGGCTGCAGCCGCCTTGTGATCCTTTTTCCCTTCGGGCCTGGGGTCCAGTGCGCTCGGCGACTGGCGGCCCGGATGGTGCGGTCCATGCCCGATGCCGCCCCTCACGGGGACTCAGGCCACACGGACCGAGGGCTGGGACGGCTGTGCAGCCCGGGGAGGTGGGGGACTCAGGGGCCTGGAGGGAAAGGCGTCCTCAGGAAGGTGTGGACCGGCTGGTGCGACGGCGGGGGTCGGGGTCAGGCCGTGGGGAGTCGGGCTTGGGCCTTGGGGCAGCGCGGGAGGTCGGGGTCGGGCCACGGGGGTCAGGCTCAGGCCGTGGGGGGGTTGGACTCGGGCCCTGTGGCCGCAGGGGGTTGGGCTCAGGCTGCGGTTGGGCTCGGGTCCTGGGGCATCTCGGGCTGCCTCCCCCGGCCACACACGCCTCTCAGGCGCCGGGTCCAAGAGGAGAGCGGCCCTGGGGGCCACACCACCCCCGCCAACGGCTCCACCCGGAGGGGAGACCTGCAGGCTGCACAGGCCAAGAGTGCGGTGGCGGGATTTCGGGGGTGTCGGTGTGTGGGGCACCGGGTGGCACAGCCCCCACCCACGGCGGTCCTACCGCGGTCCCCAGGAGCCCGGGCTGAGGGCAGGCTGCAGGGGTCCGGGTCGGCACCTGGGCCAGGGCAGGGGGGTGTTGGGGTGTGAGGCTCTCGGACCCTCCTGCACAGCCACACCACAGGGGGAGGGAAGTGGAGGGAGGGGCGGGAGGGGGAGGGAGTGGGTGTGAAGGGGTGGGGAGAGATGAGGAGGGAGGAGGTGCTTAGCAGGTGCCGTCTGGGGCCACCGGCCCATCCGTGGCTCCCGGGACACCAGGGTCTAGGCGGGCAGGAAAACCTCATTCTGGAGGCTGCTGGGGGTTTTCCTTTTATTGTCAGTGGTCTCTGGTGTGTGGTCACTGGGCTCAGGACATCCAGGGATGGCCCGTGTCCCTGCGTCCCCGCGGCAGGTGGGCCTGAGCGGTCCAGGGGCTCAGGACAGCCAGGGATGGCCCATGTCCCCCACAGCCCCGCAGCCAGGTGAGCCCAAGCAGTCCAGGGGCCCTGCTGGGGACTCCTGGGCGCCTCCTTGGGGTGTGATAAGCAGACCGCCCTGGGCAGCACGTTCCACGTCATCGCTCAGCAGCGTCAAGTCTACGGGAAGAACTCACTCCCATTTTTCCCCCGAACCATGACGACGCAGGCTTGCCCTTGGTTGGGGCGGGAGCAGCATCCCTCCCTGGTCTAGGAGAACCGCGAGGAGGTGGGAGATCCGCCGCCGTGCCGCTCGCCGGGCCACGCGTGGGGGCTCACCTGTCGGGGTCCTGCGGTGCTCACGCGGGGGGCAGGGAGCCCACACAGGTGCCCTGGGAGCCCGTCCCTGACCCCCCAGCCCCCCCCGTCCTGGCCGCACCCGCTCGAATGAATTCACACCGGAAGATAGAAATCTAAAATTAAATATTTAATTAGAACTCTGATTTGCTTTAAAGATAGGTGGCATTGCACAGGCTATAGTACACTCTCTTTATAATTTTTTTTTCTTTTTTGACAAAAAAAGATACTGTTGATTTTAACAGGCCACTTTAATATTAATACATGTGTGATAGGATCGGAACTGAGAATCAGCTAGAGATGGTACATTGTACATTATTGGGAAAGTTACAGTTCTGTATCGTAAAAACATTTATCTTTTTTTTTTTAACAATTTACCTACATTAATCAAAAAATTACAGCATATTTAATAATTTTACAAATTCTTCATAAAAAATATATCTCTGTACAAAAAGGTCGTTTGCACCTACTTCATGTCAGCAGCATGTGGCGAGATGGTAACACGGGGCGGGCGGAGATGCGGTGGGTTTCCTGATCGTGACACCAGCGTTCTTTCCCCCTGTTTGAGAATAGCTTTTTTTTTTTTCTTTTTCTGTGTGTGTGTGTGTGTGTGTGTGTGTGTGTGTGGTTGTTTACAAAATATCTTACAGAAGAAAAAAATTATTGCAGCTAGCCTGAAGAAAGGCAAAAGATGTGTGAAACAAGCAGCAGGTTTAAACAGCTCTGAAGCACATGACCGGTGTTGGGGGGGGTCCTTCCCGCGCCGGCTCCGGGGCTTCCAGGAGCGCGTGTGCAGCCGCCTGCACGGGGCCCTCCGACACCTGGCGGGAGACCTGAATGCTCCCGCACACACCCTGGGAGGAGGCTACGCAGCATCCCCGCAGGAGGATTTCACGGAGTGGGGTGGGCTGTTTTTGTTTGTGTTTTTTCTTTCTTTCTCATTTGTTTGTTTGCTGAGAACATGCTCCAAACTGGCAACCAAAGGCCGGGTTGACTCTGCACACAAAGGAAAATAACGTCTAACGTGATATGTGGTTTCTGTGCGTGTGTGTGTGTGTGTCCTGTCGGTCCAGGAGTTGGTGACGTCGTTGACCGGCAAGCAGGTCGGGGACGGGGGAAGAGCGACATTGGTCCAGACTCCGAAGTCAGCGTTTTGCACCTAGTTTGAATGACTCAAACTCAGATATGTACAAGGTATTTATATATATGCACGTATGTATAGATATATACACCTGGCGTAGGGCGTCCCCTGCCCCGGCTCCCCCCGCCCCCAGCCCCTCCGCGCGGTTCTGGCTCCCGCTGACCTCCTCCGGCCCCAGGACAGCTCGGGCGACGGCCCCGGGCCGCGCAGCACATCTCCGGGCGCAGTGGCGGGCCGGCCGGGGGAGGGGGGGCTCGGGGCTCTGCATGGTGCTCAGGAACGCGGGAGCGGGATTCCGAAGGCCGAGAAGCCCCTAGAAGAGGTCAGCCAGGCCCTCCTAATGGCGCTCGCCCCTTCGAACGAGGGACAGGACAGTGGGAACCAAAGACACGAAGTCCGCGAACGCGCTCACATCGACACACACGACTTGGACGGGTGAGCTATTATCCCGACAGGTGTTTGCGACTTTTTTTTTTCCTTTCTTTCATTGTTCACGTTTGAAGTCCTGCCTTGAGACGCTCCACAGAGAAACCAACGCGTCTGCCTCCATGCCAGGTGTGGCCGTGTCCGCCGGGCGCTGTGGACCCTGGCCTGGGAACGAACCGAAGACCCCGATGGGAGAATAAGCATCATCTGTTCAAAACGTCTCTGATCAAACCGGTATCAGGGAAGACAAACACGATCTTCGCCTGGATCTGGTTACATCCGTCGTCTCCCCGCCACGTCCTGGCCTTCACGCTTTGACCCTACCCACCCCGGGGCGGGGAGGTCACACCGACCGTCTTCAGACCATAACTCGGAACGTACAGAGAATACATTTTAAAGGTGGAAAAAAAATCACCCAAATCGTCTCTGCTTCTGGGCTTCGCAGGAAACTGAAGCCACAGCAAAGTACGAAACGTGTCATCAGGCAGGGAGCGTGTGCGTCGCCGCCCTTGCCTCCAGGGGAACACGCGGCATCTGGATCCTGGCCCGGCCCCACCGAGGTCAAGGCGCCACCTGGCAACCGTCTTTCCACGCGTGGCCAGCGGGTGGCGGCGCCCCGGGGGGCAAACCACGGCGCACGGGAAGACGGCGGTGGGCTGACCCCGCACGTTCTCGAGCTATCGGAAATAAATTAACTATTGACATTTTGTACATGGCAGAGAGAGACGCTGCGACCCGGCCCCCGCCATCCCGCGCGGCCGCGGTGGCGCTCCGGGCGATCCCGAGCGGGGGGCCGTGTGTGCGGGAAGAAACATAAAAAGGCCTCTTTTTTTTTTTTTTTTCCTTTTTCGACATCTTCGATGAATTCGACACACACATGTAGCTAAAGGAAGCAGTAATAAAATAAATGTCTTCAACACCGCATTTCCCTCTTACACCTGTGCCACGTCGGCGACACCTCCTCTCTCTAACACGCCAACTGAACGGATGGTGGATGTTTCGCTTGACCGCGTGAGAAGATGCTTATATACAATGGATCGTGTGTATAAACCCTGTGTAAATAGTTTATTTTTTTTATCAGAATCTTACTCAGTCATTCATAACACACTAGTGCAAAAAATTGTGCATCAAAAATTCTGCAATAGGACAGCTGACCGGGGGAATTTGCGGACGGCCCTAGGAATGGACACTGAGCGGACCTGTGAGTCCTCAAAGCTTGTCAGGTCTCAGGAAGGACAGAGTGAAGCGTTTGCAGGTGTGTGCGTCTACCAGAGAGGTGTCTTCTTCTTCGAGAGAGCTTTTTTGTTGTTGTTTTTCTCAGAGTGTTCCTATTCATGGGGGTTAAAACAAGAACAAAAACCAGAAAACAACCGAACGACGTGTCGTGGTGTTGTGGTGCTACCGTTTTGTCACCGCACCCGAAGGATGTATCCACGTGCCCAGGAGATTGCATTGAAAGGCATCCCAGCCACACAGAAATAGGAAAGTCCGAGGCGTCGAGCACGCGGCGGCGGCGTGACTCGCAGCCTTCCCTGCGCGCGCCGTGGCTCCCGGCCCCCGGGCGGCGGGGCTCGTGCCGTCCCGTCCTCGCCAGGCTGCGGCCCGCGACCGGTCACCGCGCAAAGCCAGGAGTGCAGGGGTGGTCTGTGGCACCAAAGGAGTTACTGCTTGTCCGTCGGAGGTATGGCTATGAGTCAGTCCTAAGGGGCACCGAGGGCTATACCACTGTGCACACTGTGTTCAGAGTCGTGTCAAACCGCACAGCCTTGGCCTCTGTGGGTTTTAAGTTTGTGTCATACATGGGGTTTTCAAAGGAAGCTTGTCCGTTGCTGTTTTCGTGTCCCGCGTAGCCATTGTACTGAACTTTTGGTCTCGTTCTAAAGGGCAAAGAAGGGACAGACCGTTAGCACCCGGGTTTTGAGAACAGAGGCTCAGTGACTGAGGCCGCAGGTCGGCGGGGAGCGCACGGGCCGGGGCGGCGGTGGCAGGGCCCGCGCACGTCCTCGCCCCCCACACCTGCTGCCTCCCCCTGATCTGCTCCTTCCCAAACCAAGGAACTGTCTGATTCCTGCGAATACTCTTGGCCACCGGGGGGGGGGGGCGCCGTGCCGGGGTCCCCGGGATTTGGGGATAGACACCTGTCCGTCACGTCACATGGCCGTGGGGAAGTCACTCCGGAAAGCGGGACGGCTTCGTCAGCACGTCGCCCCTTCAGGACTGCTTGGGGGGGAGGGAAATAGAAACACGGACTCTAGTCCACCACCCTTGTGACCGTCGCTATCTGCCAGCGGTGCTTGAGGACGTAACGTGGCCGGGGACCAGGTTCACAGGAGACACCGCACTGCGTCAAACTATCGGTTACATTGACTATGTAAAAGGAAACCCCTGAGTACGATCTACGATTAGAGAACTGAAGGATATTTATTTATTCATTTATATATATTTATTTACTTATTTATTTATTTATTTATTTATTTGAATGGAACGATTTTTATTTTCATTTTTAAAGATTTTATTTATTTATTCATGAGAGAGAGAGAGAGAGAGACAGAGACACAGGCAGAGGAAGAAGCAGGCTCCTGCCCAAATTGAAGGATTTTTAGATGTAAAAGACATAAATGTATCTAGTCTCTGTCCACCCCCAGACCCTTTTCCAGAAGAAACTACATAAGAGAAATACGCCAGGGGGTCAAAACAGAACTTTAAAGACCCACACCAGCGAAACATCCCTGGATATTGGATGTGATGATCCTTCCATAATTGCCTAGTAGATAGATAGATATATTTTAAATATTTTATTTTTAACTATTCATAGAGACACAGAGAGAGAGAGAGAGAGAGGCAGAGACCCAGGCAGAGGGAGAAGCAGGCTCCATGCAGGGAGCCCGATGCAGGACTCGATCCCGGGATCCCGGAAACACCACCTGAGCCAAAGCCAGGTGTTAACCCCTGAGGCACCTGGCTGTCCCCCTAGTAGATATTTTTTAATTGACTTTATGCTCATTGAAGAAAAAAGAGAAGTGAAAGTGCACGTCTCAGAGACTTAGGTTTCCGTCATCAGAAGAGAAGACTGCAACTCCTGGGACCGGGGACGTCTTTGATGTTGGGCCTGAAAATGCTCCAGCAGCCAAAGCTCATAACCACATTCAGCCAAATGTAAGTGAGGGGTGAGGCTCCCTAAAATCCGCATGTCCTGTCCCAGGCCAGGGGCCCACGGAGCTGGATGGGCTCGGGACTGGGGGCAAGGAAGCAGGTGCGGAGCAGCCCCCGGGGAGTCCTGAGTCGGCCCGGCCCAGCTGGAGGCAACAGCCCGACGCATGAGGTCATGAGGGAAGCCCAGACCTGAGCGGGAGCGAGGCTGCAGGTGCAGAAACACGGGGCCGGCCGCTTCAGGAGCATCTGCGCTGAGGCTGAGAAGCCAGCACAGCGGGGGGCGCGGCCCGGTTGCCCCGGGGACTCAGCCACCACTCACAGGGCTTTCTGGGCCGCCTGGGGGTCAGGGCCCTGCTCCGGCAGAAGCCCCCCACCCACACGGGCACAGAGCCAGAGCACGCGGGACGCGGCCGCTTCGGGACTCGCGCTGACAGGCCGGCGCAGCCCCGAGACAAGGACGCTGAGAGCCTGGCGGCGGCCAGAGCCCCGGCCCACTGGCCTGGGGAGGCCGACAGGAGCTCACACGCACCCAGAGGTGCTCCCCCCCGACGTCCCAGTCTTCAGGGCCGGCCCATGGTGGGGCACGGACTCCAGACAGGGGACACTAGCGGGGCTCCCGGAGGCCCCCTCCAGACAGGGGACGAAGAACGTCCACGGCTGCCTCCTTCTCTGGGGTTGACACACATGCCAAGAACCAAAAAGAGCAAAAAAACGAATTTGTAGGAATTAGAAATTCCTACCGTATGGGTCTCTGTAAGGGTATCGTGGTTCCTGGAGAAACGTATGAGGACACTTCTGAGATTTCTACTTCTTTAAGAAGAGAAGCACTTTCAAGGATGGTATTTTATCAGATAAAGTGGTGGGATTTTAATTTTTTTAATATATATTTACTACATTTTCAACTAGCCTCAAAGAGAAATTTGAGGATAAGGCTCATCGGGCTTGGGTGTGGAGAATACTGTTTTCTCAAACGAACCAAATTAATTAATTCATACAGATGACCCAATCTTTGATTTTGTCAGGTACCATTTGAGATTCCTTTTTGTAGAATTATATTTTTAAAGGAAGCACGTTACCAACCACAACAAAGTGAAGACATACATGTGAGCAGCTATGCAATATAGTTTCTAATATTCTTAACTACTTTACACATGTTTAAGAAGCATAAGAAAGCACATATTTAAAGTTTACCTATGAGTCATTGAAAAACTCCTCAGCAGATTTTCTTTTTTAAAACCAGGATGAGGAGGATGGTGATGATGATTTTAAAACCAGGATTATGAAATAGAAATATATATATTATATAGATGAATGTTAAACACTTTTAACATACTCTTATTTTAGAGAATCATAGTTTTTATTCCTTTTTTTCTTTTCTAGGTTTTTTGTTTTTGTTTTTGTTTTTGTTTGCTTTTTCGTTTTTTTACTTTTTTTTTTCAGATTTTTTTAAGAATGCCACTATTCCAAATAGCATTTTATTTTTATTTATTTAATTTATTTTTTTAAAGATTTATTTATTTATTCATGAGACACACACACACACACACACACACACAGAGAGAGGCAGAGACACAGGCAGAGGGAGAAGCAGGCTCCATGCACCAGGAGCCTGACGTGGGATTCGATCCCGGGTCTCCAGGATCAGGCCCTGGGCTGAACGCAGGTGCTTAACCGCTGCGCCACCCAGGGATCCCCCCAAATAGTATTTTAGAACAGTTTGGCGTAGTGTCACATTCTTCCAGGAAATACATCATCCAGAAGAAGATGAAATGTATAAGGACTTAAAATTCCTCCACAGTTTAGTTTCGCTTTTTTTGGTGGGGGGGGGGGCGCGCAGAGGGAGGAGCATCCACAAAACTCCAAGGAAAGGATCTATTTCATTAGAGTTGGTTTTGTCAAGTGTTGACATTTTTCAGCTAGTGGGGGTACGGAAATTAAGAGATAGAACACGTTTTCAAGGGAGGGAACACGTAATATCTCTTAGTACATAGTAAGAGCTCAGTTTGTATCTGCCGAAGAAAGGAATAAATCAACAGTTTAAAAATCACAGATTCATGGAGTTGAAAGTGTTCATAAAGAGCATTCTGGGGCAGCCCGGGTAGCCCAGTGGTTTAGCACCGCCTTCAGCCCAGGGCGTGATCCTGGAGCCCCGGGATCGACTCCCATGTCTGGCTCCCTGTACAGAGCCTGCTTCTCCCTCTGCCTGTGTCTCTGCCTCTCTCTCTATCTCTATCTCTCATGAATAAATAAATAAAATCTTAAAAAAAAAAGCATTCTGTTCAATCTTCTGCTGGAAGGTGGAAACAGCACCCTAATATCCCTGACTGTGGACCTTGAAGTAGAAAACCGGTCCTTTATTGCATCTTTCGATCAACTATGAACTATAGCATGTTATTTCTAAATCCATTTATTTATTCTCCTAAAGTTCACTCCTCAAACTCGGCCTGCTGGAACAGTACGGCAAACGGCAGGGCAAAACCTTGCCCCACGAGCATCCTTAGTGTTTGAGAGAATACTGCAGAGCCGTGCAACACACATATGCACGTGACAGGGAGCAGACGCATGTTCACCAGACCAGCGCTTTACAAGCACAGCGTTTTCCTACCGTTGGCGTTTTCACAGTACCTGTGTTTGTAGAGGTAAAATGCAAACCCTGACAAAATTAGAGCAAAGAATGGAACCAGAATGGCAGCCGCGACGGAGCCACTACTAGTGCCGTGGTAATGATTTGAAGAGTCTTGATCAGATTTTAAGGGATCTGGAAAATAAAAGGAATAATTAATTTGCGGGCACCGTACTCATACTCCAACAAACGTAAATTTACGGTAAAGTGTATAAATGGGTCCAAGCTCTACAGGAAGCGATGCCACAGCCAGACTGGTAACTCTTTTTGAAAGGTCTTAAAGTCTATGTTGATGATCAACTAACAGAAACTAGGTCTCTCCATACACGGCATTTCATTCTCCACATGGGAGTATGTGGGTGTAATCTCTCTTATCTTATGCAAAATTCATTGGAGTTGACGAATACGCAAAAGAAGAACGTGGTTCAATGTCATAAGGTAAGTTTATAAGGACACAAAATAGTGATAAAACATATTTCCATCCATTAGAAGGGAAGGCAGATGTAAACGCCTCAAACATCACAAAGGTGACATAGTCGTGAATTTATGATCCATATCGACAGAATGGCAGATAGATGTGTGGCCTTGCGAGGGATGCAAACACTGAAAATTCAAATCAGAAAACATCTATTAAGGAATTATTGCCAAATAAGGAGGTTTGTTCTTAGGAGTTTACTGATAGAATGAATTGTGAAATGTATTTGCCTGAATCGGATGAGCCCACTCAGTGTGCGTGTGCAGTGGATTCCGAGTAGGGTCGTCTGAACCTGTCAGAATTGCTGCAAAGAAGCCGACCTGGTTTTAGAAGTATATTTCAGGCATTTATGGAATGTCAAATAAAAGAGAAGTTTCATTTCACTTTTTTCCACAAACCACAAATGTAAATGAGCAATCAAATATTAAATGTATTTAAATAGCTTTCAAATAAAAAAAAAAAACCTCTCATTTTCACATTTAAGGCATCATAATGATGCGATGTGTCATTACCTCAGCAGATTCAGGATTTTGCAACTCCTTACCATTGTAAGGTCTAATATTTTATAACATATTTCTAATATATTTCATAATTGGTCTTGGGTCTTTGTAACTTAACCCTATTTCTTTGAGAGCCTTCCTTATCAGCACATATCAATCGGATTGCATGTTTCATTCTCAGATGCATTCACCACCCTCCACGGAAGGGGAAGATGCCAGACACTTGTCTCTAAATCTCGCATCCCGTTGGGAGCCCCCACGCTGGGCACTGAATCGAGTGGCTGATGCAGAACACCCCGAAATAGTGGGAGCCCAGCCTGTGGCTGCAGCAGAGGAACAGCCTGAGGACGGACCGAGTGCCCGGTGGTGCGTCCAGCGGTGACCCCACCTGCACTGGGAGCTGAGGCATAGCACTCAGGGGGCACCAGCTCCTCTGATTTGAGGTGACATTTAAATATCAGGACACCTCCGCTGCCTGACCCACAGAACGATGCCTAGCACACAGCACAAACAGCGCAAGTTCACCAGGCCCCGTGGATAGAACAGAAGCTCCGTTATGCCAGGGAGCGGGCTGGCCAGTTTTCCTCCTGAATCCCGGTGCCTGCAAGAGAACCTAGAACACAGTGGTTGCTCACGGTGTGCGTGGAAGTGAAACGGGGTGCAGACAGTAGCTCAGCACCCACCAGCCGCCGTCGAGTTACCACGCCTCATTCTCTAGGTTGCTGTAATTCTGTGAGTCTCTTTGCCTCATTCTAATAAATTTGGGTTCTGCTTACATTAACCAAAGTTACTGTTTGTCACCTGCAGACAAGACTATCTACTTTCCACCATAATAGGTATCAGGCTTCTTGCCAATAAAGTCGTGGAAAATCGGCATGCCTCGTGAGGCTGGGCATCGTAACGCAGAGCGATGTAAGAGATCTGTGGGAACTATGGAGCGAAGCGTATTTTGAGGACATTATGCCTTCAGAAGCTCCTGGTTAATTGCAGCTATTTATTTACCCTGGCTTCAGTAATTTAAAGGGCGTGCAGTAGCGTGCGCATGATATTAATGAAAATGGCATAAAAAAGGTATAAAGAATAGAAAGGACAATGGAAATTAAGTGTCACTCTTTGCCCTTAATGCTAGGCTTCCTCTTTACGGCTGTTTTTTCAATGCCCTTCCAGCCATGTACTATTAATATGTATGTTAGTTTCTCTTCTCATGCTTTTCTAAAAAAATGGGAATACTAAATACATTTTTTTTTGTATTTGGCTTTTTAAACTGAACCATATATGTTTGAAGTGCTTCATCAGCACACATGAATCGGATTTATTTCGGAGGCGTATAGTATCGTACTAATTGGCTATGCCAGAATTTTTCCAGCCAATCTACCTTTGAAGAACATTTAGGCCATTTGCAGTAGTGTCCTAATGCTGTGATGAAATCTTGTTCCTATGACTAGACATGAGCAGGAGTCTAAATATACAGGGTAAATCCTACCCAGTAGAATCACTGCCTAACAGAATTTGTAACTTCCACTGTTGCCCTGTCTTACCTGATTGCCCTCCACAGTGATGCTTCACTTTCATTCCAACCACTGTTCCCTGAGGGCTAATACCAAAACGCTGGGCGACCGCATCCCATCCAGCTGCCACCCTCTTCCCCTGGCCTTCCCTCTCCTCCCTTCGGCCCCCCTTCTTTTTACTATTACTACTACCCCTGCTCTGACCAATCAAACGTGGAATGTCCTTAGTGCCTCATTTACATTTCTTTGCTTAAGAATGAAGGTGAGCATCTCTTCATATGTGATCAGCTAACCCATTCAGTTTTTTTAAAGTTCATTATTGAAAGGAATTCATGTACCAGAGAATTCACCCAAAGTATATATAAGTCTACTGATGGACAAAGACGATGTGACGTATCTATGTGTGTGGATCTGTATATGTGGGATGTGTATACACACACACAAGCCATGGGATAGGACTCATCCAAGGGAAAAAAGAAGCAGCAGCAGCTCTTGCCATTTGTGTCAACGTGGGTGGACCTAGAAGGTGTTATGCTGAGTGAAGTAAGTCAGAGAGAGAAAGACAAAATACCATACGAGTTCACTTGTGTGTGCGATCTAAAAACAAACCAAACAAAAACCAAATAGGCCTTATGCTGAGAACAAACTCATGGTTGTCAGAAGGGAGGTGGGTAAAGGGATGGTTGAAACAGATACAGGAGATTAAGAGGTGCAAACTTTCAGTTATAAAATAAATAAGTCACAGGGATGAAAAGCACCACATGGAGAATATTGTGAATAGTATCGTAATAATGTCGTATGGTGACTACACTTATCGTGGTGAGCACGGACTAATGAATAGGCTTGGAAACACTGTGTTGTACCCCTGAAACCAACAGAACACTGCCTGTCAATTATACTGCAATAATAAATTAAACATAAATAAAAATAATAAAGCAAAAATAATAAATAAGAATAATGCATACCTACAGCCCAAAGTTCCTTTAGTATATTCACATGGCATTACAGTCATCACTATGATTTGATCATAGAACACTGCTGCCTCCCCTAAAGGAAACTCCGTGTCCCTTGGAGGTCATTGCTCACAGCCCAACCTCCAGCTCCAGTCAACCCCCGATCTGCTGTCTGTTTCTTTAGGTCTGCTTGTTCTGGGCAGTTCACAGAAATGGAATCATACAATATATGTTTTTTTTCTGCATATATGAATGGTTCCTATGAGGAGAGACCTCCTCATAAGGTCTTTCCAAGATACTATCCCATCGTATGGATATATCACATTTTGCTCATCTATTCGTTGGTTGATGGGCATCCAGGTAGCTTCCACGTTTGGGCTTTTGGAATCATGCTTCTATGAGCACTGTGCACGTATTTTCGTGTGAACATATGTTCTCACGTCTGTTGTTTCGGCCAAACATGTAGAAATGGAATGGCTGCGCCTCATGGTAACTTTATGTTTAGCTGCTTCCTCCAGCAGCGGGACCATTTCCACGGGCCTTCCACAAGTATGAGGGTTCCAGTCTCTCCACACTTTGGCCACCGCCTGTCTGCGTGATCAGTGCCAACCCAGTGTTCGTGAGGTGGTGTCTCAGTGCGGTTTCATTTATGTTCCTCGAATGACTCATGACGTTGGGCATCTTTTCAGGTGCCTAATGATCATTTGCGTATTTTTTTTAAGAGATGTCTAATCAAATCCTTTGCCAACTTTTAAGTTAAGTTATTGGCTTCTGTATTAATGAACCGTAGGAGCCCTTTATATATTCTGGGTACAAGTCCTTTATCAAATGCCCACTTTACACTGCTTTTCTTCCATTCTGTCTACACGTGTACGTGGGGTTGCGGATGGGGCAATTCAGGTTAAATGGGCAAACCAGCCTATCACTAGGTTTCTAACAGACCAGCCTATCACTAGGTTTTGCATTAGAGTGGTCTTTCCACCCAACTTGGGTTAATAGTCACTTAATGATCATCACTTTCCTCCACTTTATCTACTGACTGGAGGAGACAATGAAGAAGTTGTTTATTTTTAATCCATAAAAATAGGGTTTAGCCAAATCCGAGATGAATGGTCTCTGGTGAAGCATATTGAAGCGTCAACTTTTCTAATTAGTTGAATGGGAGGCTTGCTTGTGATTCAGATTATTTGTGAGGTAAACTGTTTTTCCTGACAATAAACTCGTCATCACGCGAGAATAAAGATTACTTGTTAAAGCAAGCTGCTATTTTGTTAGATTAGAAAGAAATGGTGTAATGTGAGGAGATTTGCAAAAGCACAGTGACAGTGCAGGCTGGCTTCATGGGATGAGTAAGCCCAGACAGCCACAGGGTGTCTTGTCCTGCTCACCGGGGCATCCTTCAGCGGAATTACTAGAGCGTGTGCTGAGGGAGGAAGGAGGACGATAACTGCAGGGTTTTTGGCTTAGAGCAAGAGAAAATTTTGCTCATCATTAGTGTTGGTCCAATGCATTTATCCTATTTTATTACCTCAAAATAACATAACCCAATGTAAAGGACCATCTCCACCACCGATGACATAATTTAAAGCTCTTTATTTAGAAGTACTGCACTTGGAAAGATGGAGTTAGAGTATTTTATGATTAATTATTCTTTTTGATCAAGTGTTTTTTAAATATAATAATACACAAGTTGAGATACCTTTCCTTTGGAATCCCTCAGACTTTTATCTTGATAAAAGTCTTACGAAGGGGGTAATTGGTGACAACCATCACAAAATATTACACTTTCATGTCTCTGAAAGGCAGCTCTGGTGTTAAAGCCTATATGGGCATAGTGGTTTCTATAAAATTATTATGTTAATGGTATTTTACAAGTAAAGTATAATGTAGTCTATACTGTTCAGGAGAAATGTGGTGCTAATCTCATTACAAAAGGCATTTTCTCCTCCATGTCAGCAGTGACAACAGCCATGACGTCCACATGTGAAGAGCTTCAGCATGCACCGGGCAAACCCTTTACAATGTCTCCTAATCTTATTTTTTTCTCCTAATCTTAGTAACAATCCAGAACTGATGTACCTATGAGATGTCAGACGAAGAAAGAGGCCCAAGAAGAATGTAACCCATCCTAGATTACAAAACTAGCTGGTAGATGAGGTAGGCTTCTACTCTAGTGACTTTTTTTTCCATATATTTTATTTCTCCGATTATTAAGATAAAAAGCAAGTCTTAGAGAAAGATAGGAAAGAGGACCTATCTGTCTGTCTATCCATGGTGAACTTTCTTCTCATATGGAAGTCACGGATGTCTCTGCACGTCAGTATACAGTCCTCACTTCTTTAATGAAATATACTGAATTAAATTGCTTCCTATTTAATGCAACACTTTGCATAAAATTATTTACTTAAGCAACTCTCTGATGATAGCTGTGTGAGATGCATGAAGAGTAATTTTCTCACTTGTCTGGCTGAAATCTCCAAAGGCAAATGCACTGGGTCAAAGGTGTCATCCGATCATCCTTATTTGGCTGGACTCCCTCTACAATGGAGCACCGTGGTACCCATGCCTACTGTTCCCCAGAATAATTGCTTTCTTTAAAGATCTGATGTTCTAATCATTAAGGATGGAAAAATCTTTGTTACCATAATGTTTTTTTGTTATATTTTATTTTTTTGAGTTAAAGACTTTTTCATAGTTTGTTGGCCACTCCTCATTCCTCTGAAAATTTTCCTAGGGCAAAGTAGTCAGCTTAATTCTCCGAGTTTCATCTTTGCTTTATTTTACCCATATTTTTTCGTATCTCTTCCTAGAGTAAGGATATGAATTCCCTATCTGGTATACATATTGCATTTTTCCAGCTCTGTATTGTCGGTTCTGCTATTCACAGCATTTAATTTTTATTCTGTTGTAAAATATGTTCGTCCCTCCCATTACTTCTGTTTATGTTCTTTCCAAAGCCAGGGTATTCCCATTACTTTTCAGCGCAATCATTTGAAGACCAAATTGATATATGCTTAAAAAAATAAGAGCAGTTACCTTGCCTTTCGAGCTTGAATTTTCCAAAGTCTTTTCCATGAATATCACCTTGAAGAGTAAATCCTCCTCTCTCGAGTCCTGATGACACCTGGTATGCATGAACAGAAAGAAAACAGTGCATAGCGAGGATTAATAATACTCTCTCTTCTATCATAATATAACTGTATTTCTCACAGCTAGATACCCCAGGTCAAGGATTTTGCTTGGGCCTTCCTTCCAGTGACACGTTAGTGTTAAAAACTGGAAAAGATACATGTGAAATTCAACTGACCTCTGCATTCCCAATATGTCATTTTCACCCCGAAACAGGTTGTAAAATTTACAACATATTCAAAGGTTAACCATCCCTTGTAAAGGGGACCAATACACGAATTACTATATAACCTTCATTACGTCAAACTCTCTTGTGACACAACCTCATTGAGCCTGGAGACTCTTAGGCCCGATAATGAATGAGAACACAAAGGATGGTTAACTTGCAATGAAGGATCTCGATGAGACATCTTAAATCTCTGGCTCTGGGAATGGCTTTTTTTTGGGGGGAGGGGGAATGGCTTTTTTTTAGAGCTTTCAGAGCAGTTACCCAATGGGCATGTTCAGATGTCGGGTGGGAATGTGGTGTTGAGCACATAGAACACGGATCTAAGTCTTGCTCTGTCCCAGCTGTAACCACTCGTCTATGTCTCATTTCAGAAACTAGATTTCTTCCTTTTATAAAGCAAAGGGGTAAGAGGACTGCACTGTTTGCGAAGCAGAGGGAACGATGCGTTTTCGAGGGGCCCCCTTCGCCTCGCAGGGACCGCTGTGATCCGACCCCGTGCTGCGTGACAACCCTCCACGGCAAGTACTCACGTAACCAGCCAGTCCCCAGTTGTCGTTTTCAAACTTGCTCACGAAAATATCTGCGGGACCTTTAATTTGAAAAGCTTTCAGAAGTAAGTGAGCCTCTTCTTTCTTGTAAACTCCTATGAAATAAAACCCAAATAGTTATGCTTACATCGTGGGAACGCACAAAGGTTAATAACTCAGGCATTCGGCCCGTTTGCTCTGAAGTATGGTCCAGAGATGACAATATCAGGAATAATAGAAATTCTTGTTTTAACTCTTAAACTGTGGCTTCTGGACTCCGGTTCTCTTGGAAAGCCCTTATGTGTAAGCCCATGCCCGTCTCGAACAGGACCCTTCCTCTTCGTTAAATTCAACATCTTTATCCCATGGAAAGAATAAAGAGAATACACATTCAAGTATGTAAATGTCTTAAAATGTAGCATTTTCAATTCGTATTTTCTTCATCTGTGAGGACAAAAGGCCATGACCATGAGCCCAAATAGCACGATGTCTACAGGAGAATCGCACGCCCCAAAGCAAGACACAGGGTGCAGGTGTCAGGGTGCAGGAGGCCCGGCGGAGCCAGTGCCACTGGCCTGGGATGTCACCCCCCCGGCTGGGGGCAATGGGGCAGCTTGAGCACATGGCCATGGGGAGAAGCGACGAGGCAGGGCAGGCTGCCAGCCAGGAGCCCCGGGGACACGGCAAACACACTGCACCCCAGGTGCTCTGTGCAGGCCACGCCACCAGCAGAGAGAGGGCAGCTGTGACCCCCACGGACTCGGCCCAGGGCAGTGAGTCCCCCTGTCCCAGGACCATCTCCGCAGCCCGTGCACACGGGGGCAGGGACCCAGGGGTCGGTCCCCGGGCTAGAAGGACCCCCAGCCCTCACCCGGGCGGGGTCCGCTTCACCCTCAGCGGCTCGGTGTAGTCCTAGAGGCGATGCTGGACCTTGGTTAGGAGTGCGGACTCAAGATTCAGGTCCCGAGATTCTGATTCCTGAGTTCAAATTCTACCCCCACCATGTCCCCTAAGGAAGGCCACTTGATTTTCTTGTGCCACTTGTGTCTGTTGTCAGTAAAGAATGTGCTGGTGAGAATCCTCATATCATAGGACTGAGATAAGAATGAGACAGATGCTATCTGTAAGCACTTAAAATGGGGTCTGGCATATAAATCAGAGCTATTGTTATTTTATTAACAGTGGGATGAACAACAACAAAAGAATCTCCTGAGGAGCACATTAAGTTGAAGGAAAGGATACTAAAAGAATGAAATTTGGAGACACACATATCTGGATACAAATCTCACATCTTGGACTTAGTATGTCACGTGCATTATCTGGAGCAAGTTAATTAGATTTTCTATACTGGTTTTGTGGCCTTTAAAGATGACAGCACCAACCTACCATGGTTATGGGGAGGATCCCATGAGACGTAGCTTATGCAAAGCCAATGAAATGTTAACAAGCATTTAATAAATGTTGGCTCCCTCCTCCTCGAGAGGATAAAGACTGTGCGTCTGCTCACATTCTGCATTTTGTGAAAGGAAATGCCCCAGGGCCTACCTGTCAACTTCAGCTCCACCTGAGAGGCTTCGAGGAAGGTGGCGTTCACCTTACTGCTTGTTGCATTGAACCAGTCAACCGTCAGAGTTGCAGGTTGTCTTTTCCCTAAATATTCATAATATCCCTTCCACACGGAATTGATAAAAAATACATCGGAGGGAACTGTGGGGGGGAAAAACCCAGATGAATGTTAGCAACACACAGAAAAATTAAATATAGATCTTTTACAACACAGAAGCAATACTAAGTGTCGAGTGAGAGATCACGTCATGACGGTGGTGTGGACAGAGATGACCTATCTCAGGCCCATCACAGTGTGATGGAAATGAAATGAGGAGGCAGATTGTTGTGAGATGCATGTACATGTCCATTGGTTAATGTGTTGGAGAAATACTTTAGGTGCCGAAGCATCCCTGCTGGAATGGATCTGCCAAGGCCAGAGGGTGGTGAGTTGCTACTACTGCCAGGCGGGCAGGCCATCGTGCCTTAATGAGAAGGCGCTGCCCGGCCCAGGAAACCACTACTCGTATTTCGTTAACGTCCAGGCGGACTCTTTGGAAAATGTAGAAGTCTCAGAGAGAGCTGACGTGTGCCATCTGCCAGGACTTCCCTGCCCTCCGAAGGCTTGTCCTTGAAAGCACCAGTGGAGGACATCCACGCAGCTCATAAAGACAGAGCTGCTCTGGGTCCAGGGGTCTTCTCCTCTCAAGGAGGGCCCAACCTGCTCACCCACACTCCTCTACTCTTGTAAAAAACACTCCCGGATTGCTAAGAGGGTCAGCGCCACTGGAGTCAAATGTCACGTACATATAGAAAGACGAATATCCTCGTAAGTATGACTTTTAGCAGATCCACGTGCAGCAACCAGTGATGAGCCCACACATCGACTGGACCTGTGCTCATGATCCCCTTTCAGGGCCATCTGCCTGCCTTCCCAGAATGGTTGCGCTCACAAAACCTACCCTAGCTACGATGGAGTTCCAGAAGAAGAAACTGTCATCCCTTCCTCGGCTCTCGGTAGACTCTACTTGTAATAATAATAACAACTTGGAAAAGTTAAATAGTTTAGAAACTACAATATCAGCATGGACATGTAGTATTTGCTTATCGATAAGGGATGTTGGACACTTTTGCCTGTGCATGCGTGGCAGGACAGGGGCCTGGGTTCTACTGGCAAATATGAAAAGACTATCTTTTCCTTTATCAAAATCAATAGCCTTTAGGATGGCGTCAAGATTGTTTCCCATAATTAGAATGTGCCTACTCAGGAGAAGTTATTAATGTACTCGGTCAAGCTCATCTCTGAAGGAAGACTCTTGGCCGGTGTGTCAGACGAATGGGTCATGCCTGACTGGGAACGGCACGGTGTCACCAGTGTCTGAGATGTGGCTTGTTTGTATCCGAATATGGCCATTGGCAACGTGGTCAAGGTGGTCCCCACATCTCATCTGACGTGCTGCTGCTAGTTTGCAGTGTGACACTACAACCATAGGTCGAGGGTGTTACGCTGTGCTACCTCGACAAAGAACCAGATTCAATTAGCAAGTCCCTTCCGAGGAAATGAGAAGAGGTGTACTGATGAGAATGGATGCACCTTCAAAATAAAGTATGCAGGTATTTCAGTATCTTAAACAAAAAATAAGCGAACAAAAACAGAACAAACACACCACCACAACAACAGATTGTGTTTCCTTCCACTGAAGACAATGTTGCCTGGATAACGAGGACTGCTTTCTGCGTTCGATTTGAATTTAACATTTAAATAGAATCATTCACAGTGATTTTCAGAAATAGTCTTTCTACTGCAGGATGTACATCGGGAGGATTCTTTTCATCACGCTGGGACGTTTGCCCTCGCCTGACCCTGAAGGGTGTAGCACGGCGCTGTGACTCAACGGCATGACATATACGGTCTCTGCAGCCGATGTCAGAGAAGACCTTCCTGCCTAAGAAATCAGTCATGAAACCTGAAGCAGGAAAACACTAGGGCAATGACCTTATATATAAAGGTTTTCTATTTCTGTTTTTTTTTTAAAGGTTGACTTAAGTTATAATTTGGGGATATACTGTATTATGAGAATAGTCTCTGAATTTATAACCCAGATACAATATGCCGGGTGACCTGGAGTAGTGAGCATCTATCTTCCTTAAAAAACGGGACTGCATCTTTCCGATGTGCTGTGTCATGCGTTTAGCAAGGCACCACTACAACAAAGAGCAATAATGAACATTTTCGGAGGCAGAGGATGCCTGAATTATGGAGATACTTGGAAAAAACAATGGAGCTCCGCATCTGAACCGCTCAAGGGGACAGGGGACGCTGTCTCATTGCTTCGTGTGCATCAGCTTCCTGTTTAGAGGAAAGAATCGCAACCCTCTTTATAAGGCTCTCCATTATATCACATTCTAGCATCAATATTTTATGTCCATTTCTGCCCACAAAATGCTTGAGGCCCCTTTTCACGAAACAGTGTGTGATAATGCCAAGGGTTTTCCTCTTAAGTAAAGTCTTGGTATTGCATTAACAAACCACCGTTACGGAAGAAAGAGAAATCTGTGTAGGCTCGGTGTATTTTAAATAATTGAAACATTAAGTCATTTATGGACTAATGGAATCCGAAATTTGTGTGTTAAAATTTGTTTCACTGTACAGAGTAGAGAACAAATCACTTATTGGATTTAAGTCTAGAACTGTTCTGGTATACAAACCTGGAGTTTTAGTAACTGTTTCATTAACTTCTCTCACTCCTTTACCTACAAGTAAAAAGACAAATTATCATTTTCAAAAACATTTATTTTTGAATAAGTCTGAAAAAATGTCAAATTGAAGCAATTTTCCTTTCTCCGGATTTCTTGAAGCTATAAAATCTGAGTGTCTTATACATATCCATTTTAAACCCCTATATTCGCAGCAGGATATCCTTTGTGTTTGTTGAAAAACGGAGATTAATGATGCGAACCAAAGCAGCTCTAACGTGTGCATGTCCGTGTGGTGTGCTACAACAGAGAGCCTTGCAAACGAGGGTGGTTTATATCCATGTTCTGACTCCTACTTGGGATATGCTGGCCGCCATGGAAAGGTAGCGTACCGAATAACTAAGATTTCATAACCTCCCTTAATTTTCCAAGTCCTCGCCCAAATCAGTGAAAGTACGACTTGATATTGAGTAACACCAGACGGTTTCCCTTGCAGAGTGTTTAATTTGATCTATCAAGTTGGATTTAACTCAAAATCTCGTAGCGTTTATAATGTGTCGAACTGCAAATTACCTTTTTAAAGTTTGCTTTCTTCTATTTCTGACAGAGAAGGGCAAGGCAAACACAAGTGTCTTACGGATTCCTAATTTGAGAACTACACACAGGCTCCAAGAAACTAAAACTAAAGCCGCAGATTTTATCATACTCCATAATTTTTGCTTACGCTGTTTAGTGTTTGATGCCTGTATAAGCTACGTTTGGTGGGGCGTGTGAGAGGTCAGTTGTCATCAAATCCAACCCTAATTTATTATTCTCATTTGTAAATACACGAATTTGTGAGTAATTAATGCATTTTCATGCTAATTGCTTTTGTAATTAAAAAAAAAAAAACATTGAACCAATGTAAAGACTACGTAGTGTATATTCCTCCACCAAACAGTTTGTGGTCTTAAAAATAGCAGGTAGTTCACTTCGTATATTCACCAATGCTTGATGATACTGGCCCATTTGAATTCAAAAAGTGCATTTTCCAAAAATGATGGTGCATATTGTTGTCCTTTTCACTCTCAGTGCTTTCCTATAAGCAAATGGCTTAAAGTGTGAACAGCAAATGATAATATCTACCTGTCTACTAGGCTGTGCCTCCATTGTACCAAACACTGACTACGCACACGTTCACACACACAGCTCACCACATTAACACAGATTCAGCTGGGTGACCGACATCGCTTCCATGATGCTGCTTCCTTATGGACCTTACACCTGGAAGCTAGCCTGATGGGCAGCAGGTGCTCCTCTTTGCTCGGCAGGGATGTGTGCGCACTCCCTCATCGGTGACTTACTTTTACAGACAGGCGATTTTCCTGTCCATTTCATATCTGCTTTACACGTCCTGTGCTCAGACCCAGCCGCGAGGAAAAATCCGGGATGGCAGGTGTACACTAACGTGTAACCGAAGGTGGGGAGGTCTATCGCTCTCACATCCGCGTGGGCCGGCGTTTCTGGCTGCCTGCAGGCGTGGGCTGAAATGGCATGTATTCCATTAGAAAACGCTGACTTTTTGTTTATGGGAGTTAGCACATGCCTCTAAAGAAATAAGGAAATAAGGCAAAATTTGGAAATGGTTGTAAAGTTGGTGTGCTACTCAAAATTCTGAGTACGGTAGCTTTAAATTTCCCCAATATTCTCTGCAACTTTTAACATTAACAAACACTTGGTATTTACCAGTTCTTCTTACCCATCCCTCCCTCTATCTATCATCATCTATCTAAGCTCCTTCTCTACATTTAAGTGTGTGTAATTAATTATGTGTAGAAATTCAGAATATAAATCATAGTATTGAAATAAGTAGATCACTCTGATAGACTATTAGGGTAAATAATATGTTAAATTGCCTTAAAAGACCAGTCCTATAAGCTAAACACATACACACTGGCACATAAAAGAAACATGCCTTGATTTTTGTCTGATGGCAGCTAACAAACCTGTTATTCAGTTAAATGAATAGTTAATCATGGTAAAAACTTAACGTGTGTTTAGAAACCTAACTTAAATATTACAGATTCTTATTTCCCTTATAATCTAACTTAGGAGTCAATAAGGTTGCAATGTGTAAATCTCTAGTAACTTCTTCCTCGTTATAAGGCTCACGTGTATGTCTCAAGTAAAGGACTTGTCAGATGATTATAAAACAAGGGGACAACACTAAAATTACAAATGCAATTGTTTTAAGTATCATAATATTTGGTACTTTTGTAAAGTTTCAACATGCACATGCTTGATATTGGCAAGCTCCAAGCTGTGCAGACACACGCGTGTGTTTATATAAATTTACACACGCAGACACATATACGCACATCTGCGTGTGCATAAAATATCCACATGTAATTTGACTGGAGTATTAGCAGGGATGACTTTGAAATAAATATACATCTAATACAGATAAATACACAAAAAATCACATCATATATACTATTAAAATAATTTTTCATGACATTCTATTTTGTTAGTTTTATCACCTTAAGACTTAAGAATCTGTATCTCACTAAACTGAGAGAATGAAATACTGGCTTCTGAATGATTCCTGCGACATTTCTTCCTTTTTTTATGATTAAATCACAAAATGAAATTTGATCCCAAGTAACGATTTGAATGATCAAGTCATATAGACTTCAATAATGACATTTAAGATGTTTCTATAAATACTGTGACCTATTCCGTGATCCCTTTTACCCTTTGATGGCCTGATGTAGACAGTCTAAGGAACAACAGCACGTGCATAAGAAAGCTTTCTCTCTGCGCTACTGACGCCATCCACTTGTCTTTGGTTCGGGCAGGTTCCCAGACCTGAGTGTGTCCCATGGTCCCCCGGAAGGCCTGGTCAACTACATCCCACTGCCTCTCTTCTTCGCTCCCACCCATGCCCCGGCCCCCAGCTTTCTGATTCTGACGGTTTGGGGTGCGGCTTGAGAAACCAAATCACTACCAGACTCCCAGGTGGAGCCAGTGCTGCTGGTTCTAGGGAATCAGACTCTGAGAGACTCTTGTTTAGGGAATCGAAGATGGCCAAACAAACAAAAAAATAAGGCGGTTCCCCATGATTTCCCTTGAGGGTAAACCCTGCCCAGAAGGTGCGAGAGGAAGTGGTGGGAGAAACCGCACTTACGTATACACTCGGTCTGTATCCCGCTCCAAGTTAAATTCGCGAGGCAAGTTCGGGTCGTAGAACCTTGAATGTGGTAACCTTTCCTGCACCTGAAAAACACCGTGCTTCCCACCTACAGAGGAAACCCAACATTAGCTGCAGAGGCCGAGCGGACGTTGGCCACGTCGGGCCGTCCTGCGGGGAGCACACCCCGGGGCGGGACACACCAGTGATGCTCCTCAGCGTCAGGCCGTTGCTCGACCCCCCTGCGACACTGGACGCGTGGATGCGTGTTAGGCCTGGGGCGCTCGGTGCGAGAGGGGGCACTCGGGGGACACGGTGCGCCCCGCTCGTTTCAGGGGCTTACGTGCGTGATGAAACTATGCTTCTTCTCTCTTTATTTTCTATTGGGGATTGGCTTCCCTTTTCCATTTTTCCTGCTACTCCCGTTCTAAGTGGTCGGTATTTATCAGCCATTTACTTTTCTGTTTTCAGTTTTTGGTTTTTATTGTTTCATGTCAGACAGGGCACGTGCCGAGGTGGTAACTAGGTTGAGGGAGGCACATGCCACACAGCAGCGTGAGCACATGGTCATCATGCTTATGAATTACGGAAGGACCAGCGATTCCTGTTAACACTCTGGGAACTGGGCAACTCCTGCCCTGCCGTACAATGTCTGCACACCCAATCTGTACTCCGGAGCTTCGGATGGGGAACTATTTATCGCCACCTGCATGCCTACAATATCTTCCGTCTAGACCTCCACAAGCGAACATCCTCGCTACTTTGCTAAATTTCACTTCCTCCTTCCTGACCTTCCAGGGAGGCGTCCTATGCTGCTTACTACAATGTTCTGGGAGTGCCCATATTCTCATCTGCTTTCCTCATTTAACTGGACGTGCCTTGAAGGAGGTTTGCAGTGGTCCGTAAACATGTTTTTAGAGGATGAGCTATGGTCCCGTGTTGAAGGGAACCGAACATCTCTGCCAATCACTTACATCATGGACATGGGACCGGCTTGGGGGAACAGGAAAGGGAAGAGAAATGAGCTCATGGAGAGCTGGGCTACGCCGGAAGGCAGCTTTGCACGCCCCGTGCTGGTGAGCCGGACCAAGTCTGTCCTAAGGCCCGAATGATGGACCACGCAAGTGCCCAGGTGAAGGGGCCACCCCGTCCTCGCTCTGAGGCATCAAACCCATTCCCTCAGTCCTCCACCCTTGTTTTCTCATCGGGGCCTGTCCTTATCTCCCTCAGTGGGGTTGGGGAAGGATCAACTATGAGTAACAGTCGCCACGCTGAGGGGTGATGAAGAATATCAGAGAAATACAGCTCTTCTTTATCATGGGCACCTAAACGTAAAAATCTGAATTTATGCAGAAAAAAAAATTCAAATTCACCTAAACTGCAAAGGAATGACAAATCTGAGATTCAGGGGTGGGTGAAGGTTAATCCGTCACCTGTGGGACGGCCTCCACCACATTTCCTTGTCAGCTCAGGTCCTGGTCACAGAGCTCCTGGCCACTTTGCTACGGTCTTCGGCAGCAGGAAGGTGCCATGTAGCGCAGGGGCCTTCTCAACAGTACATCCGCCAGCAGAAGACACCTGGCTACTCCAGCGGGTCACCGTGAATTCACCTGGCCTTTATGAATTGGTGGGACCTAGCCGGCTGGACGGCGGTCGTTTTTGCATAATTAACACAGCACGACACGGGATGTCCTAGGACTAAAGTGGCTCACTGTGCGTGAGCGTGTCTCAGAACACAGCGCCGAAGAAAACAAGCAAAAACCTGTTATATTCAAAACTTAACGTGTCCTGATGAAAAAGAACGAAAAATAAAACATCTTGGGGAGATTCCTCGGATGGTGTGAGCCACCTGTCGAGAAGATGGCCCCTGTGTCTTTAGATCGTTAGCACATCTTGCTTTCGGATACGATACATCGCTCTCGTCAGTGCAACTGTGCCTTGTCCTAAGAGGCGTGAGCAGTTTATCCGTCCCTATGGGCATCTTGAGACAGATCCCGGGGACGTGTTGCTGAAAGCAGTCCCCGTAAATGCTGACTTCCCGTGGGCTTTTGGAGGGCAGATTTAGGAGTGATAAAGCCAGGGGTGAGTGAGCAAGAGCGTCACTCGCATAGGGTACTTTCCACTACCCCAATATGTGCGGCATTACAGTCCTATAGGCCAGAAGGCATTTACCTGGGGATTAGGCCGTATTTAAGACCTAGTACAAAATACAGCAGATTTAACCCAGGAAGTACCTGTGGGACTTTCCTCTGCAGGCTATAAGGTGCCATCGGGAAGTAGCCAGTGTGTGTCAGAGCCAAGTAAATGGGAATATCTTAGGTGTCAGGCGAGATTGGTGGAAGTGGCTGAAGAAAAGGTCTTTTATTCTAAATTAGTGGGACCCCGCCTTGAAAGCACCATACATATTTAACCTGGGCTCTCAACGCCGCATCATCACACAGCTCTGAAGTCACTAGACTACTTTAGATGGTGGAAACATTTCATTTCAAGCTTCATTACCTTCCGTTTTTGGGTATTCCTCTAATATTACCTAAGGCGTTAATGCACTTTTTTATTTAAAAAGTCAAATGAATGTCAAAAACGATACTGAGCGTGCTAATAGGTCACATAGAGAAATCACACGGAAAAGAAATATCACAAAGTCAGCTTATGCTAAGGGGCCCGAATGCATTGTCTTCTGTTTTTGTCTCTTACATTTAATATCATTTGCCCGTTATATTGGGTCACTAAGCAGGGTCTTTTTCTGTGTAGTTATTCAGTGACCAGTCACTCTGATTTGAGAATTGCCATGTCGGAGCAGCAGACAAAAAGCATCAAATTGTGCATGGTCTCAAGTAGACATTAATATGGCAATTGCTACTGTGTGAGTGAAGATACATCCAGGTATGCCAATTTTGACAGTTAAAATATCATGCAGAAATCCTCTCTGGATGAGTTTATTTCGGGAATAGGCCATGAATCAGACAGGGTGTGTAAATAAAAGCATGCACGCATGTTCAAGTGTCAATTCTACTTTATACTTACAGAGAAACACGGTAAAATAAAAATGGGGATACCTCATATCCTCTGGAGCTATTTTGTATTCCAAAGTGTGGAGTACCGGGGTCTGGGCAGGTATTATGAGCAGGATCTGGAGTTCACATTAAAGAAAGAAAAAGAAAGGAAAAAACACGAGTGCCAGACACAGTTATTATAAGGATTCTAACATTTTTACTAAAAGATCCTACAAATTGAGAAAATTATGTTTTGACAAATGTGCAAGATGTTTTGCATGAACGTTAAAAATTAAAGTAAATTGCTGTTTTCATACTTCTTCTTTAGATATTATTCCTCAGTGCCTCACCAGATTCTAAAGTGCTCTGTATATTATTTTCTGTTTTAGAATGAACATTCTTTCCCATTTTTTTGGTCAAATATACTATATTGGATGGTTACTGTTACTGATGCACTATCTCCAATAATTATTATGATCCCTTGGTTCTTAAGGATTCTACCATGTCTTTTCGTCATTCATCACGCTATTGCACATTTCTTGAATTAGTTTTCTTTCAGACTTCCAAATGAGAAAAAAACATTTAATGCTTCAAAATTGAGGCCTCCTATAAACCAAAAGTGCCATCTTCCCCCTCAAAGAACACAGGACTGGAGCAATGAGGAGCATGCGGCCTTATTATTTGCTGCTCTCTAGCTGCTAGTATGAAACCAAAATCGCTAACTTAGGAACAAAATCTGTTTTCAAGAGACACTAACCTATGGGACAGAGGAACACTGTTTCTTACCGAGACAGTAAATGTGTAATGACATTTTAGATGAAACAGCAGTAAATGTGACTGTTATTAAAAAACAGTGTTTCAATGAAATTATTTCTGAAGCTGTTTGTTCTTAGGTAGGAATCATTCCATTTCTTAGGAAACAACCGAGACTATACAGATCATTGATTATTTGCCGCAAACATGCAGAACATCTACTTGTTGGCTCAGTACCGCTGGGTGAAAAAAAAAAAAAAAAAAGAGCCCATTTATAAACCCGAGTCGGCAGCAGTGAGGTACGAAGAAAATTGCCCTTAATGCAAAGGGGCAGTTCTGGGATGCAGCCCACTAATAATTTGAGTTTTGACAAATACAGCTCATATCTGAATCCTTTTCATGAGACAGAAACTCAGCCTAAAAATGTGGGGTTTCAATCACTTGGAAAGTGTCTCCTGACTCGCAAGGCCCACTGTCATGCTCCTGGGTCAGCAGCCCGTACGACCCGGCTCCGCTGGCCTGTGCAGGGGCTCACCGGCTGGGCCGGGCTGAGAGGTAGGCCCCCGGGGGCCGCCCAGCAAGCAGCAGCCACGCTGGGTTTCTGATGACGGCCGGTGTGCGGTGGCACAGGGATGGCGTCTTCAACAACACCATCCTCCCCCCCAAACTGCACCTGCCAGCTGAGGCGGGGGCACGGACACGGGAGAACAAAGTCTAGCAGGTGTTTTAACAGCCTCCTAACCTCAACTCCTAATTTGCTCTGATTTAATCAGAGTAGCTGATGAGGGCTTATGCAAGGGATGACCCAGGGGAACGGTGTGTGACCCCACGACTGACCCGGGTGTAGAGGGAGTGTCCTCACCCCCAAGCACCGTCAGCGCTGTCTTGCAGTTCTTACCGATGCAGGTGGGTTGGGTGCCACTCCACGTGCCGTCCGCCTGGCAGGATCTCCTGGAAGACCCCACCAGCACGAAGGGAGATTTGCACTGGAAGAAGACTTCTGACTTATAGGTGAAGCTTTTGCCACTAAGTCGCCCCTCCGCAGGGGTGCCTGGGTCTCCGCAGAACACAGCTGATGAGGATAACAAGCAGTCAGCTAACGATATGGGACGCTGGGTCAGGTGAACTCCCCCAGCTTGTGTAAGGAGTATCTGCAAACCCTCTGGGCATCACTACTCGGCCAGGCAGGGACCAGGGGCAGAGTGTGCATGCACAGGGCACCCCCAACGCGAGCGTCCGCGTTCTGCAGCATGGCTCACCAATGACTGGGAGTGGGGCAGGCCCCGTAGGTCCAGGGCAGCATGACCCCAGGAGCAAGCACTGTTGGAGGACTTACGCAGGCACTGGGGGACCTCTCCTTTCCACACGCCATGGCCTTCGCAGGAGAGGATGGCGGAGTGAGAGGGCTGGAAGCCGTCCACGCAGCTGTAACTGATGCTGGCGCCCCAATGGAAATCGGCTCCCTCCACTTTTCCATGCAGCACTTGAGGAGGTTGACCGCACATGACAGCTGTTTCCAAAGAACAAACGAGACTGAACATCCGGGGCCTCCACCCCAACTGTAACACTCAGAGAATCCACATTTTAATTTCACCTGGATTACAAATGGCATCTCCATAGGGTTGTTTTCTTTTAATAAAATGATTATTGAGGAAGACAGCGAATCAAAATAATAAAAATCTTCTCCAATATTTCTTCATTAGTTTAAATCAAGTACATAAAAGCAAAGTGAAGTCACAACACATCCCACTGCAAGAGAAAGCAGGACTGAACATGGCATTGGCAATATGTACAAGGCCACAGATGAAGAAATACTTGTATTCAGTATATGTCTTTTTGTGGCAGTTCCCAAGGGCAAATCAAATCAGGGCTTGCTCATATGACATGAGTACAAACTTCTGGATTTGTGTATACAGATGGCAACCTATCTGCATTTTTACATTTAAAGATAGCATGTAATATCTCAAAGGCATAGACTGTTGATCCATTGGCTGAATGATTAAAAACCAGGCACTCACATGGCTGAAAAGGTTCTGGGAAAAACTCCCTTGTCAGTGTTTTATAACATCCCTGAGGCTGACGTTTACTCTGTTTTTTTTTTTTTTTTTTGTATATTTTTTTTATTGGAGTTCGATTTGCAATCAAGATAAAAAGCTTCTGCACAGCAATAGAAACAGTCAACCAAACTAAAAGACAACCTACGGAATGGGAGAAGATATTTGCAAGTGATGTTTACTTTGTATGGGGCTGCAGAGCAAGAAGACAGTTCTCATGGGTGCTCAGCCTTGGTGCTGGCCCCACATGGCCCCCCTCAGGCCTGGCCATTACACTAGTGTGCAGGAGTGTTTTCTTCTGTGTGCTCACACTCATGCATTTTCATGTGAAGGAGACACAGGCACACACATCATCACACATGCACAGTTAACAGCTGGAAATAGGCTTTCCCACTGCCCTTCACCTTATGCATTTTTTCACCCAATACTTCTTAGAATGCACATGTGAAGGGTAAGAGAACATGTGCTCTAGACAGAGTAGCAAGTGGAAAGTCCCCAGGTGGGAATAACAAGGGGATGAGGAGGGGCTGAGCAGGAGTCTAGTCTGAGACAAGCTCAGAGGGAGAGAGTGGTCTCTTCTGGAAGGGTCTGGTTGACCACGGAGTTAATTACCACTGCACTGACTATTACAAAGAGAAATAATTGAAAAATTGCACATTATGTGCAAAACCCCAAAAACCTCCACCCCAAGATTGCGAGAACTCATACAGCAATTCAGTAACATGGCAGGATAGAAACTCAATGCACAAAAGTCAGTGGCATTTCTATACAGTAACAATGAGACAGAAGAAAAATTAAGGGATCAGTCTCATTTACAACTGCACCAAAAACCATAAGATACTTACAAATAAACCTAACCAAAGTGGTAAAGGATCTGTACTCTAAAAACTACAGGAAAGAAATTCAGGAAGAGGTAAAGAGATGAGGAAACATTCCATGTTCATGGATTGGAAGAATAAATATCGTTAAAATGTCTAAGCCACCCAAAGTGATCTATACATTCAGTGAAACCCATATTAAAGTACCTACAACACTTTTCACAGAGCTAGAAAAAATAATCCTAAAATGTTTATGGAACCAGAAAAGACCTCAAATAATCAGAGAAATGTTGAAAAAGAAAACCAAAGCTGGTGGCATCACAATGCCAGACTTTGAGCTACATTAAAAAGCTGAGATCATCAAGTCAGTATGGTCCTGGCACAATGACAGACACATAGATCCATGGAACAGGACAGAGAACCCAGAAATGGGCCCTCAACTCTATGGTCAACTAATTTTCCACAAAGCAGGAAAGAAAATAATATTCACTGGAAAAAAGACAGTCTCAGGACACCTGGGCAGCTCAGTGGTTGAGCGTCCGCCTTTGACTCAGGTCATGACCCTGGGGTCCCAGAATGGAGTCTTGCATTGGGCTCCCTGAATGGAGCCTGCTTCTCTCTCTGCCGGTGTCTCTGCCTCTCTCTCTGTGTCTCTCATAAATAAATAAATAAAATCTTTAAAAAAGACAGTCTCTTCAATAAATTGTGCTGGAAAAATTGGACAGCCACACATAGAAGAATGAGACTGGACTATCCTCTTACATCATACACTAAAATAAACTCAAAATGGATGAAAGACCTAAATGTGAGACAGGAATCCACCAAAATCCTAGAGCAGGACACAAGCATCAAACTATTTGACCTCGGCCACAGCAACTGCTTGCTAGACATGTCTCCAAAGACAAAGGAAACAAAAGGAAAAATGAACTATCGGGACTTCTTCAAGATAAGGAGCTTCTGCACAATCAAGGAAACAGTCAAAAAAACTCAAAGACAACCTACAGGATGGGAGAAGATATTTGCAAATGACCTATCAGATAAAGGGCTAGTACCCAAGATCCATAAAGAACTTCTCAAACTCAACACACACACACAACAAATAATCCAGTCCAAGAAATGGACAGAAGACACGAACAGACACTTCTCTAAATAAGTCATACAAAATAGCCAACAGACACATGAAAAAATGTTCCACATCACTTGCTTCCAGGGAAATACAAATCAAATACCAAAACCATGAGATACCAGCTCACACCAGTGAGAATGGTGAAAATTAACTAGACAGGAAATGACAAATATTGGTGAGGATGCAGAGAAAGGGGAACCCTCTTGCACTGTTGATGGGAATGCAATGTGTTATGGCCGATATCTGGGAAATGGTATGGAGGGTCCTCAAGAAGTTAAGAATAGAGCTACCATATGACCCAGCAATTCTTCTACTAGGTATTTACCCTAAAGATACAATGTATTGATCTGAAGGGACACCTGCACCCCGATGTCCACAGCAGCAATGTCCACAGTAGCCAAACTGTGGAAGGAGCCACGATGCCCATTGGACAGGTGATGGAAAAAGAAGATGTGGTCTATGTACACAATGGGATATGGCTCAGCCATCAGGACGAATACTTAGCATTTACATCAACGTGGATGGAGCTGGAGCGTATGCTGCTGAGTAAAATAAGTCAATCAGAGAAAGACCATTATCATCTGGCCTCACACATGCATAGAATTAAGGGACAGCACAGAGGATCATGGGGGAAGGGAGGGAAAAGTGAACAGGAGGTCATCAGAGGGAGACCAGCCACGAGAGAGACTCTGAACTCTAGGAAACAAACTGAGAGTAAAAACAAAAAAACAAAAAAAACAAAAAAACAAAAAAAACAAACTGAGGTCGCTGGAGAGGGGGGAACGGGGTAACTGGGTGATGGGCGTGGGATGGGAGGGGCGCTGGGTGCTACACACACTGACGAAATACAGAACTCTCCATCAGAAACTAGGTGTGTACTGGGTGTTGGCTAATTCAGTTTATTTTTTATTTATTTTTTATTTTTTTAAATTCAGTTTAAATGATTAAAAAATAAAGAGTTTATAGTAAAAACAAAACAAAACAACAAAACCAAAGTGGACAAAAACACGTGACATCCAAGAGACCAGACCATCTTATTGGCCGCTGTCATCAATGTGCTCAGATGCCTAGGCCCCTCCTGACACTACTTGGTGACTTTCAGCCCACATCCTCTAGTGCCGGCTTCACAACAGGTGCAGCAGCAAGGACGGCAGGTGCAGGAACAGGAGACTGTGGCCCTTTACGCCCCGGTGGGAGCTGTAACGAGGCCCAGAATATGCCCGTGTCCGACAGGAGAGCCAGCGCTGTGGGGGAGCGCCAAACTCTCCCTGAGGCCTCACAGCAAGGTCTGTGCACCCGGGACCCCAGCCCCGTCTGTCTCTCGGAGCCCGCTGACAACGCCGTCTTCCTCATATCACTTCCCAGTGTCCAGTGAGCAACTCCCCCAGCCCTGACTGTGATCTGAGCCCAACAACAGCCAAGCGCCACCTCTTTATGCTCGGGGCCAGCCACGCTCTTGCCCCGGCTGCCTCCTCGGCCCTCCTGCCCCACTCGGGCCGGCTGATGAGCAGGCCTGCACATGCTCCCTGCGGCACTGGCAGAGGCATCCCCACCACGGAGGCCCTTGCCGTGGACAACTCCCACTGGCCCCACTCCTTTCTCACCAGCAAGGCCCACCCTGCTGCAACTTGGCTCAGGCCCCTAGACCAGCATCAACTTGCCCTGTGCTCCCCGGGAAGTCCAACCACATGAGTCATCAATGTCTCATCCCATCTCCTTCGTGGTGTGGTGGCTTCAGTCTCAGAGGCTGTCCCCCAACCCTGAACATTGTGGGGCCAATGTCCCCTACCATTCCCTGACAGTCAGCTCATCTCTCCACACTGATGTGAAGGTCCTCTGGTGACACCACCCCCTCCCACCTGCCGCCAGCTGGGCTAACACATGTCCCAGCAGAGAGGAGGCACTGGCCTTGACAGACTTAGATGTAGCACACCGGGCCTCTGAATCCCGAGGTCTCCCGCTCCTGATTTCTATCCTGGGCCACTTACTCTCTCTACGAGCTGGTTTTCCCATCGATAAGACTGAGGTTAATGTCTTAAGAAAATGAAATGATTGTAATTTGCAAATGGGTTTACCGGAATTCCCAGCACACGGAAGGATGACCTGAATGCTGGCCAGCGCAGTAAACGACAATTCAGTAAGCACTTCTGCGCACGTGAATAAGGCCAAGAAGGTACGGACACGAACCTTTGCACACGGGTTTGCTGTTGTTCCATGTACTGTCTTTGGTGCAACGGATGGTGGATGACGTGATGGGCTCCATCAGATAGCCGGGGTCACACTGATAGCTCACAGTCTTATTGAAGGTAAAATCCGTCCCGAACTGGATGCCGTTTGCCAGTGTACCTGGGTCTCCACAGCTTATAACTGACGAGTGTTAGAAAAATACAAAATTGTCATTAAATGAGTTAATCATGGTTTCTGTTCAAGTGATGCCCCTTAAGCTGCCATCCACAGCGTTATGGAGTAAATTGTCACAGTGGCACTGTCCTCTGGCGACGCACCTGTCCGGCTGTCCGGAGACAGTGTGTTTGGAAGGTGATCAGGAAATTAAATACTTTTATTTCCCTACAAAATAAATGGTCTACAGAGAGGACAAACCTTGACTCTTTTTTTTTTTTTGGACCCAGTTTTACAACGTCTAATCAAACTGATCATTGAAAAGAGCTTCTACCATATATATTGGGAAGTGAAGAAAGGGCTAAAAGTCCTAATGAACAGAGTCATCATATCAAACATATGTATATCTTTTTTTCTCTATTATTAAAAAATCAATAAAATAAAGAGCAAGGGAATTTTCTTATTCAAGCAGATATGGTGGTCGTGGCCTCGAGCACACATGACAGCCACTGCTGACCTGTACAGTCAGGGGCCGTGCCCGTCCAGGTCCCGTTGGCCGTGCAGTGACGTGTCATTAGCCCGGACGTCTTGTAGCCTTCCCAACAGGCGTAGATGACCGAGCTGGAGAACAAGATGCCATCGCTGCTGACAATCATGCCATTGGTGGGCGTGCCGGGATTCCCACAGGACACAGCTATGAGGGACAGCGACACACAGCAGAGTGAGCTGCTACCAGAATGATGCATTTTTAAGATTTTATTTATTTATTAATGAAACCCAGAGAGAGAGAGGCAGAGACACAGGCAGAGGGAGAAGCAGGCTCCATGCAGGGAGCCCGAAGCGGGACTCGATCCTGGGACCCTGGGGTCACGCCCTGAGCTAAAGGCAGATGCTCAACCACTGAGAGCCCCCAGCGTCCCTACCAGAATGATTAATGCACGAGCCCAAAGGTCAGCCGTGTAATAGATGATGTATTTATTTTTTTTTACAAATAGGATCTATTTCTATGGACGATGTCTAATACATATTTGACTCTATGATTTATACTGTAATTTTATCGATGACTTAACAAATGTGAAAACTATGTTTTCATATTATTCTTCCTAAAGTATTCTACTTCAAAACAAGTTAAAATATGAGTTAAAGCGGGACCCCTGGGTGGCTCTGTGGTTGAGCATCTGCCTTTGGCTTGGGACGCCATCTGGGGTCCTGGGATCGAGTCCCATGTCAGACTCCCTGCAGGGAGCCTGGTTCTCCCTCTGTCTGTGTCTCTGCCTCTCTCTGTGTCTCTCATGAATAAATAAATAAAATCTTTTAAAAAAAGATGAGTTAAAACATTGAAAACTCAAAGCCTTGCTACTTGGAGATTCAACATGTTTATTATTAAAAAAATGATTTTTTAAAGGATCTATATTAGCAACTCAGAAGAGCCTCCCTTCATGTAACAGCTGATTTTTTTTTTTAATTCTGGACAAATGAGGTCATACTTCACATCCACAGGATAGTTCATTTTGGACCCCAAGGGACGCCTGAGGACTATGAACGACTATGCTCAAACTGCCTGGTACAATGGTCTCAGTGTCACTGCATCTAACGGCAGCGTGTCACTTGGCATTGGTGTGGCTGCTCTCTCTGCTTCTCTCTGGATGAACCCAATGCCTGTAGAGGCGGTGAGATGCCAGCTCCTGACTGGCAAAGCTACAGGTCCACAATCCACGTAGCCCCTCTCATGTTCCTCAAGCACGACGAGCAGCTGCTGGGTGTGTATCCAGGGGATGATTTTAACGCAGATTAGGTTCTGTGTTTTTTTCGCTTGCCTTTTAACTTGAGTCTATTTGCCACACAATGTTAGTATTTCTCTCTCTAGCCCTCCCACACAATGTGCCGTGGGCAGACAGGGACCGAATATGGCCTTTGCCTGGGTTTTAACAACAGGGATGCGTCCTGGGACCGTTGCTGAGAATGACCACTATATGCACCATCCACTTTCAAATCTAGCCTTGGGAACAAAGACTCTTCTTAAAAATACTGAAGAAAACACACTGCAAAATGTGCATAGCTTAGAAGGGCCATTATTACGGACACTTGGTGAACTGCCTATTGTATCGCATGTATACATGGCCTGGCCCTCAGGTTGGACGCGGCCCTGCCTGACACACACAAAGCATGTGTGCTGGTGCTTCTCCACCTGTGCCCAGGACAGACGTAACCACTCAGTCACGACCCCTTTTCCTGATGGAGCTCGTGTGAACTTACAACCCTTCCTTGCACAGATCTTTCAGCAGTTTTCTGGCTGTCATTTGAGATGAGATCCATTGACCAATAGTGAATCAGGTGATACTTAATATTATAAAAAGCTCAAAAGCTCTGTGATGGCTATCTTATCAATTAAAATATCATACTGTGAAAAAACAAGAGGTTGGACTCTTCGAGACAATTACTCTTCCATTCAACAAACGGATTCATCATTTAGGACATGACAGTTAGTGTGTAGATGTACTAATTGAAAGCCTGATGGAGAAGAGAATTGTGTTGATCTAATTCATAGTCAAGTAAACCAACAAGACAACTCTGTTCTTTTTTTTAAGTTTTTTTTTTTTTTAGGACTTTATTTATTCATGAGAGCCATGAAGAGAGAGAGGCATAGACATAGAGAGAGAAGCAGGTTCCATGCAAAGAACCTGATGTGGGACTCGATCCTGGGACCCCAGGATCATGCCATGGGCCTAAGGCAGGCACTAAACTGCTGAACCACCCAGGCATCCCGACAACCCTATTCTTAAATTTTATTCTAATCATAACTGCTATTAAAATCTGTGTAGCAATTTTCAAAAAGTCACCTGTGAAGGATAATGCTAAAGTGAGATGAGATATTGGTGAACATATTCAACTGAATTTATAGACAGATATGCTGTCAGTAAGTGAATGCCCATTATGATCATGCCATCCTAGTGTTTAAAAGTCCCTCAAATGCCATATTCTACAAAATCAAATTCAGGGTTTACTCTTTTTCTTTCTGATAGGGACACTTTCACTGATAGTTACCCCCATGAAAATGAAGACTAGAAATTAGCCTCAATATGTTTGTGTTCACATTAAAGCCACCATGATATAGGAGGAGATATAGGAGGACAGCTTATATCATGAGCTTACATTCATAGTCAGCAGAAGGAAAACAAAATTCTTTTTATAAGTAAAAAGTTAAAACTTTTCAAATACTTCTTTTCAAGTACATTTGGTTCATGTGACTCCTTTCAGTAAAAGATCATTATCCTTTACTTGATTTATAAGAAAAAGAGCATTATACTTATGCCACATACACTTTATTGTCTACAGATACCAACGCTGTTCATGTAGCATGCTGCATTAGGATCACGGCTGTTAAACTGAGTCCAACGGTTTTGGGTTGGAATCTTTGCTCACACAGACCTAAGTAATGTGAATGATCACATCCAGTTTTTGACATGTAGTGTCTTCACTGTAAACTGGGTATAATAAGGGCAATTGCTCTTGGTTGTTGTAAGAGTAAACATACTGTGTGCAAAATGCCGAGAACGCAGTCTGGCTTCTTAGCAGTAGTGAAGGTATACATGGCAGCTCATGCATTGTCATTTTCGTTATAATCACTGTCATCACACATCTACCACCTGGATAAAAGATAGGCTTTACCATAATCTCACCGGAAGAGGATTGAGAGTTGCCTCAGACAACTAAAACCGATGATGTAGTTATAGTTCTGCAATTTACTGAGATACACCCATTTGAAATTGCAGTCAATGGGTTTATGATTAAAAGACCAGATTGCTAACAAAGAGAGCATGATCTGAAATCATGGAAATATATTAGAAAGATGAATTCCTTGATGTTTAAGAGTTGTTAAAATATTTTTATTTTGTATTTTATGAACTCTTCTTTCTTTTTACCACTTATTAGAATGTGCCATCAGGCTCTAATGCTCTTGATAGATTCAGGAAAGGAGATTCATGAGGAGGGAGATGCTCTCAGTTGACTGAATACACAGTCATGGCTGACATCAGTGGAAATGCAAAAGTCATGGTAACCCCCTTTTCTATAGAGAATAACATGTGCCCCAAAGATCCGAACCTATGATGACAAGTGAGAAAAAAATAGAAAGCTAGATTGTCCCAAAAATTTTGAAGATGTGTGTTAGGGGATGTAGGATTAGGCACATCTTCCTTCCTTTCCTTTGTTGTTACAGTGAGTACATTGTACTACTTACTACTGGGTGGCTCAGGCAGTGAAGTGTCTGCCTACAGCTCCAGTCACAATCCAGGGATCCTGGGACCGAGCCCCGTATCAGGTTCCCTGCTCACTGGGGAGCCGTTTCCCCCTTGCCCTCGACCTGCTGCTCTCATGCTCGTTCTCTCTGTCTGTGTCTCTGTCTCTCCCTCTCTGTCAAATAAGTACATAAATAAAATCTTTAAAAAATTATACTATTACTTACTCAACTTCCCATGATTTCTGTACGATGTAGGCTTGGAAGTAGTAAGTTTTGTGGGGAATAATATATTTGAGAAATACTTGCCATATTGAACCATTTCAACTTCTATCTGTATACAGATTTTAATAATCAAGTTTCTAAGGATTTTATAAGAAACACTTGAATTTCTCACTTTAGATAAACCAAATGCTATTATAAAAACCCTTGCATAGTCTGAGTTAGGTATATGGCAAAGTGAAATCCAATTAAGCTCTCCCAATCAAATAAATTAATTCATTAATGTTTTGCTGAAATAGAACTCGTGGTGTTATATCGCAGCACCTAAGTGAGATTTCTGTGGAAAAACATCACTCCCATTCTCAGATGTTTTAATTTTTTTCACCTTTTAAATGTGCAAAGTGCTTTTTATATCAATAAGCTGATAAGGAATGTACAGTTCCAAGTGAATGACCATTCTAAATAGAATATGAGTGCATCTAAGTGAGGTTTGTCCTACTTTTGGGAACTATATTGTTCCAACAAATTTGGTTAACTTTTTTTTGGGGGGGGTGAGAAGGGGTTGAGGGAGAGGGAGAGAGAGAATCCTAAGCAGGTTTGCAGCATAGAGCCCAATGCGGGGCTCAATGTCACACCCTGAGATCATGATCTGAGCTGAAATCAAGAGTCAGATACTTAATGGACTGAACCACCCTGGCACCTCAATTTGGTTGACTTTTGACCAATAATTCTGCGACCATTTCTCTGCCCCATTCTTTCTCTGTTCTTTTTCTTCTGGAGCTCCAATTATATGTATAGTAAACCACTTGATATAATCCCATAATGATTGGGCTGCTTTTCTTTTCTCTTCTCCCTTTCTGCTTTCAGATTGGATACTTTTTATTGATCTGTCTTCACGTTAACTGATGCTTCTGTCATTTTTAATTTTCTAGGCTTATTTTAAAAAGTTTTTATATCAGATGATACATTTTCCAATTCTAGAGTTTCTCTGATTGTGTTTTTATTCTTTAAGATTTATTTTATTTTATTTTTATTTATTCACAAGAGACACGGAGAGAGAGACACACACACACAGGCAGAGAGAGAAGCAGACTCCCTGCAGGGAGTCCAACATGGGACTCGATCCTAGGATCCCGGGGTCACACCTTGAGCAGAAGGCAGATGCTCAACCGCTGAGTTACCCGTGTCCCTGTTTTTACTATTTTTATTTCTCTGCTGATTCCCTGTTTATGACTCTAACTCACTTTAAGTCTGTGAGGATATTTTAAATAGTTGCTTCAAGTCCTTGTGCATGATTCTCAACATCTGGGTTACCTCAAGGTCAGATTCTATTTCTGTTGTTTTGGTGTGTTTGTTTGTTTGACTATGGGTCATATTGTTCTGAGTTATGCATATGTAGTAACTTTTTATTGTAAGCTGGACATTGTGAACAAAATGTTGCATGGATTCTCTCATCCCTTCAAAAGGTGCTGGGGTTTGTTCTGGTGGACTTTTAAATTAGTTTTAGATCTTTTGGGTCCTCCCATTAGTTTTAATCTCTATTAGAGGAGACCTATTCAGACTTAGTCCTAACATGCTTTTGCTCTTAGTTCTATCATATTCCACTTATTTTAGGGAGTGGTACAAATTAATAATGTATGGAGTTTTCTGGGCATCTGTGAAATGTCCTAAGTATACGGTGAGAGCTCTGACTAGCCAGATGGCCAGTGTGTCTCAGTAGGGGTATGACTCTAATATCACAAGTCCACTCTTGACTCTGCCGCAAAAGGTCATTGCGTCACTGGGTCTCACCCATGCTTGTCTGCCTGGCCCTCAGCCAGTGAATGCCCACCAAACTTATGGGGCTGTCCCATCCTCAGCTGGTCCTTCTCAGATTACATACCCTGCAGGTTCTATTTCAGTGGCCTAGAATAATTTCTACTGCATCACCTCTCTAAGCCACCATACCACCTGGGTTCTACTTTCCAACTGCACAGTAAGAAAAATATACAGACCAATGGGGAGGGTGATAGGCTCACTTCCCTCATTTTTTTCCTCCCATGGAACATAGGCATGCACTCTCTGTTGTTTAACAGAATAATTGTCTCATATATCTTGTCTTTTTATAGTTGTCCTCAGTAAGATGCTAGACTACTGTCATTCAACATGTCATGGAATGAAGTGGAGTTCTCATTTAATTTTCATAATATTTAATATTTAAATAAATTCTGAACCAACAATTCCCAGATGTAGTATAGGGGGAAAAAGTTAGATGGGATGAAAATATAGTTTACAAAAGTCATGTGTAACTTTTAGGTACCATATCATAGAATAGAATACACTCTGGTTTTGGTGAGAAAAAGATGCTATTATGCAAATTTTAATATTCAAACTCTACAAAAGGAGAGAAAACTGAGAAAATTGTGTCTGAGTAAGAAAAAGTCTACTAATTTAGAGTCACATACTTTAGTCAATAAAAAGGTGTTGCTCTGCAATTCACGGTGGCAGGTGGCATCCTTCCAGTACTGCTCAGTCATGTCTGATTTAAGTCAACTTCTTTAGGCCCTAATCTAGAGATTTACACTAACTCAATTGTCAGGAGGTGAGTCAGAGTCAAAAATTACCTTAGATTATTATATATGCATATGTCTCTTATCTAGGTGCAGATATCTCCAAGATAATCTTTCATTCAGAAGAGAGTAGACACACACACATATACACATGTACATATATAAGATATGCACATATATTTTCATATATATGATTATATTATTTATACATGATTTTATGAGATCACAGATGATATAGTTTGATTGCATAAAATATAGTTCAATTACATACAATTTTCTATTGTTCTATATAATACATACAATAAAATGAGAGGTGGGCAGGTACAGGTTGAGGTGGCACAGAAGAGTAGAGAAAGTGAAGATTAAGAAAACTTGATTTATATTTCTGGTCCTGATATTGTGTGAGCTTATTCAAGTTGATCAACTTATATAGAAAGTGTTTCAGAGATGATAATTGTTTTGGGCAACCATTTTGGACTCAAACATTAAGTATTCAGAATTTATATGCTAAATATTTCTAACATTTAAGTCTTATCAGTCTGAATTCTAAATCAGTTACTTTGTGGACTCTAAACAAATTCATGATATCACATCACACCTTTGCTTAAGGCAAGCACTGCTGATATATGACACGGTAAACTATTCATGACTTTTTATTGTTATTACTGAGGTATCCCACCATGCCCTCTTAGGCCTCTCAAATACTAAAATAAAATATATTCACTCCAAAGTATTATACAGAGAATCACCCTAGGCTCTTTAGTAATGCAGTGTTTTTGGCAAGGGCCACCAACAGACTGGAAATAACATGTGAAGTGAAGCCTGCAGAAGTTCCCATCAGTGACTGACATCGCTTCTGTGCACTGTTCCCTGTTCTCATTTATTAATTACCAGCAACCACAAAACACCACCAAATCACAGAGATTATTATTAGAAGATCAAAAACACTTCTAGGTCATAAACATTCAAAAGGTAAGGATCCATGTTAGATAATCTTTTGAATAGTCAGGAAATCTCCATGTACCCAGTCATGAGTTGTAATGATTCTCTTATACATTCTGGGGGAAAGGAGATTAATGATACAAAGGTTCAGTCTCTAGGATTTCTGTGGAATGGTACCAGTCATTTTATAATGAAATACATGGTTCCAAGTGTAAAGGTTGACTTTATGGCTTGAATGTACTCACCTTCACACACTGGCTGCAATCCTGACCACGAGCCATTGAGCAAACATGTACGCTCAGGAGAGCCCCTCAGCTGGTAACCCATTTCACAGGAGAAGCGCAGAAGGCTCTTGGTCTTGAGTTCATCTCCAAGCCGGGACCCATGTGCTGGGGTCCCAGGATCACCACAAAATCCAGGATCATTTCCTACGGAACACAAACACAGATGGCAAAACACAGTGTTGTTAGACTCCTTTATAACAGAGCTCTTATATTTAAAGAGAAAGAAGAGTTATTTATTTATTTATTAGGATTAATTATTTATTTGAGAGAGAATGCATGAGCATGTGAGGGGGGGTTGCAGAGGGAGAGAATCCTCAAGCAGACTCCCCACTGAGGGCAGAGCCCCATGTGGGGCCCCTGGTGGGGCTCAACCCCAAGACCCACGAGATCATGACCTGAAGAGAAACCAAGAGTCAGCCTCTAGACCAACTAAGCCACCGAGGAATGACATGAAAAGTCATTTAAATATGTTCCAGTCATACGGCATTCTGGAAATCTCACGAGAAAGACTCTATCGGAGCACAAAGGTGAAAAACGTGAAGAAAGTGTTCCTGTACAACTAAACACAAACTAGCTTATCAAAATATGCCTATGACAAAAGTTGGTGTTCTCTAATGAAGACAGGGTTTGTCCACTGGATGTGTCAGTGTGGATGAAAAAAGGGAAACGGGGTCAAAGTGCACTGGGCAATAAACAGTCAAGGGAGAGGTCTGATTCTTCTCAACTGTGTCCAGAGTTGCTGACTCACTGAGGTTTGTTTATTTAAGAACTATCCGTGAAAGAATGAAGACGTTTCATTTTTTTCGAAGGGTGTCATTGTAATTGCCAGTTAGAGACAGGAGTGAGGCAGAAGAATCGAGAGGAAGCGCAGACGAGGAATCAAGAAGGAGCGGGGACAGACGGAGTGAGGGTAGGCAGGCCCCCTGGCCAGGGCGATGAGGAACTCCCACGTCTCCCACAGGGGGGATGTGAAGTGACTGGGCCTCGAGGGGATTGATGAAGACGAGGGCGACCACGTGGAACCCCGGCCTCCGTGGCAGGACATGGAGTCAGGCCGGGGAACGGCAGGCGGTGCCACTCCCCACGCCCCACGGGTCCAGCCAGTGCCTGGTTCCTCACCTGTACAGTGGGGCAGCGTCCCACTCCAGTGACTGTCCTCTTGACAGACTCTAGTGCTGTTGCCGACAAGGTCCCGGCTCCCTTTGCAGGCGTAGTGAACCACGGCCCCATACGTAAACAGCTCTCCAGTCAGGACGGCGTTGGCAGGAACCCCCGGGTGGCCACACGATATGGCTGAGGGAAAAGGTAGCGTGAATGGGCACATCAGGCCCGTGGAATGCTTCAGCTTGGCAGGTCTCCACACGGACACCCCTGCTGCCGAGAAGCCGCTAAAGACACGGGCAGATTATCGCAGCACCCTACAAATAACAGACACCACTTTCCAGGTGACACCCCCCCACCTCAAGTATTCATATGGTGCCGAGGACAAGAAATTGATCTGTCAGTGAAGTTTGTCTCGGTTTTGTTCTCTCTTGAGGTGTTTCTGTTTAAGACAGAAATTCCCAGCTAGGCTTTCAAAGAGAAAGTCACCAAAAAAAAAAAAAAAACAAAACAAAGAAAAAGTCACTCTATCTACGTTTCCCCCATCTGTCCTTAACTGAAGTCTAAAAAAGTAGTAGTATACAATAAAAAGTCAGAGATTACACAGATTCATTAAACTATTGTTAAAATGACAATCATATACTCGCGTGGCTCAAAACTCTCTCATATCTGCTTACTCTTCCAGTTCATGGATCTACAATGAACCTTCCAACAAGTTTTCCTTGAACAGGTGGCAGTTTAATATGTTTAAGTAATGATAATAACAAATTAGTGGTTAATTTTCCTCAAGGAATCGTAAAATAATCTCAGCATTCCCATTCGTTTCTTTAGAATTTTGCCAAACTGGGCCTATAATCTATTCCTAAATTATCTTTCAAAAAGGACAGTTCTGGGATCCAGATTAGTGTAGACTGGTGAAGATTCATCCCTCCTTTTCCGTAATGTCTCAATTTAGAGTTAACAGTGGACGAGTCTTGGGCTACGTGCAAAGAGCTGACTGCACTCAGGCTACCGACAAATTATTCAAAGGTCACTGATTTAACAGCCTAGGGTGTCCGTTAGATCCCAGGCAACCTCAAAGCGATCTCATCCAGGGAGGCAGGTTTAAAAGGTGGAAAGGCACTGAGCGTCCCCGTGAGCCGCGCCAGCCCTTTTATTGATCCCGTCTCCCACTGGCATGTGTTCCTTGGTGAGCAAGATTTTATCTACACAGAGTCCTTAAAGGAAGCTGATTAGAGCCAGACCGGTAAACGGTTGGTCATCATCAGTTCCAGGTGAAACTCAGAGAGAAAGAGAAAAAAAAAAAAATCAGTGAGACCCTAACAGCAAAACCAGAGATGAAGCCTGGCTGCTGCGAGCGGGGACGAGCCGACGGCAGCCGCGGGGTAATTCCAACTGGTAAGGACAACAAGTGGTGGGACTGGGCCCCTGGGAGCGGGAGCCTCTTCCGACCTGGTTCCCGGGGATCTGGAGCTTGCTGGCATCATTACCAAAACTAATGGAAGTCTCCCATCGGCCAGGGACGCCGCAAAGGAAATGTTTGGGGAGACAAAGAGAGAAAAACTAATTTCTCTGAAAAATCCCCATGTGTGAAGGCCTAGAAAACCAGAAAGCAGATAAAATTTGATGAAGACTCTAATACATCCACAGATGCACTCTGGGGGCGCATGAGGCTGTGCCTTTGTTTTTGAGAGGAGTCACTCTTTCTCCACAGAAATTAATTACGTTGTTAGGATTATAATTTGAGACAAGTTTCCATCTCGACTGGGAGGAGTTACAAGGGCCCCTGAATCACAGGGAAAAAAACAAAAAATTCTCCGGGACTAATTTATCCTGAAAATGCAACAGAAACGCCGTAATTGTTAAGACGTAAGACAGATGATTTCAGTAAATTCAATTTAAATTTGTTTCAGTAAATTCAATTAAAAGCGTCACTGTCATCTCCCACATTCTTCACGCACACGGAAGGAAAGCAAAGACGGTGACGTGTGGATTTTAAGGACTGTTTTGCTTCTGAGTGACTTTGAGGAGGCCGAGGAGGGTCGCCCCTTCCCTGGGGGTCAGGCTGTGGTAACAGGGTGAGGTCTTTGAGCTAAAGGACCGTATCGTCTTGCACGTTAAAAGAAGGCAAGACCATGGCTATTTGGAGAGACGCGCGTTTTTGCTCATCTGCGTGGTCTGCAATACGGATCGTGCTCTGAGGGGCGGCCGTCGTGCCCAGATTAGGGCCCGACTCTCCAGGCCAATCTGCCCTCGTGTCATAGAACCATACGAGTCGGGAGGAAGAGGCTCTCGAGATACTATCGTTAGTATCATATGGATTCTGGGGACGAGGGCAGCTCGGGAGGCGTCCCTACTCATGAGGTCCCTTGGGGGACGCCACCCCTGGCCCCAGACGCCCGGCCATCAGAGAGGGTCCCCACAGCGCAGCCCTTGGCCGGTACTTCTGAGTCTGAGTGCAGACGCAGCGAAGGAGGGGGATGCCGGGCGTGCAGGCCCCGGGCCCCGTGTCTGGGGCGTGCAGGGGACGCGTGGCTGCCAGGTCGGGGGAGAAGGTGACCAGCAGCACCGAGCAGAGGCCAACACAGGGGTGCACGCGCCGCCCGGCACACGGGGTCCGTTTGTCTCCAACGCAGGCGTGAGAGCCGCCGTGTCCCCTGTCCCCTCCCGACCCCTAACCCGGTCGGAGCTCTGTTTTGTGATTCCGGACGGGCCGGTAAAGATACCGTGTAACTCACACGATTGTAGGGACTTGAACTCTGCGGTGGTTGTTCTGTTGCTGGTGTTACGGGCTCTGGGCCAAGAGGCCGAAATAGCCCTCACTTACCCAAACACTTGGGCAGAGAGCGATCCCATAGGCCGTTGGCCATGCAGGTTAGGGCGGACGATCCCAGCAAGTAAAACCCCTTCTTGCAATGATACATGACGCTCGTCCCATATTCAAAGCTCTCGGGGAAATTCTGTTGCCCGTGACGAATGGCGTTTTCCACAAAGCCTGGATCCGAGCAGTTCACCACTAGGGGAGGGAAAAGAACGTAGCATCGTTTAGACACAGTCATAACCAGGAGGGCCTGCTCCATGTCCCGTCGGAAAGTGCGTGAGATGAGGACGTGGCCGCGGCGGCCCCACGAGCCTGGGCTCCCCCGACGCCGTCCGCTTACTGCGTCGTGGCCGCGCTGCCAACACCGCCAGGCAGTGCACCTGCCGCTGCGCGAGCCTGGCGGCCTGACGCTAACTTCCTTCGTTTCCTAATAACCGACCTCCATGCAGCGTCCAAAGACGGTTTTCTTGGTTAGGTTTGTGTGGGGGAAATGTTAAGATGGAACCCGCCGATGTCGGGTGCATTTGGGTATTTGTACCGGGGTGCAGTATTTCCACTGCCCGCGGCACAGTAGAGTCCCCGCCCCCACCCACGTGCACTAATTAAGGCCCCAGGACGGCCCGAAGCCACGTCTGCTGTCCACCCCATGCAAATAAAAATGCCAACTGTCCCATCAACAGTTGATAGAAATGTAGCTGAAGGCAGCCTCTGATGCCGGCCTCCTCGGCAGCACCAGCCCGCAGGGACACAGCCGGACTCGGGGTGCTCTGGGGGTGCAGGGGGTGCAGGGGGTGCAGGGGGTGCAGCACGATGCTTCCACAGGTGCCAGGAGAGGAAAGAGACCTGATGCACCCGCGCACTGGTGCGTGGTGAGCTGCAGGCAAAGCGGCGACTCTCCAGATATTTCTGGCTCACGGGGGGGCCGCTCAGCTGGTTCAGCTCAGTCCCCCCCTCCGAGAGCGTGACCTCCTCCCTCCTCGGACTGCAGGGAAGGGGTGGGGCACAGCAGAGGATACGGGGATCCCTTCAGTGCTGGAAAATCCTGTTCTGTGCTTCTGTGCTTCTCAGGGCAACCCCGAGCTTACAGAAGGAAGACACAAGTTCTTTTGAGCCAACAATGAAAGTGTTTCCAGAGCCCAGGCAGGTCACTGTGAGGCTCGGGACGCGTCCCACCCACAGTAAAACTACAGCCGAGCCATGAGCAGCAGCAGGAACCGCCCACCTGGAGGACGGTGCACAACTTGGCGGATGAACCACCTGTGTGACCCGGAAGACAGCTGCACAGGTGCATCCTGCATTCAGAGTGCGAGTCCCCAAGGGTCGCATGTCCGCGTGTGCCTATGTGCCCTCGGGGCTCGGTCCATGGCACAGCATCGGTCTTGTCCCGTGAGGGTAGGGGCAGCCCAGGCAGCCGGCCGGGGTGGGGGGACCAGGCCCCGAGCCCCTCCACCGGGACAGGGCCCCACGATGCCCTGTGCAGCCCATGTCAGCGCTGCAGCTGAGCTCTAGCCTCCTTCCTGTCCTCAGGGGGTTGGCCCCACTCGCCTTCCTACCTGTCGGTGGGGTGGGCTGGGAGACAGGAAGCGGATGAGGCCAGGGCCATCTCGGCTTGGGAGCTGGGAAGAAGGATCCAGCCGGGGCGAGGACACAAAGAAGAGAGAGGCCCGGGAGGGAGGGCTGCAGGAGGAGTGAGATCCAGCTGCACCCCTGTCTGCAGGCCGGGGAGGCGAGGCCGCAGTCCGCCCGAGGAGGAGGAGGAGACTTTGGGACACCTGAGTCCATGCCACCTGCTCCGAAATACCAGGCTGTGACCTCTGGGGGCACCCCTGCCCGGCATTGGAGACACGAAGGCCCTGGGATCACCGGCAGCGCCCTGGGGTTTCAGGTTGCGTGGAATCACCTGGAGAGGACACTGGCGCGCTGGGTCCCAGGCACGGCCCCATCCCCTCGTGGTCCGGCACCCTTAAGTTAGTACAAATGCGTGAGCCTCAACGGGGAAAACGGAATTGCTCCTTATGTGGGAAGAGTTACGCCCACATGCACCCCAAGTCTGCCCGTTATCTTTTCGCCTTTCCAGTCTTTTCTTTTTTAATTTATTTTTTATTGGCGTTCGATTTGCCAACATACAGCATAACACCCAGTGCCTTTCCAGTCTTGTCCTGTCGCATCAGCCCTGAGCTGCCGGAGCCAGATGCAGCTCCCTGCATTCCTTCCTCGATATTTGGAGGCTCCGCTAGGAGAGCCCGCTATGCTCTGCTGGGGCTGCAACAACTTGGTCCAGCAGAGGCCTGGACGGCACCTGCTAGGCACCCGGGGGTGGCAGGCGGGTGGGTGGGCACGGACGCAGGCGTCTCCGTGTGGAGCCTCCTTGGCCCAGGACCCGGCCACCCTCACCTGCCTGCCATTTGCTTTGACGTGGATGGACCTGGAGGGTATGATGCTGAGTGAAGTAAGTCAGTTGGAGAAGGACAGACATTATGTGGTCTCATTCATTTGGGGAATATAAGAAATAGTGAAAGGGAATAAAGGGGAAAGGAGAAAAAAATGAGTGGGAAATATCAGAAAGGGAGACAGACCATGAGAGACTCCTAACTCTGGGAAATGAACTAGGGGTGGGGGAAGGGGAGGTGGGTGGGGGGTGGCAGTGAATGGGTGACGGGCACTGAGGGGGGCACTTGACGGGATGAGCACTGGGTGCTATGCTATATGTTGGCAAACTGAACACCAATAAAAAATTAATTTATAAAAAAAAGAAAAGTGATTTTTAAATATTTTTTTTAATGGAGGGTCTTTACAAGTTATAATCCCTTACAGGTAAATTTTGAGTAGCAGTTGACTTGCTGAATTACCCAAACAAGTCAGACTTGAGCTTCAAACGTGTCAGGGACAGTCATTATTTCAGGATGATGTTTAGTTTTAAAGCCGCAAAAAAGCGACCATGCCCAAATTATGTAGCAATGGCATGGGGAGCATGGGAGCCTTAGTTCTGAGGATAGACTGGGCACATGTTCAAAGCTTAATCCAGGTTTCAAAAAGGACCATGTGCCACGTATCACCCTATAGCTCTAGCATCTGCCTCACTCGGGAACATGGAGGTACACCGAGCATTGAACGTATAATTGGTGCACAACATTGGAATGTAAAACTATGACTCTGTTTCTCCATTTTTATCAAGAATTATTTAAAGTCACCAAATCGCACACAAACTGGCAACTATATAATCCTTATTCCTTATCATTTTTTTCCCTGACCTTTCACTTCTACAAAAATTCCTCAGTGTAGTTTAGCTCCTAAGATTTAAAGAAAATTGTTCTAATAAGAATTCTGAATGGACTGACAAGCATGGTGGCCACAGGACTTCCTGACTGCCCTTCACACTAGGGGCTCACTGAGGAATCAAGGCTGGAGGTAAAAGACCCCTTTCTCTCAATGAGCACCGTCCATGCAACACACGGAATGAGTCTGGACTCTCCATTCAGTCTACTGAGGAAGGCAGAAGGATGCTCAGGGTAGCCCTGTTGACCTCCGCCTGCCACGTCCTGTGGTTTCAATGCTCTAGGATCAAAAGAAGGAGGAAAAGAAGGAGAAAGGACAGAGGCCTCGGGGGGAAGACCTGAAGACCTGTCTCCTATTTTCTTGATTTTTTTTCTGAAAAATCTGTGTTTCTATATCTCTTTGGTCTTTACTCCTGCTTCTCCCATTTTCTTTTATAGCTCATAAAAACCTACCATGAGCAAGAAAATAAGAAAATGATACTTCATAAGCTAAGAATAGCCAATTTAAATTCGGTGATGCTGGGAAAAAGGAATAAGAAGCAGTTCACTACATTTTTTTAAAACATTCTCATGATTGGTTAGAGTTCCATGTAGCATGCTTTTAAATTGTTTTCAACAGGGGCGCCTGGGTGGCTCAGGAGGTTGAGCGTCCGACTCTTGGTTTCAGCTCAGGTCTTGATCTCAAGGTCCTGGGATGCAGCTCCGTGTTCGGCTCCACACTCCACGTGGAGTCTGCTTGGGGATTCCCTCTCTCCCTCTCTGTCCCTCCCTCTTTCTCTCTTTCATTCAAATAAGTAAATGAATGAATGAATGAATGAATAAATAAATAAATAAATAAATTTAGAAAAATAAAATGTTTTCAACAGAAAGAATTACACAATGTTTAGAGAACAACAATAACTATGCGGTATTCAGTGTGTTGCATAGAATGAACACTTTTGGACGTTTTTACTAACTGGTTGAATAAAAATTTTTAAAATGGGATTACTGATGGAAAAGAAAAGCAGAAAAGAACAATAGCAATTTATGACTGTTTTTCAAGTATATGAAAGTTACATTTTCATTTTTTATCAATACCTGATAAAGATGAAGTAAGCTTTAGCTTCAATTCAGATATACAGGTTTGATAGAAGATAAACACTCTAATTAATTATGGTGGATTATAATTGATTACCGGACTTTCCTGAGCAAACAATAAATTTTGGAGGCATTAGACGTGGTGGGGAGGACTGCGGACTGTGTGCCAGGCACTTTGTGAAGAATTTCACAAGCATTGGATGGTCTAGAACTCCATAGACATGTGAGGAGGGTTCGCTTCCTTGGGTGTGCACGTAAGGAAGCTGATGTGAAGGAGCTCTGACCATAGACCCTGCACTGGGTTACACACGACGAGTGAGTGGAGAGACCGGGCATACAGCGTGGCACCCGCCCCGAGCAACACTGTGCCACACGCTGAAAAACCCGAAGGGTAGACCTCAACTCCCTTCTGCCCCCTGGGAAATACTCTTCAAGTAGGGATCTAAGGACAGCTTCTGGGAGCCGCCCGCCCCAACTCTTCCCTGCTCTTGGCAAGAGCCTGCTATTCAATTCCGGGCTCCCCCCAGCGTTCAGTAGCTACTCCTGGCTGCCCTTTATCCATAGAAACGCCTAAGACTTGTGTTCAGTAAAGCCACAAACACATAATTGGTTCTTAACATTTCCCTTACTTTGAAAACTGTATCATTTAAAATTTTGGATAATATGAGACAATATGATATGATACAACAATATCATAATATGTATGATTTTTGTAGACATATAAGTGCCACCATATGCATAGTGGTCCTTTAGGAATTTTTTTATTGTTTCCTCTTTTTTTTTATTCCTCTCTAACCATAACAGAAACGTCAGTAACCCCATTATTTTCTTAATTTTATCATAGTGTATGTAATCACATTGGAACATATATTTTATGTCTCTTGAAGTTAAATACCCAATCTTACAGAACTACGGGTAAGAAAGGAAAAAAGTCTAAGGCTTGTATGTAACACAAAAATCATTACACTAAGAAAGGAAACAGGAACTGAATTATCCTAAAATTTGTCAGACTTGGTTTTCTCACTGGACTGATGGAGCCTTTGAGCTTAATGACACGTTTTGGAACTTAGGAAATGAAGAGGGATGCCTGGGGGGCTCAGTGGTTGAGCGTCTGCCTTTGGCTCAGGGCATGACCCTGGGGTCTTGGGATCGAGTCCCACATCGGGCTCCCTGCGAGGAGCCTGCTTCTCCCTCTGCCTGGGTCTCTGCCTCCCTCTCTGTGTCTCTCATGAATAAATGAATAAAATCTTTTTAAAAAAGGAAATGAAGAGTCAGAGAAAGCTTTTATACAGAATCATGGGCCTCTAGGACGGTGAGCATAATCTGGTTCTTAAAATAGATGTGAGACACTTGTTTCCCTTCCTTCTCATGAAATCTGCAAGCACATCATCTATTATATATTTCTTCCGGAAAGATGTAACTACTAACAGAAAACATACCTTCTTTAACTTTCTAACCATGTTTGCAAAGACAGTGTTAGCAAGCTGTATAGCTAGTGTCCCGGGTGGGAGCTTTCTGATTGATCACGGATGCCGCAGGCTCGGCAGAGCTTCCTGTTAAGGGCAGAGTCTGAGAATAGCGAGGTGGCCCCAGGGTGGAGACAGACTGTAGAAGCCTCTCTGTAATCTGGCCTCCCTTCAGATTTATTGGGCGTTCAGTTCCAAAATTCAGGGTGGAGTTTCTCTTTCACATCATGAATGAACTAAACGTTGCAGGACTACCCCAAATCCCACGATTCATTGACCTACCTGAATCAGACATTTGACAATCAGATATTATCAAGAACTTGGTAGAAGAAGTCAAGCACAAGAGTACGCCTGCATGAGATACGACATCCTAAAACTCATGTGGAATTATTCACGTAAGATAGGAATCGGGTTGTATTGCGGTAGACAGTAGGAATCCAACAATTTTGTTTAAAAAGTAGCTATATTTTTGTTACCTTCAACTTTTTGAGTTTTATGCCATATTTTTTTCCTAAGGCTTCACCACCTTTATGAGCCTGTCCTTTTTGAGACCATGCTTCTCCTGGTTTTATAATAAACATGCAAATCCTGTGCCCTAGATCATATCTCTTAGATCATAAATGAAGAAAACAAAGCAATAGGGAGAAGAATCAGGGAGCAAAGACACCTTGGAGACGTTCTTCTCACTCAATCCCACCAGGACTGCCTCTGCCAACCATCTCCCCCTTCATCACATGTACTGGTCGCAAAAGACTTGACAGTGGAGCACAGATGTAAAGGTTCTACCCTGTAAAAGGCAGGGCCCAGAGAGTGAGAGGACAAGCCACGGAGTGGGAGAAAACATTAGCAAAGGAGGTACCTACCAGAGGGCTGTTAATCCAAAATATACAAAGAACTCTTAAAACTCAACAGTAAGACAGCAAGCAACCCAAACACAGACTGGACCGCAGACCTGAACAGACACCTCAGCAGGGGGGATACACAGCTGGCAAGTGAGCACACGGAAGTGCCCCACGTCCCATGTCATCAGGGAAATGCAAATTGAGACAACGAGGAGAGGCACTGCACACCCACGACAACGGCCCAAATCCAGGACACTGACAACACCCAGCGCTGGCAAGGATGCAGGGCAAGAGGGACTCTCACCCATCGCTGGTGGGAGTGCAAAATGGTGCAGCTACCTTGGAAGACGGTTGGTGATTTCTCACAAAATTAGACGCGCTCTTTCCACACAATCCAGCAGTCATGCTCCTTGGTATTTACCCAAAGGAGCTGGAAACTCACGTCCACACAAAAACCTCTATTTACCAAAACTTGAAGCAACGAAGATGCCCTTCAGCAGGTGATGGATAAATAATGGGTGGCCCATCCAGACCGTGGAATGTCATTCAGCACAAGAAATAGATGAGCTACCAAGCCATCAAGATACGTGGAGCCTCCAGGGCATATTGCTAAGTGAAAGAAGCCAGTCTTAAAAGGCTCTATCCAGGATAATTTCAAATATATGACCTTCTAGAAAAGGCATAACTATAGAGACAGTAAAAAAGATCAGTAGTTGCCAGGGGCTGGTTGGGGATAGAGAAATAGACAGGTGGAGTAACGGGGATTTTTAGGTAGTGAGGCTATGTTGCATGATACTCTCAGGGTTCATGCATCTCATTACGAAAACTGGTCCAAACCCATAGAATGAACCACACCAAGAGTGACCCTGATGTAGACTTTGGGCCCAGAGTGATGAAGATGTGTCCATGTGGGTTCACCAACTGTAGCAAATGCGCCGTCCGGTGGGGATGCTGACAGTGGGGGAGGCTGTGCCTGTGTGCGGGGAGGGGGTACATGGGAAATCTGTTTCTTCTGCTCAATTCTTCTATAAACCTAAAACATTGCTTGTCTATGCTCTGAAAAATGAAGTCTGCTAAAATATTAAGTAGATTCATATTTTTTGAGAAATGGGAAAAACGTAAGAAAACGCAAAATTACTACTGAAGAGGTTGAGTCTCTTTCCTTTTTTTTCGTGCATTTCTTTAAAAATTGCCATATAGAAAAAAATAATAAAAAAATTGCCATATAGGTTTAAGCTTTTAGCCTGCATTTTCCCAGCACTGCGCTGTGCCAGAGGCGTCTAAAGGACCTAGCGCAGCACCTAAACCCTGAAAACCATGAATAAGTGATAGCACTTAATGTCTGCTCCTTTTCCTTGGTATAAATTAGAGGAACATGGGATATAGGTCCCAAAAATGGTTTGTTAATGAAAAGCCCACGATTTTGAGTTCATTCCGTCTCTCGTCCAACAAGAATGTGTTCTGCGTCAAGTGGACAATGTCTCCGCGGCTGTGGGGGACAATCTCCCGACCTCGTTAGCTGCCCCCACCCCGTCCTCTTCACTGTCTCTACTTAAAGGCAGGGATTACTTTACTGATCTCTGTACTGGGCGTAGCATTCTGAATCCAGCATGTGCTTAATAACTGTGACATTAGGAGGAGCGGGAGGGCGTTGGGGAGCAACCTAGGGTGCTCTGGTGCACCTAAGCCATCAGCGCACGCTTCTGCTGTACCCCCGCGTGCAGATGAATCGGATCCAAGTTCACGGGCATTCATTTTTAGTCGTGGTTTCAGCTGTGCTGTGTTTTTCCTGTCATACAGGTGGAGAAAACAGTTTGATCTTTTTCTAGATCGCTACAGCCCCACGAACACGTAGCAGACGCTCATAGCTGTGTCTTTCCGCAGCTGCTCGTGTCCTCACCCCTTCCTGCAGATAAGTGTGCCTCATGCTTTCCTGTGAGAGCTGAGGGTCATCCTTCCAGCTAAGTTTAGCGCAGCGTCCCATAAACGTTTAGGGCATCCCAAAATATCCTGATAGTCAGTGCAGAGAGGTGAGACGCAGAAGCCAGCTTTCTGGGCAGGTACATGCATTCAAAGGTGTCCCCTAACTGCTTCCCTTCACCCTGGTCCGTGGCTCATACAATAACAACAACGTTAAAAGGGAAACTTGTTAGTTTTGGTGCTGAGCAGACCACCACGCTGCTAGGAGGCCAGCAGGGCTCTTCTGCAAGAAACTCAGTGAGCAAGTGCATCCCGCACCCGACGCCTGACCACGCCACAGCCTGCAACCTGCTTTCTGGGGAGGGTGAGAACAAGGGCACCAACAAGACCTTCTCTTGCTGACAAGACACTGAAATAGGGTGAATCTAATACTAGTGTTTAGAGGGGAAGTGGAATTAGAAGACCTCGCACTCCCATAGAGACTTGTACCAGAACTCCACAGTTGTTAGCCCAAGTTCACATAACTTTCAAAGATTGTTATTGTCTCATTTGGATGTAGCCTCCTTGGGAGCCTCATGGGAAGGTGGGTGATTGTCGGCGGGAAGCGGGAAGCAAGCTCATTACCATATCTGCCATAAAAACCCCTTCACCTTCACACTGTAAAGTACGATTCACCTTCAGTGAATAAGGTGTTTTAATGGAAACCAACTGAAGCAGAACCTTAAATATCATGAGCTCAAACATCTAGAAATACAAAAGTTCCAAAACAGCATTTTCTTGAAAATGCAGGCTAAAAGCTTAGATCTATATGGCAATTTTTAAAGAAATGCATGGAAAAAACAAAAACAAAAACAAGGAGAGAGATTCAAAAGCAATCGAAACTTCTTAAATGCAGCCGTAGGTCTAGAAGCTCCAAGTCCAAAGATGTTGTGTGGATGAGGGAGTGGATAGAGACAGAGAGATGGGAGAGAGCCCGACCTTACCTAGGGTCCTAGACTGTTGTGTTTGAACACCTGGCTAGTACTCAGCAAAAGCCACGGAGGGAGTTGTGCTTTATTCTCACAATTATCTGCCCCCCCCATCCCGAGGAGGGAAAGCGTTTGCAGCGTCCTGTGCCTTGGCATGAAGCACCACGCCCACGGGTGCCTCGGGGTGTTAATCGGCCCGCCGCCCCACCACTAGGGCCCATGCCCAGAGCCTCTCCTACCTCTGCAGGTGGGCAGGGCGCTGCTCCACTGGCCGTTGCTCCGACACTGGGCTCGGGAGGCTCCCTGCAGCAGGTACCCCGTGTTGCAGGTGAAGTTCACGACGTCGTTCAGATTGAACTCACTGCCGTTGGTGAATCCGTGGGCGGGGTTCCCAGGGTGGCCACACGTGATGGCTGCGGGGGGAGACAGGCCCTCGTCAGCGTCAGAAAATACCCGGGCGTCACCCTCCCTTGGGATTCTCATCAATAGACATATGAGCCTGTCAGACGTGTGGGTGGAGAGACTCGAGGCTGTCAGATACGTCACAAGTCGCATGTGTATTTGGAAGGTGAGAAAGAACCGTGAGGTGATCCACCAGTTTTAACTATCATCGCGGGAAATGGCCAACACTGGCGAATGCACTTTCTTCAGAATAATAATTATTCTCACATCACAACAGAACACCAAATAACTCCATAAAAACGCGGTGAGAAACAAGGGGGTGCTAAAATTCTTATATCAATTATGAATTTTGATTATTCTCCCCTTAGAACACACCAGGCAATTTGGTGAATCCCTTGTTTTGAGACGCTATAGGGACTTGGCTGATCATTTAAATTGCGTATGCATACGTTATCCCAATATCAATTTAAACATCATGAAACTAGCAAGAACTATGTGTGCCTAGACAGTATTTTCTTCGACAATCCCTGTTGTACAATCTTTTGAAATGTAATGAACTGCCATTAATGTCATGCCCTAAATAACAGCAATACAAATCCCAAAGATATCCTTCAGTGGCCCTTTCCAAAGAAACACATTACAGTCATGAAAATAGTGTTTTCCTCCTCATTTATCTTGTCAACAGCTCTTTCTTCTAAGCAAAGCTTTCACCCCTGAACTCTGCACGTTTACCACTGCACCAGCCCAGATAATACCTGTCATTATCCCAGAGCTATAGCCACATTTCCTTTGTTTAATTCAAGGGAAAATAAAGAATATACTAGTGCAAGGAAGCCAACTGGCTTAAAACAAAATTTTGCGATAGAGTATGAGAGGTCTTCTAAAACTACGGGTCAATATCTATCTTGGATGGTTTAACACTTGAGGACAATCATTATATATGGTTTTACCTCTTCTGTGAGGGGAAGAACTGCTTACAAAACTCTATTCTAGATGAAACGATGACAAAAATACAAAACAATACCGAGGATCGGGGCATGAGGCTATTCTGGGGACTCTGCAAAGCCAACCCGCAGACTCAGACTCAGCATCTTTTCCCTCCTATAATTAGGTTCTGTTTCCACCTTGTTGAACCTGTGATGGCATCGGGAACATGAGTGCATGACATCACTTGTCCAGGGACCTGTCTGAGATGAGTTAAGGAGCACATGAAGTGTGGACAGGAGTCTGGAGGCATTGGGGGAAAACAGAATGGGGAGTGGATGGGAGAGAGAAGGGGAGGCCGTGCCCTTAGGGCTCTCGGCACAGCTGGGAACACTCTGAGGCTACCCACGTCTGTGCTAAGGCTTCGCACCAGGAGAAGGTGTGACCAGAGCAAGCACCCGCTGGGGTCGTCCACAGTGTACTTACGGACACAGACCGGGGTCTGTCCGGACCATTTGTGGTCCTGCAAGCATATCCGGACGGAAGTTCCAACCAGCCTGAAACCAGGATTGCACTGATAAACCACAGTGTCCCTGTAACTGAATCCGTCTCCACTGATATGACCGTTCACGATTGGATCCGGGGAACCGCAGTGGCCAGCTACAAACATAAGTAAAACCAATAAGCTCACTTTGGAGAATTTGTCTTGTATAAAAGTACTGCATTCGCACTTCGTTTGCCTTTGCCGTCAAGTGAATAACATCGTCAAGTGCCTGGCTTTTGGGGATTTTTCCCCACTTATATATATTCTTCTTTGATATGGTGTCTTTCTTTGTGACTTGTTTGTTTTTTTTTCTCAAGAATTGTGGGTAACGAGTAATATTTCAGATAATGAAACTGCTAACAAATATGATTGCTAATGCAATTATTGCCCCATGCATTTCTTTGACTTCTTTTTCTTACTGAGATTTTATGTTATTTGTCTTGTTATGGTATTTCCAAATAAAAGCCATAAAAAAGGGAAGAGATGCTCCCGGTTACTACAGAGGTTTCGTAGCCTACTAAGCCTGGAAGGTAAGGAGAAGGATGGTAATATTTCCAGTGTGAGACAGTAGATCACTAAACTCTTTGTGGACTTTCAAAGGCAAGATGAATATCAGAAAATATCAGAAAATGTGCTCCCTTTCAAACCTGTGCATCTGGTTAGGTTTGATGCTGTGACTATCTAGGTGGAAGTGGCCCGTGCTGAGCTGAAAGAGGAGGCTAGCATTCAGGGCAGGGGAGTCCTGAAGACAGAGCGATTTAGGAGAAGCAGGATTAGGGGCGTTAGCTGAGGCCCTGGGGTCCCTGAGCTCGCACATGAGCAGTGTGCAGAGCGGGAAGAGAAAAGGCGGGACGAAGCAATCGGGTAAAGGTTCACACCGAAGGGAGGAGAAAAGCATGGACAGGAAGCCATCTGAACTGAGAAGATGACTACTCGGCGGACGTGGCGCCAGATGAGCTTCAATGACAGGGAGCGTCCACGTGGAGCAGCAAGCAAGGCCGTGTTCAGTTCTGTGTGAGCAGAAGGATGGAGGGGGACGAGGATCCTCGGCTTGGCTCAACGTCAGTCCGGCTCCTGAGCCTCCTCACAGGCCCATCCACGCTCCTTCCTGGAAAATCCAGTTCTAGGAAAACTCTGCTAAGGAGCCCCCACCCTCCATATCTGAGGGGCTCCCCCCACCCATCTGCCAGGTGAGGTCTGCCTTGAGGGAGACCCTGCTCGACCGAGTTAGCCGGAAACCACTCTGCCCTGAAGCTCCCCATTGGAGACCCCCCTCCAGGACTGCACCTGTCCTGGGCTGTCACCCCCACTCCCCATGAAGCATCCAGAGTCCAGCCGCCGCTCTCCCTCCCTGGAAAATCCCACTGCAGTGGCCCTGAGTACAGGCCGCCTTCCCATCCTTATCTAGTGTCCTTGAGCACTTGCTTCCCCCTCTGCAAGCACAGGTGCATGCGGCACAGAGGAACCTTGGGAGGGCGGGCCAGGTGTTTGTCTGTCTCTCCATTCTCCTTTCCACATTCTTCCCTTCCCTTCTGTTCATCCTCCTTCCTCCTCACCTGTCTCCCTTTCCTTCCTCCCTCTCTCCTAATCTCGATCTCTCTCTCTCTCTCATGGAAAGAGTATCTTACTAATCAACACAACATGAAGCGTTAGGAGGACCCGACATGGGACACCTGAGTGTCTCAGCAGTTGAGAGTCTGCCTTCGGCTCAGGGCTTGATCCTGGAGTCCCCGGCTCAAGTCCCACATCAGGCTCCTTGCATGGAGCCTGCTTCTCCCTCTGCCTATGCCTCTGCCTCTTTCTCTGTGTTTCTCATGAATAAATAAATAAAATTTATTTAAAAAAAAAAGGAGGACCTGACATTACAAGCATCCATGTTACACACGCGTTTTGCATAAACAAGAAGAGAAAGGCATCCACCGCCAGTTCCTAAATTACCCACCCAAGCCTCAACGTTTCCATGGGGCGGGAGTGACACAGGCTGGAGCACATGCAGAGTATTTTGCTGTAGACTTCCCTTGGCCATTTACTTCCCAAACAGAGCACACAGCTGTCAACGCTTTACGCAAAGTAGACTACCTCCAAGGTCGAGGAAGTTGCAAGCTGTTCCCATGCAACAATTGGAGTACACTTCACCGTTCTTTCTGGAAGAATTTAAAATAATAATCTATATTTCTGCTGAAGACAGTGTTCAGCAGCTCTGCATTCTCCTGGGTTTTGAGCTAAGTTTATTATCGGCAAGGTGACTTTGCAGAGCGGAGAGGGAGAAAACCAAATCGATGGCGAGGAATCCCTACTTGAACACCGTTTATAAGAGGTCAGGTCAAAAAAAAGTCATGCTGGATTTGGTTGATTCTTTGTTGCCTTGACAGGTTCTTTGCATTTGGGCCAGATCGATTAGGTCGATGCCGACAAGAGGCCAAGTCACCTCCCCGACACCGAGCCTTGATGCACAGGAGGAAGAATGAGCTCCGTGGGCTGGAGAAGGAGCCTCTGAAGCTGTGGATGTTGGCACAGCGTGTGGCCTGGGCTCCACGGCCCTCCCCATCCCAGAGGCTGCCACAGGCACGGTACTGCTGGGCAGGGGGATGGAGCCAATTTCCAATCCCAGTGACAAGGACTAGTAAGATAGCCAGAGGCGGCCCACAGGCTGGGCACAGAGAGCTCACGGAGCCCAGTCACTTGTGACAGGACCACTTGGAGATCTGCTTTCTAGAAACGTGCCCCACAACAACACAACCCGATCTGCAAAGACAGAGTGGGCCACCTACCCCCGGTTGTTGTCCTAGATCATGCCAAGTGCTCTGGGGGTTCCTTCTGGAGCCTGCCACCACTCCAGCAGGAGGGGGCTCGGGGCCCAGACGGCTCGGTGCTGGAGATGGTGCATCGCAGTGGAAAGCCCCCATCGTTTACGCGATCTGCTCAGTCTCATCCTTGATTTGGACAGACACCCCTGGCTAGGCTCACTTTTGAACCTTAATAAACATTTTCTTTTCAATTGAGTTTTCAGTAAGACTGTAGAGTTTGAGGGTGCACTGTCTCTCTCTCTCTCTCTTTTATTTTAATTTCTGTTTTCGGAGATTTGGGCATTTTATTTATTTATTTTTAAAGATTTTATTTATGTATCCATGAGAGACACAGAGAGAGGCAGAGACACAGGCAGAGGGAGAAGCAGGCTCCCTGCAGGGAGCTCCATGCAGGACTCGATCCCGGGGCTCCAGGATCACGCCCTGGGCCGAAGGCAGACGCTCCACCGCTGAGCCACCCGGGCGTCCCAAGGCTGCAGTGTCTTTTGAAAACCTGGCACAAGGCTTCTCCTAGTAGTCAAGGAGATAACCGTATACTTTCAAAATCAAAGGGTTGGCAGCCATGTGTGGAAATAGCAATTCCTAACAGCGACTCTTTCCTGACACCTGGTCATTTCAGTTCTCTGAGGGACTGGCCTTAAATACAAAAAAGAAAAGAGAGGGATGTTTTCCAAAAGTACTTCATTTCTGCTCAGAGCCTCAAGGGGAGAATCAACAGCATCGCCTGTGACTTCCACCTCCTAATTTGAATGCAGACCAGGTGACTTCCCCATCTGAAGCTAAGACAGACCAATCTGATTTTCTCTTCTATGACTTTCCAGCCGTCTGTGGGTTCTTTTTTTTTTAAAGATTTTATTTATTTATTCATGAGAGACAGAGAGAGAGGCAGAGACACAGAGGGAGAAGCAGGCTCCATGCAGGGAGCCCAACACGGGGCTTGATCCCAGGTCTCCAGGATCCCTGGGAGGAACGTGGTGCTAAACTGCTGAGCCACCCAGGCTGCCCTGTCGGGTTCTTTTTTAAAACATTCAGAGTCATGAACCAATTACAGGCTATTTACAAATATAGAATATTCACAAAATGTCACTCAGAATATTTATCGAGAAATGTCAACATGATGTAAAAATGCTAATGGGGAAAAATACTACATTGGGGAGAATTTGAACTCAGTGTACTCTGAAGTCTCTTTCAAGTGTAAGATTCTATGATTTTATGATAATATTATGTTAAACCCTTTGTGAGATTTCTTTATCCTTAATGTAGCCCCAGTTCTGTTACACACACGCTGTAGAAAGTGTGTCTCCGTATCTACCAGGGAATGCTTTGTCACGCCCTTCACACTTCGGTCCAGTGGCTAAAATCTGTCACTCATCAAATACTTGTGCAAGTGAACGGAAATAAAGCAACTTCGCAGTTGGCGGTGACGTCCGTTCCACTGTCGAAGTGTATCCAAACCCATTGCCTGCTAGGCAGGCGACTTTCAACTACTTGACGATAATCCCATGATGGTTTCCTACTGGTCTGCAGTGTTCTAGGGGCTTGAGATTACACAGAGGTTAAGGTGCAACCAGGTAGAGAGTGAAAAAGAGATGTGTAGGTAGGACACGGAAGGGACTGGACTGAGGAGGGTGTGCCCCTCGTGGGATGGGGAGGGGGGCGGGACACGTCACCAATAGTCGGCATCGGGAAGCCTGACGCAGGCAACGTTTAAGGCCTGAAGGTTGTGCAATCACTAGCCAGGGAAAGGTGGTAGAAAGGCAGATTGTAGTTGCTGAAATGAGAAATTCTATTTGTTTTATAGTCTCTATTAAAGTAGGAAGACTATAGAGTTCTGTGACCACATTGTCCATTTACTACAAGGGTATCCACCTGCATCCTTCTCAGCTTATGAACTGGACGTATCGTGCTTTTTCACCTGCAACGTGGCAGGATGGTTTTAGTTATTACAGGCCCATTAAGTATGAACAATAGCAAAGGATAAGGGAATCTACTACCTACAAAATATAAAAAAAGAAATTGGGATGAGGGCAGCCCCACACACTTGAACACAAAATACCAACTCACTAAAACAATGCGATCGTACTGGAAGCCCTATGCCAGGACCCAAGGTGCCACGTTTTTGTTAGTTCCTTTGTTTTTTGTCAACATTTGGCTTCAGCTTAAACACAGGTCATGAAATGTATTTTGCAGGCAACCCTGCGGCCAATATAATGACTCCAGGAAGTCAGTTCTTGAGAAGTGAATGCTTTCAGTAAAGTGTGGAAAGAAAATCCTCGGAGTGATCAGTATGGGCCTGCTTTATTTCTGTATCAATCCTGCTAATGGGTTTAGTAATCTGCCACTAAGCTGAACCTGATAGCACGGACTGGCGACGGGCTGAGGAGCTAAGCAGAATGTCAAACAACTGCAATCCCATGTGATTTTTAATTCAACAGATAGATAGGTTTAAAGGCACATCCTCAAGGAATCGCCAAATTTCCTTGGACTTGAAATGTGAATTAGCCATTCTATTTCTCCCATGTTTCTGGAACTCTACATCGGCTCCACGTGCAGAATAGGTATGACTCAGTCATGGGGAATTCACCAACTCCCAAAATTGATTTCGAATCCATGGCAGAGTCAAGAATTCAACGCCAGGCTGGGCATTGCCTGGTTCTGCTCAGACGATTCTCGGTATTCCACATGCTAGACCATAAAATATATCATTCGAATCGGCCTAAAAAGACAAACTGAACAATGGACCAGGAGTGAGATTTCACTTGTCCTGTACAAGAAGGAGCCAGGTCCTAGGAATCTGGAAGGTCCACCTTGTTTGCCAAGTGATCGCATTTAATCGTAAGCTTTGGAAATCGCTGACTTACAAGTCATTTATGCTATTCTCTATGTAATGAAAGCTGTATTGTTATCATTTATGAACTGTTATATATTTTGGTTATAAGGCTTCAAAATTTAAAAAAGGGGGGAATTTCTTTTAATAATCTTTCTCTAAAGTTGGGTTAGGAGGGATAGCATCTACCAAAAATAAAAAAAATAATAATAATAACTAAAACAGAGATTGGAAGCAAGGTTAACTGAAAGCTTCCCAGTTGACTTCCCTAGCACACAAGGTGGGGACAAGCATTTCCATTCACCCAGAGGGCTGGGTTGGCTTCCTGGTGTCCCCCTTGGTCAAGAGTTCCCTGAAAACTGTGCCAGAGGCAGGAATCCATGACTAGAAGTGGCCGCGCTCCCCGGGGAGCCCAGGTTGCTGTCTGAGGTCTTGCGGGTCAGCACCAGGGACCAGGCAGGTCAGCAGTGCAGCTTTACCCACTACCCCAGGGCCACAGCAGGACCAGCCCCCCCAAGCAGCTGTTTCTAGGCCCATCTAAATTGCACATGTTAGCAGGTCTGGTCCGACACTTCTGCGAGGACGGAGGTGGTTTCCTGAGCTTGTTTCTGCTGGGGTGGATATTCTGAACACTCATCCATGAGTGACCTGGATTCCTTCAGTAGGTGTAAGCATTCGATCCACACTTTCTGGAATGTGTATATGCAGCCGGATTTTAGAGCAGGGACCTTACCCACCCATAGGATGTGAGCAATGTTTGACATTCTGTCATGTTTCACTATTTGTTGCTCATCTGGAATAAGCAACACGGTCTACGGCCTCCTGAGAACACACTGGTGACTTCCGAGTGACCGGCCCAGGGTGTCAGACATCAGTTGGTAGATTCACCTCAATATCACAACACGTGCAAATGCTGAACCCTTTCAACTTTCAAGTCCTCTCGGGTAAGGTATGTTAGAGTCTTTTACAATGACACACACTCGTGCAATTTTAGAAGTGAATTCTGCGATGTGGAAATTTTACTTAGTTCCTTTTTTTTTTTCACTTATTCCATAAAAACCCACTGTACCAGTAGAAATGTTGGACGCCAGGGGCACTTGGGTGGCTCAACCAGCTAAGCATCTGACTTTTGATTTGGCTCAGGTCATGATCTCAGGATTGTGTGACGGATCCCCAGGTCAGCTCCACGCTGGGCAAGGAGTCTGCTTGGGGTTCACTCTCTCCTGCTCCCTCTGCCCCTCCAACCACACCCACTTCCCACTATTTCTCTTTCTGTCTCTCTCTAAAAAAAAGAAAAGAAAAGAAAAAAATAAATGTTGGACACAGCATCTCCCAATGTATAGCTGTGCCCTATAGGTGTGTACTACGCAACACAGACCTGGAGCCCTGCGTCCTTTGGTGTGGAGCCAGTGATTAATAAGAACTATGTAACTGGCTCTTTCTCCCCCCATAAGGTCACATTCTCACACACACACACACACACACACACACACACACAATCTCTCCCCCCCCTTAGAGCTCACCACTGCAAGGTCACCTTTTCACTGCGTCGGTTTGTATCCATATAAATTCTAATATTGACCTGGGGATTAAAACTGAATACATTCATACATTTTTAGAAAATCTACAAACCAAATATGCAACCTTAGTGTTTGCTTGGTGACTATTGGTACATATTGCTGGACATAAAATAATAATCATCACAAATGGCCAGTGCCTGTGTAAGAATCAGACAGGCAATTTGGTTCGCTCTGTCCATGCTGGGCACGAGCACTGGCTTCCAGAGCCAGTGGATCCCAAAAGCCAATTTACAAACTCTTCCTGAGTATTAACAGTCCCAAAATGTCACGGCTCAGATCCACTTATGTGCAGGAGAAACCTGTTGGCATTAAATACCACTGGAGGAAGCACTTAAATCATAAGATCTGCACATATTAAAGGAACACATCTGAATTCTGACAGAGTTAATGTTAGTCTCCCGCAAGCAGGCTTTCTAGGGGCCGGGCTCAGCCACTTGGCCTAATCCAGAGAGAATGTGGTGCCGTGGACACAGCACACAAAGATTTCCCGTGATGTGAGTGCGGCACTTGCGCCAGCCCCTCAAAGGAGGGCCCCGTGCTCCCCACAAAATACGCTGCTGTCTAGTCTTTCTTGACATATCTTATTCAAGGGCAATTATTTTAAGCCATATTTAATATAAACATGATTTCAGGATTCGGGTAGTCTCTGGGGCTTTCAGAAAGCCTTCATCTGTCCCGTTTCCTGCGGTTCCCCAAAGAATCACGCTATCACTTCCCCAATGCCTGAAATTTCCTCCCCAAACTTGTCTGCCTGTGACTCATCTTTGCGCCCCTCCTAACTCAGCCCGAATCTGCCCTCTGCCAACAAACCCTAAAGGAATCAATGCTCATTTATGTGAACCTCAAAGATCTCTGATACTCCGGGTTTCCCTGTGATGGGAGAGTATTTCTCCCACCATTCACTTACAATATCCAGACTCCTAGTTTTTTTTTTTTTCTGTTTTGTCCTGTTGTGAATTCAGCAAATAGAAACCTCTTGTCCTCACCTGTTTATACCCGTCATTAGATGGTGGGTTCCGAGGACAGTATCTTTCCTACGCACCGGGATCAAGCCTGTCCTCGACCTGGAGGAGGTGTCTGGATGAGTAGAGGGTCCCTTTCCCACGAGCATGTTGCCATGTGAGTGCTTGCCCAGCAGGTAAACCTAACATCCTGTGGCATCCAGGCCACCTCCCGCACTGCTCTGCGTCTTGGCTTCTTGGGTGAGTTTGTGCCATTTCTGCTTGCTGAAATTGCACCTGTTCCTCAAAGTGGCTTCCCCCATAGCCCTTCCTCTACCAGCCTCTCGCTCCTGCCCCGGCTTTCTCTCTTTTGTGATTCATTAATCCCAACTTTTTATTAAAGACACTTGGTATTTATCTTATTTATTCCTCTGATTATAAATTCCTGAAAAAGTAGACCTGCATCCTATTAACCTTTACATCCTATGCCATATTTCCTGAGGAATTAAATGAGTATCATTAGATAATATTCAGAAATATAGACAGAAGTGCTTGTGGCTGGGGAGAGTATCGTGACATTTATCTCCCAGCCACCGATGATGCATACAGAACATGTGAAGGTTGGCATGGGCTGTTTCCAAATATTTTACTTTCCCTGGTATCATACCACCTAAATTTTACATGGAAGATTGTATAGCAAAGATCAGGGGCTGGGGAGGGCGGCACATACATTTCTTACTCTAATACCGTCTTTCTGCTGTAATGTAAGCATCGCCATAATCGGCTGTTCAAATACTTTACATGGATTTATCATAAAATACCAGGCGTTTGAAGGATATTTTCCAATTTTATTCCCTAAGAACTATGAAAAAATACGGCCTAACTACATTATTTTGAGTCATGTCACCTAGCCATTTTAGCCACATGAATGTCACCATGATATTACACGCGCAAAAGAATTCATCTCCTCGGAGGTCATCATAGTACGGCAAAGGCAAAGTTATTCCAAATACTGGCAAAACAATCTAATAAAAAAAGATCATGTTCTTTGCATGAGAGACATCTCAATCTATCGCTGACATCTCAAATACTACACGCTACAGAGGTGGCAAAGTGGGGGAGATGAGGCCTTGTTATGTGTGAAAAAGTCCAAATGATACAAATGTTATCGCAAGATGGATGTCGGTTTCTCCAGCAGGAGGGCTGGGTGACAAATGCACCACCTCAGCCGGTCTGCGTGCTCTCTGTTGGGTTCGGTGCGAACTACCACAGAGCAGATAAACAGAAGAGAATAATTATGAGAGCGTGGGGATCGTAAAGCTTCCCTGATGGATTAGAAGGTACCTGATGGATTGATGTGGGGTCAGTATTCTCGGGGCCGGATTCTGCAGGCCAGGGAGACGCGTAGAACTGCACAGGCGGTAAATGAGAACAATGTCCACAGCAGCCACACTGTGGAAGGAGCCTCGGGGCCCATCGACAGATGATGGATAGAGAAGCTGTGGTCTCTGTGTACAGTGGGATACTCCTCAGCCATTAGGAACGACAAACACCCACCATGTGCTTCGACGTGGAGGGACCTGGAGGGTATGATGCTGAGTGAAATGAGTCAATCGGAGAAGGACAAACATTTATGGTCTCATTCATTTGGGGAATATAAAAAATAGTGAAAGGGAATAAAGGGGAAAGGAGAAGAAATGGGTGGGAAATATCAGAAAGGGAGCCAGAACATAAAGACTCCTAACTCTGGGAAACGAACTAAGGGTGGTGGAAGGGGAGGTGGGCGGGGGGTGGGGGTGACTGGGTGACGGGCACTGAGGGGGCACTTGACGGGGTGAGCACTGGGTGTTATTCTGTATGTTGGCAAATTGAACACCAAGAAAAAGTAAACTTATAAAAACAACAACAACAACAACAAAACCCAAGTCCTCAGTAATGTGCAGAACCTGGGGAGACCTGGGGAGGCCCCAGTAGCAAGGCAAGGACGCTAGTGCTGAGAAAGTGTGGGCCGAGCTTTATGACAAAGGTACTCCGGGGCCCACAGGCTTCGCTTTACCCAGGGCCGAGCTACCGTGACGCCCACACACAGGGTGGTCCAGCCCCCCCGGGACGTCCTGCCTCAAAGGTCCTGGCGTGGAATCCACACTAGCAGGCGCCAACGCAGCGTGGGCTCGGGGCTGGAATGTGTGGCGGAGACCACCCTGCGTCTCCTCGAACACGCTCTCCTGCAGGACAGGCTCCAGCTTCCCACTGTGCTTCCGTCTGAGCGCCCGGCCACGTCCGCTGCAGCGACCGTCAGAGCAATCTGGCACCGACTTCCCTGCTGGAAATCACTGGAACAACCCCAGTGCTACCACTGGAAATACGGTCCGCATTCCACAGGAAACAGAAGCAACATCTCAGGCAAACTTTTTTTTTTTTTTTCCCCAGCAACCTTGAAAATCAACAAGATACCATCAAAGTATTTCGCCTTATAATGAAAAGCATCCGGGAGTGAAATCAGGGAGGCTCAAAGGCGAAAGGAATCCTATGGAAAAACCTACCGAGCAGGCAACTGCCCTCTGTGTGAACTCCACGTTGCATTTTGGGGCAGATCAAACAGGTGAAAAAAATGGTTAAAGGGAAGGGACTTCTTATATAGTCTGAAAACTATTTTTCTGCACAGTGTCTGCAAACAGACGGATGAAAGACACATCACTAATGTCGTTAGCATCACTGGCCCTTGCCTTTGGTACGTTTATTTAATTCATTCATTCTTTCTTTCTTTCTTTCTTTCTTTCTTTCTTTCTTTCTTTCTTTCTTTCTTCTTTTTTCTTTCTTTCTTTTTTCTTTCTTTCTTTTTTCTTTCTTTCTTTTTTCTTTCTTCTTTCTTTCTCTCTTTCTTTCTTTCTTTCTTTTTCTTTCCCCTTCCTTCCTTCCTTCCTTCCTTCCTTCCTTCCTTCCTTCCTTCCTTCCTTCCTTCCTTCTTTCTTCTTCTTTCTTCTTTCTTCCCCTGTCTACCCACTGAGGCCTGGTTAAAACTTAGAGATCTCAATACAGGTTCTGATGGTTGCCACTACCCATCAATCATGGCTGACACTTGCATATAAAACAATTTACCAAAATTGGTTTATTCCATCTTTCATTTTATAACATTTAAAATATTTGAAAACTAGCTGTTAGGCACTTCCAAACTTTTCTCTCCACCATACTGATGATCACAAGTCTCCAAACATTCCTCAACTATCGTGGTTACCGGATCCTTCACCCCAGCATATGCCGCTTCATCTTCACCCACTTAAATTATTTCACCGAAGTGAAACCATCGTTCTGGGCGTGGGCTTCCTAGACGAACGAAGAGGTGGGTCCTGTTCACGAGGTCTGGGCACCATTAGCTCAGGGCACCAGTGCACAGATGAGCCTTCTGTTGTCCAAAACACTAAGCCCTTCCACGTGCCCTAGGATTTCATAATTTTCTCCTTATCGTGTACCTTGGGAGGTATTTTATTTTTCATTCTGGATGAAATTTTCCATTGATCCCATAATTTTTGCATTTGTGTTGTTTATCATTGAAATTGCAAAGATCATGAATCTGTTGTTAAATGTTCTCACTCTTTCAGCTGGTATTATTATGTCCCTACCAAAGATGTGAAAAGAAGTCTAAGGATGGTCTAGAATGAGGGAGGAAACCATTTACTCAGAAGCTTTGTTTCTGGGTCACCTGGGGGGCTCAGCAGTTGAGCGTCTGCCTTCAGCTCACAGTGTGACCCCGGGGTCCTGGGATCGAGTCCCATGTCGGGCTCCCTGCAGGGAGCCTGCTTCTCCCTCTGCCTGGGTCTCTGCCTCTCTCTCTCTCTCTCTCTCTCTCTCTCTCTCTCTGTGTGTGTCTCTCTCATGAATGAATAAGTAAAATCTTAAAAAAAAAAAAAAAACAGAAAAGAAACCTTCGATCACGTTAACTCAATAATCGACATCATTGTCGGTAGCCCCACCGGCAGTTGTGAAAAGACAACATATAGGCCACGTTACACTTTCTTGACTGTAGGAGTTAACAGAAAATTCTGATCTTGCTGAGAATTTAGAAGCACCGTTTCTAAAGAGTATTTTTAAACACCACCTAAGAGCAATGGCAAAGATGGATCCAGACTCACGTTAGCTCTTCGTAAACATGCATCACCAAAGATCTTACACGCAATAGTTGGTTTCAGCTCTGTATTATCAAACTATTAGATCCAAAGTTTCTGCCAGCTTGCTTCTTTCCTTTTTGTGTAAAATAATCACACCAGACACTTACCTAACTCTGCAGAGCTTCCTGTTAGTAACGTCCCGCGGGGGCACTGCCAGTGATTTGGCCTCCTCCTCCTGGGTCCCCTCAGCCGCATCACTGAAACCCTAAAGTTCTCTCAGACAGACTCCTTTTCTCTCCTGGGATCCCGATTTCTACTATAAAAGCATGCTCCGCCCTCTGCACACCACAATTCTTGACGCGGAAGACGGAATGAAGAGGCGGCCGAGCCTTCTCCTTTAGGCCACACGCTATTTTGATACCAACCACAATGAGTGAATTTGGTTCTTATTTCAAACATAATTTCTGCATGGTCCTTACGTTTTCATGGCCCTGAATCTTTTCATTGCTCCCTGCTCGTGGCAGATCTGCCCTTCGCATCACGGACTTTCATCTGTATTCCATTTGCTTAGTACATCCTAGGGTAGTCGCTTTGCTGGCAAATTGAGTTTCTTGCAAAACAGCTCGTGTAACTATCCCTGTTTTTTGGGTAGCTTCCCATTTGCTCCTCAATGGCACAATTTGTTCTCAAAGTTAAAGTTTTGGGAGGTTGTTCTGTTTAGGGGATGCCTCCTTTTTAAAGTTGAAGCCATGGGATTATGTCAATTATTTTCTGGATTTTTTTTTTTTTGAAAATATTCTTAGTGATTGCCTCTGCCTCCATTCTCATTATAAGTCGTTTTTTCCCTCCAGCACCATCCAGTCTACTCTAATAGTGTCCAGAAGAACCTGAAGGTCACCCAATGTCATTCAGTGTGGTAAAAATCCAGACTTTCTGGAGATCCTGACCATGGAAATGGACAAAGGAATAATTCAAATGACAAGAAATAGAAGGAAAATACTGCCAAGTCTGGTAAGCAAGAAGTCTGGGAGCAGCTCAGAATGAAGGACAAGGTTAGCCACGTGTAACTACTAAGGCACAAACCCCATTTGATGGCATGTGCTTTGGGGTAAGGTCTAGTGCAGCACCTGGGCTCATTTCACTTCTAGTTAAGTATCTCATTGGCCAGAATTAACAGCATCTTACACAGCCTCTTTTATCCTATCTTGCTTTTGAGAAATATAATTATCAGCAAAATAACACAAAACTTGCTCAGATACACTAGTTACATACCCTAAAGTCCAAAAGCCTGTGTTCTATGGTCAAATTGCCTGGGTTTCCATTCGGTTTGTGATGCCAGTGATTTTACAACGTTAGACAAATTCCTAAATTGTTCTGAGTTATTTCTTATTGATGAATGGGAGTGATAAGCGCTTCCCATACTTTCTAATGAAGATTCAGTAAAATGGAAAAATGCCTTGTATATTTTTCATTATCACTAAACAATATCATTCAAATTATTATATTCAAATAAGGCGTCTAGGTAACATTCAGACTATGGTGGTATCAGCTATCTACTTTATCCAGTACCCGCGCCAGATTAAGGATTGGAGCCTCTCTTCCCTTCATCCATTAGGCCACTGTAGGATTTTCTCTAGCACTGAGTTTACCTCTGTTCTCCTGTGTGTTTACCTTGGCTGTGTCTCTCTGGGTCCCCCGGACATAGGGTCCTACAAGTTACTCTCTATTATCTACACATCACACTCTATTATTCAGGAGAGGAGATGCCTTTCATTGCCATAGTCCATGCACAGGCACGCCTCGTTTTATTGTGCTTTGCAGATATTGCATGTTTATAAAAATGAAGGTTGTGACAACCCTGCACTGAGCAGTACGTTGGTGCCATTTTTTTTCCAAAAGATTTGCTCACTTCATGTCTCTATGTATCATTTTGGTAATTATAATATTTAAAAACTTTTCATTAGTATTAGAATTGTTACGGTGATCTGCGATCGGTGATCCTCACTGTTACTGTTGTAATGGGCCTGGAGCACCACCAGCCGTGCCCATATGAGACCGTGAGCTCCGTCATACGTGTTGCGTGTGTTCTGAATGCTCTACTGACCAGCCATTCCCCTGTCTCACCCCCTCTTCTCCAGCTTTCCTACTCCCTCAGATAGAAAGATATTAGAATTCGGGGAATTAATAACCCTGAAATGAGCTCTAAGGTTTCAAGTGACGGAGTCACACATCTCTCACTTTCAATCAAAACCTAGAAATGACTAAGGTTACTGAGGAGGGCATGGTGAAAACCTTGACAGGCCAAAAACAAGGCCTCTTGTGCCAAATGGCTAGCCAAGTTGTGAGTGTGAAGGAAAAATCCTCAAAGAAAATTAAAAATGCTGCTCCAATGAGCACACAAATAATAATAAAGTGAAACAGCCTTATTATTGCTGATACGGAGAAAGTTTGAGTAGTCTGAATAGAAGAATAAATCAGCCACAACATTCCCTTATGCCAAAATTTAGTCTAGAACAAGGTCTGAGCTCTCAGTTCTAGGACGGCTGGGAGAGGGCAGGAGGCTGCAAGAAACATGTGAAGCAGCAGAGGCTGGTTAGCGGGTTTGAGGGAAGAGGCCTCCTCCACCACGTGAAAGCACAGGGGAAGCAGCAGGGGCTGATGGAGAAGCTGCAGCAGGTCCTCCGGAAGACCCGGCTCAAGAGTTCAGGAAGGTGGTGGCTACACTCAAGCCCAGATCTTCAGTGTAGACCCCACAGCCTTCTGTTGGAACAAGATGCCATCTGGGACTTTCACAGCTGGACAGAAGTCAGAGCCTGGCTTCAAAGCTGCAAAGGACAGGTGCGGACTCTCCTGCGAGGGGCCGAGGCAGCTGGGGACTGCAGATGGGAGCCAGGGCCCACCCACCATTCTGAACGTCCTAGGGCCCTTCGGAATGATGCCACATCTACTCTGCCCGTGCCCCATACATGGAACAACACGGCCTGGGTGGCGGGACATCTGTTGACAGCGCACTTCACTGAATACGAAACCCACTGCGGAGATCAAATGCTCCGAGGAAAGGATTTCTTTCAAAATACCGCTCACTGTAGAGGTGCTCACTGACCGTGCACCTGGTCACCCAAGGGCTCTGAGGGAGATGGACAATGAGATTAACGTGGTTTTCATGTCTGCTCATGCAGCATCCATCCTGCAGCCCGTGGATCAAGGAATCATCTCAACTCTCAAGTCTTATTATTGAAGAAATGCATTTCATAAGGCTACAGCTGCCACAGATGATGACTCCTCTCATGGATCTGGGCAAAGTAAACTGAAAACCTTCCAGAAAGGACTCGCCATTCTAGATGCCGTTAACAACACCCATGATTCATAGGAAAGGGGTCTAAATATCAACAAAAACTGAAGTTTGGAAGAAACAGATTCCAGCCCTCATGGAGGACTCTGAGGGTCCAAGACTTCCTGGAGGAAGTCACTGCCCATGGGGTGGAAGGAGCCAGAGAACGAGAATTAGAAGTGGATCCTGAAGATGAGATTGCATTGCGGTGCTCTCACGATCAAACTTGAACTCATAGATAAGGAGCTGCTTCTTAGGGATGAGCGAAGCAAGTGGCTTCCTGAGATGGAATCCACTCCTGCAGAGGATGCTGCGAAGATTGTTGGAATGACAACAAAGGATTTAAAACATCACGTAAGCTTAGTTGATAAAGCAGCCCCAGGGCTTGGGAGGATTGACTCCAATTTGGAAGTTCTCCTGGGAGTAAAACGCCATCAAACAGCCTTGCATACCACAGAGACACTGTGGAAGAAGAGTCAATCAGTGCAGCAAAGGTCAGTGTCGGCTTATTTTTAGAGCTTGCCACAGCCTCCCCAAGGCAAGCACTCAGCACCCTGATCAGCTGGCAGCCGTGAAACCTGAAGCAAGACCCTCCACGAGCAAAAAGATTGCAACTCACTGAAAGCTCAGGTGGTGGTTAGCAGCTTTGGGCAATAAACTACTTTTGACTTAAGACATACACATCTCTCAGACAATGCTACTGCACATTAATCGACCACGTTATCGTGTAAACATGACTTTTATATGCACTGGGAAACCAAAAAAGTCATTGGACTCACTTTATGGCAACATTTGCTTTATTGTGTTTTAGAACCAAATCCACAATCTCCCCAAGGTACGCCTGTATTAGGAATTAAACTTTCACGTCTCAGTGGTCGCTGTGAAACTGTATCTACTGATTTCTGAAATCTTTATGCTAAATTTATTACCCATTCTTTACTCATTGGTTTATAGACACATGTGGCTATGTGTCACATCTAATTCTTTTTTAATAGTTTTTCTTTCATATCCTCTGCCTCTTCCAATGTTATTATTCTTTATATTTTAGATCCAGGGTCTACAATAGTAATGCTTTATGCATTATTGTCCAGACATGTTTATTTCTCTTTATTTTCAGTTTAAGTTCCTTCTGAACACTCCCCCTCCCCAAAGTCTCTAAGACATACTGCATCACACTGAAGCCATACTTCTGGGCACGTTGGCCCAGCCATCCAAGCAACATGCTACTCAATGTTTCTTACTATCTCTCTCTCTCTTTTTTTTTTTTTTAGAATTTATTTATTTATTAATGAGAGACACAGAGAGAGGCAGAGACATAGACAGATGGAGAAGCAGGCTCCATACAGGGAGCCCGATGCAGGACTGGACCCCGGGTCTCCAGGATCACGCCCTGAGCCAAAGGCAGGTGCTTAACCACTGAGCCACCGGGTGGACACCGGGTGTCCCTTGCTCAACGTTTCTACTTCAAAGTCCTACCTTCAGTCAGAAGACACCACAGAAAAGGTGAAGGCTTACTTGGGATCAGTAAGACCCCAGCAGACCCCATGATAGAGTAGCTACAGAAATTGGACGTGCCACTCAAACCCCCTGAGGCCACAATAACTCTCCTACCTAAAGAGACTACTCAGCAGCACAAACCTAATCAAATGTAGGTTGTCATTGCTTTCCATCATCACGATCACAGCAAAGACGCAGGTTTCTTAGATCACCTGGTTCCCCTCTGTAGTGTTTACTGACGTGAACAGAGAAGACCTACCCCAAAGCAGCACTGCCTTAAGAAGAGTGGTCCCCAATAACCACATATCTCATAAGAAAGTTGGGAAAGCACAGACAGTCTCACCCTCAACGCAAAGCCCACACAAAGTCCGAGGAAGTTCTGCAGTCTACGGAAGACCGTACTGACCACGCTCACCAAGAATGTGTGTAGACACACACGTAGTACGTGAGCAGCTTTCACGTCGGGATGACAGTGATTTCAAGAAAGCAGGTGCCATTCCATGGATAAGAGGGAGCAACACTTTTGGCCATTGATTTTCTCCAGAATTACTACTTTAGTTTCATTTTCTCTCTGTTTCCACCCCCCGCCCCCGATTCTCCTAAGTATTTTTTCAAATTATCTCAAGTAATAAGAATAGGTTTTTACTATTCAAAATTTACTGGTCCTGGCTTCATTCCTGAAGTGATTTCCAGCTGACAGAGAGTCAGAGGCTTAAACTTTCCAGGTTCTAGAGCTTTCGAGTGATTACAAAATTATTGAGATCCCAGAAAGAGGTCAAAGAATGAAAGGCACTTGACATGTTTTTCAAATTACTCGGAGATCTACAGGAGCGTTATGAATCAAGATACCTTACGCTGCCCATCCAACAACTTCCTCTTGTCTATTCACAAGATTTTTTCAATGAAAAAAAATTTCAATTCAATTCTTAAAAAATATCATGCAGATAATTTACGCCTTGGGTACAAAGGAAGAACAAATCACTGTACACACATTCCATTTGAAGTAATTCATTGTACTTACGTTGATTGATCTTATTCTCTTCCACTTACTGACACAATTTAAAAAGTTGTAAAAGATAAAGTCTGTAATATATCTGAATATCATTTTGTGTGTGTGTGTGTGTGTTCTAGAATCATGATGGCTTTAAGTGCAGTGATAGCCTCAGCACTCTTGAAATAGTTAAGTCACTTAAGGCGGTATGTGACTTTCATTTATTGGTCAGATTAAAAAAAAATCCCTTCAGATACTTATGGAAGAAGTCCTAGTGTGAAGTGGACCATTGAAAGCCGAGGTAGGATTTAGTAGCTCTGCAGGAGCGTTTATAACAAAAAGTGTTACACTTTGCCCAACTGGACTGTATTTTTAGGGCTCACATGAATGAAATAAATTCCAGATGAGAGATGAATTTACCCAGACATCGAGTTTCCGTGCCACTCCAGAGTCCGTTTGCCAAGCACTCTCTGACGTGAGACCCCACAAGGGTGTAGCCCGTGTTGCACGTAAATATGGCCGTGGCTCCATAAACCATCAGTGTGCCAATCTTGTTACCATTTGGGGGAAAGGAGAGGCTTCCGCATGAGATCACTAGAAGGAAACAAAAAGTGCAGATTATTCTTTTGCTTAAAAATGACAAAATCTGCAGTCTTGATGTTTATTAGGGGCAGGGGTCTGCTTAGGGTTAGGTAGGTCAACCACACAGGAAGCTTAATTTTCCTTCACCTACACTTGAGAATGTGAGCATGCAGAGCAGATTCCAAAACCATGTGGTGTGTAGACATAATCATACAAGCAGGCTGGTCAAAGGCACGGGCTGCCTGCCCGCCCTCCTGTGTGTGTCAACCATGAGAATCACATGGCCATCACCGGACACGGGTGTGGCCAGGAGGAATTAAGGAATAGGAGTGGTCTTCTGCGAGTCAATTAGCTGCCACACAAAACTGAGGAGGATGCCTTCAATGGAAGGCTTGAGTTCGTTGTTGCTTTCAATGACCTGCATGCTTCCCTGGGATCCTGCGCTCCATATAAATGCTGACTATGTGGGACATGTGGAGCCTTTCTGAAAATAAAAAAAAAAAATAGAAAATCCAGGCCTTCAGTGGTTGCAGCTGGGGAAACTGCATGTCCCCTTCATACACCTGTTTTCCCAGCATGATCATTAACAGAGTCCACTTTCAACCACAACTTGACTCTAGTTGGGGAGATATAGTCAGTAATCACATTCATTATTGCTACTTACTGCAACACTCAACTCCCCGCTCTGCAAACCCAGAAATGTTTGAGCACAGAAAGTCTATGGAATCTCAGAAAGAAAGAAGAAGAAACCATAAAGTCATCATGGCCGACTGTTTTGCAGAGACTTACGTGTTTGAAGGCTACTCTAAGAAGACGGTGAAGGAGTTCTTGCCACACTGAGTGCACTACCATGCACAAGGGGCTCAGGGCAAAGGTGGCAAGTAGCTAAAAATTTGGAGTTTCTAGGAATAGTAAACTGATCAGAGACAGTAAAACCATGATTAAGAACCCAGATTCCGGCTGTAGGCTACTCAGGTTCAACCTTATCTATACCTTTACCTCCTCCAAAGCTCTAGGCTCTCATTAGTTCCTCTCTAAGAACTGATAATGGCACCTGCCACACAGAATTATGCACTGGATTCAAAGAGAGGACACATGCAAATAGTCACACAATGGCTTGCAGGGGATCAGGGCTCAGTCAGGGTTTACTAGCGCGAGGTAGATTTGGGACCCCCTGGTGTAGGAATGAGTTAGGGATAGCTGGGGCTAGGCAGGGAAAGATAAGGGAAAGGCCCAGAGTCGGGCTCCCATAAATCCCAAGGACACCAAATGGTCCAGAGTCAGGCTCCTACCCTTCCCAAGGAAACAGAGATAAGACAATAAAAACAGAGAAGAAAGTAAACTAGGTTCCCTAGCTTTGAGGTGTTAAGGAGTATCTTCCTCTGACAGTTACCAGACAATCCCGAAGGTTCACCAGACCCCGAACAGCCATATGACAATCACTTGGGACAGCACAAAGACATCTCAGGGCCTTGGGTTCCCTGGTTAGGTTCCCAATAAAAGGCCCTCAGTGGCAGCCCTGTAGGGACCCCTCTCTTCCTTGAGAGCTCTCTCTGTATCTTTGCTTAGTAAACTTCTGTCCCTTTATTCATGCTCCTGTGTCCACGGGATTCGTTCTTCAGCTCCGTGAGACAAGCACCGAGCACCCCCGTATCACTACTCTGAGCTGAATCAGCGTGAACACCTTTACTGATAACTTGAGTGAAGACAAAGTTCATGGGTGTGCCATTTAGATCGGCCTTTTGAACTGGGATGATCTTACCTCTGAGGTTCATAACTGTGGTTCCATTTCAAACAGACGGACACGGCCAAGTGGTGTGTGTCTGGGGGTGGGGTGGGGGGTGTGCAGCTCACCAGAACTCAGACAGTTCAGCTCTGGTGTAGGTCGTGATCAGAACATTACTGTTGTTGACTTACTAGCTTCTGGGGTCCCTAACTTCTAATACGGTTATATCCATGCACTTAGTAATATTGCTAACATGTTTACTGTACCAAATGTTAATGAATTCCAAAAGAATTATATATATATATAATATATATATATATTTACAATTTATTACGAACTTTTCATTGGGCCTTTGCCAAACATACTGTGAACTTTATCTTGAGTTATGGTATTTAGAGATCCATGCATAGCTGTTTAGGATCATGGGACCATGGTTTGAAACTTCTGCACTGGTCAGAAATGTGTTAAACTCAGCAAGGAGGCCTGAGCACCTCTCCTTAGAGGCCTTAACACACCGTCAGTGGAAGACTAGCGGACGGCTCCGGCTGCTTTGCCTCTGTCCCATTCTTTCAGCCTCTGCTAAGATATCCCGGGAGTGAAAATGTTTTAGGTCTGTCCTCCACGAAGGTTCACTAGACTGTAAAGAAGAACTAATAGAGCAAACTCTTAGCTCTTCAGCAGCTGGATACTGGGGCCTCAGTTGGTGGAGTTTCAGTTGGCAGGAAACCCAATACAGTAACGAGGATAGCAGCTCTAATTTGGAAAAGCTACTCTAATTGAAAGGGAGAACTCCCAACACACTGACGCACACAAAAATGCACACACACTTTGTCAAACATCAAACATCCAAGGTAAAGCCTCATTTCCCTGTTCTTTTCTCCCTTCAAGTTTTCAAAATGAATTGTTTGCCCTTTTCCTTTCCATTAAAAACATATTCACGCACACGGTCTCAAGTGTCTCCTCTGCGCTGTCAAACAGAGGATGCTCGGCTGGAGGCACCCCGCCTGCCCCCCCACCCGGCTCTCACTGCTACCAGGGATCACGAGCCATGTGTCTCTCTCCCCAGGGAAGCCTCCTTCATCTTGTCTTCATTTCTAGCAGTGCATTCAAGCCGAAATCCTTGACTTGGAAAAAAACATCACATTGTGACATAGCATTTCTCATACCGGTAAGACCAGTGTTCCTATTCGAATTGGATATTATTGGATCCATATAATTGGATATTATATGGATATTATTAGTGCATGTGGCAAATAAATAGAAGATCAAGAGTAGGGACTTTCAAAAACACTCTATGTGGAAAGGGTCTACTGAAGGTGCAGGTGGACATGAGCTCAAACTCACGATGTGATGTGCATAAGCATGGGGCCAGGATGGTTACCATGATACAAAGTCAAAGGACACATGATCCTTTGTAGGTATGTGAAGACCTGTTTTGGAGACCACAGTCTAGAATCACTGTCTCAGGCCCAGAGGAATGAAGCCAAGAAACTGGGATATAGGTCAAAAAGAAGGCCTTGCTCAAAGTGAAAATATTCAAACATGCAATCAACTGCTCCTGGGGTCCTGAGTGTCTCTCTAGAGTTACTTAATGCCAACTGGACATTTATTCATGAGTACATTCTAAAGAAAACTCTACGTTGTTCTGAATGATGGTCAAGGTCCACTCCAATACGGGATGGGGTGAGAATGTTCTTTCTGCTGTTTCTTATGGCAGATAAAACAGAGTGATGGACAAATATTCCCATGGGCTGTGTGCATGAATACATTTTTAATGGAAGGGGGAAAGGGAAAGCAAATAATTCATTTTGAGAACATACTGATCATCCAGGTGCACCCCCAGTCAGAAACAGAAGGTTGTCAAAGACCAACCTGCCTACTCCACCATTTAATCCAGGTCTAATTTAAAGAGAGAACTCCTTAAATACACAGTTGACAAAGCTACCACAGAATGGCAAATCAAGCTTATCAGTGTGTCATTTTAAATTAATTTTAAGTGAGAAATTAAGTAGCATTTGAACACTGTGGGGCTTATCATGCACCTATTTAATTGTAAAGTATTCTACTTCTAGGATTCACTTTGGGTTTTTCTGAGTGTATGCTGGCAAGGTAGGGAAATAGAAGATAAGTGCAATTTAATCAGATTTTAAATATAAAATAAAATAAAAATGTATTATAACAATAATGACAAAAACATACCTTTATTTTTATTTTTTATAGAACCCCCAAAATATTATATATGTCTTAAGGCTCTAAAATTTTTTCCCTTTATTTTTTGTTAATAATTAGTCATTACTGTTTATAGAAGCAGGGTATTATGTAAGGTGTAATTATCTTATTGCTATTTTAAATAAAGAAATAAAGTTCTTTCTCCATATACATTTAAATGAATTAGTATAAATATATTAAAATAATTCTTGATTTGAATTTATGTTAAACATTTTGAAAAGGTCTTTGGGGTCTAGCCCCCCCTTATGTCAAATCCACTCCCTTTGGTGCTGGTAGAACCATGATGAGGTCATGAATGTATCCTTCAAGCAAACCAAAGTGAGATTATCTGTTGGGACTGACCCAGGGAAGGAGCCCTTAAGGGAACTGAGACCTTCCTGGAGCCAGAGATTTGAATCACAGGAGGGCCTGGAGGGGTGGGACCCCCTTGGAAAGAGCTACACATGGCTCCTGGGCACTTCCCAGTCCACAATCAGCCACAATGGAGGACTCAGACATCAATTGCATGGACAGGACTTCCATCAACAAACCAGTACTGGGAGGCCCCTCTTCCCACTTGGGCCTCCAGATAAGGACACAGCCCAGCCAACACCTTGATCTCAGCCTGTAGTAGAGGATCCAGTTAAAAAGTACCAAACATCTGCCCCCAGATAACAAATCTGTGTTGTTCACATTATGTTTGCAATGACTGGTTCTACAGCAACAGAGAATGAAGGCAGGTCCTCAACAATGTTTAGCACTATGAGGTGCCTGGGATGAAAGATCTTGAGAACTTCACTGTCAAAGAGGCTGGGGTATACGTCCCATAGAGTTTTACAGAATGAGATTGGCAAGGGGCTTTCTAGGCTTCTGTTCTCTGAAATCACTTCTGCAACATTTAAACCAAATAGAGGACTGGGGATGGGCTATATGAAGACATCCAAGATTTTAGATCTCACCACAATCTGAACACAATGTTAGGCATTGTGCTAGCTCATGTGACATGTCAATGTTTCTGAAAAGAGAAGAACATCTTTGATAAACTCTTTTGTTAATGAAAAACTTGCAAAAAATCAATAAAGATAGAAATTAATTGAAATATCAGTATCAAGTTTTTTGGGGGAAGAAAACAAAAAAAAAGTTCAGTTTGGTCACAAAAGTGATAATAAGCTTTGATATCAACTTTCCCTGCTCATTGATAACACAAACAACATGTGGGCACACATGCTGGTCTGTAATCCTTGGAGAATGGTTGATTCCATATTTAGGTAAGAAAAAAACTCAGAGTGAGCATAAAACATCCTGTCTTTATGAGAAAACAGGGACAGACTTAAAGATGTCAAAAGGACAAGATGAAGGAGCCAGGGAGAAGGGACGCACTCTGGCCACACCATGATGTTGTAAACTGCCAAAATTGATTTAAAAAAATAAATAAAATAAATAAACAGAATAAACACACACACAAATAGCAAGCCATGATTTCACAAACCCCATTGATTCTGGAATAGGCCCCATGTCCATGATGACTTTCAAGAGACAAGTAACAGAGTGTGATAGAACAACTCATTCCAAGCAAAGCCAACCAACGATCAGATGAAAATTTACAAAATACATCTGTGTGCCACGCCCCACCTACATGTATTTCTGGCTGTTGCTGGACCAAACTCAGTATTGGAATCACCAGATTGAAGTCTAATATTAGAGTCAGAGAGACAAAATTTCCAGAATTTCAGGAGGATGGAGCAAAAATACAATTTATGGATGCTAGAACCCCAGCTTTGCCTTCTTCCCCCAAAGGAAGGTGGAAACTTGCTGCGACGGAGTTTGCTTCCACAATCAGGAAGGCCTGATGGTTGAAATATGAGAGTCTCCTTAGAAGAGCCAGTTCTTCCGAAATGGAGATTTGAGCCCTTAGTATAAAGGGTGAGGCGTGGCAAATACCCCCATCCCCGACACGATCCACCCCAGTGCCCCAGACAGCTAACGAGACGAGCAAAAACCAGACCAGGCCATTGCATCCGCAGAAGCCCTGCGTGAGCTCCCCACCGCCAAGAAGTAAATGTGTGCCTATTTTTAAGACTCTGATTCCGGAAACTGACAGAAAGGACGTTCGCCAGAGAAGTGTGAGACGGGCAACAGGCCGAGGCTCCCCAATCTTTCTCCTCCACTCTCCTTGCCGACCTTGCTGACTGTGTCTTTAATCACAAAGGCTGAGCTTCAGGGCAGATCCCTCGGAGGACGATGGGTGTGGGTGTGGGTGTGGGTGTGGGTGTGGGTGTGGGAAGGAGGGGATTCCTAACTCAGACAGGGAGGGACAGCCTGGAAATGCACTAAAGTCCAGTGACCACAGAACGAGTCAAACCAGGACACCTGTGAGCATGACAAGGGGAACCACCGATAGTTTCTCTGGAGAACCGGCTCCGGGCAAGGTGGCCTGGGGACCCAGGGTGCTTCCACCTTGACTGTGAGCGAACTCCTGAAGTCTGTGGACTTTTCGTAATCTACCTTCGTGCTCATGGCAAAGAGCTCAGTATGTGCTCAGGGATCATTGGTTCCTCTAACAGCTGAATTAGAATGATTATATAAAAGACATCAAAGCATTAATTCTTTTGTCCTTTTCCTGATTTTCTTCTGGTTTATTCTCACTAGGCTGTGTACTTTATACATTTGACACTGGTCTAATCACTTGTGTTTGCACATGGTAATTTCCTGGGAACAACCCACTAAAGGGTGTGTGTTAAATATACCAGAATCAAATAGTGCTCTGAACAACACTAATATTGTTTCATTTTTCTATTTATTCATATTTATTATGAAACCCATGCAAAGGCTTAACTGCTCATCTTGTACCTATGAAAATAGTAACCCCCCTTTTCAAGACAGTCATTATTTGCGTGTACAATATCTTCAGCATAAATTCTGCTTCCCAAGATCCTAATTAGAAGGTTTGAATAGTCAGAGCATGGAACAAGAGTTATCTTTTTAAACATAGGCCTGGGTTTGTTTTTGAGCTGATTTGTAATATTTGAGTATTTTAATATTTTGAAATGTACAAAATGCAATCATTAGTAAGGAAAAGACCATATTTGACATTTAATCCAGTATGCTCATATATTATAAGTGTGTCGCATAAAAATCCATATTCATTATTATAATGACAAGAAAGGCCATTTGGTTATATTATTAATCCACAGGACCAACCACTTATAGGGACGGGTTAAAAGGTGGTTGCCAGTGATGTCAATAACTCAGCACGGGTACGTTCTCTAGGAAGGACCCCCATCACTCACCTCGACACCTGGGCCTCTCTTCGCCGATGCTCCAAGTCCCATTAGCTTGGCACTGCACGAGCCTCTGGCCCTCCAGGTAATAACCAGGACTGCAGCTGAGCACCACCTGAGCTCCATACTCACTCAGCGATCCCGAAACCAGTCTCCAGGTGACATGCTCTGAGAGCTGAGCTTCAATGCTGGGACACGTAACCGCTAGAAAAGAAACATATTTACGTCAATAATTTTTTTCTCAAGGGATTGGATCATGTTGGCTCGCTTTCTTTCTTTCTTTCTTTCTTTCTTTCTTTCTTTCTTTCTTTCTTTCTTCTTTTATGTTGGCTTTCAATGGTAAGAACTTTTTATATGAAACGGATCTTGCTGCGCAAAACAGAAGCCAGTACCTGTTATTGCAGGTACTTTCCTCTACTACCCACATGGTCACGGGGGATGATCACGCATCTACAATGGATTTGGTAGCCTCACACTTCAGGGCCATGGGCAATCTTGCAGTGACGTTGTGATGGGAAGAGCTAAATCACCTACACAAAGTTGCACAATTCATTTGGATGGAAATTCTTCATCAAGTAAATGAGCAAACACGTAGAAAAATACTACATATATTAGCCCTCAAGAAAGCTGACATAGAATTGAGTCATTGAAAACCAGCTTGGACACAAATGATCAGAAAATCAGATGCCTTTGTTCCCTTCTTCCCTCTGAAACACACCTATGTAATATACTCTGTATGTTCCTGGATTTATAGGCACGGAGCTTTTGTATGCAGACTGCGTAATACTGTTTAGACACATGCTTAATAGATCTCAAGGGACATATTCTCTTCCTGCTCTTAGGAGAAGGCCTACAATTATAGTCACTACCTAATAAGGAGCAGTAGCTAGAAATGAACAACAGTGATGATGTTAGTGAAGTTGGTGGTCATCCTCCCAGAGTGGGCTTCAAGGGGTCTGCAAATATGCTGAAAGTAGAAGCAAAATTTAATGTATGTGAGTATACACACACACACACAAGCGCGTGCGCGCACACACATATTTGCTGAAAGGTACAATAATATTTGAAATGCATTTTACAAAGTTAGAACTCCTCTTCTTCAAGTATGAGCATCCATCACGGTAAACCACCATCAGAATGGACCCCATTGATTGATTTATTGAGCCTGGAAGTTTAGCTAGAGAAATCATAGCTTCTCCAAAATGATATCAATAAATAGTTTTACTTATTTAAAAGTAAATTAAGAAGTAAATTCTATACAAGTTTATTTTAATTGAATTAGGCATATCCAAAGGTTACAAAAAACTCTTTGAATCTTCTATCAGTAATTTACCAACGCTATGTGCAAATAAACTGAAAGAAAAGGACTTTTTGGAATTATTATGATAATATCAATGAGGTTTAAAAAGTGAAAAGGATTCTCTAATTTAAAAGTAATTCTAGGGCAGCCCCGGTGGTGCAGCGGTTTAGCGCCGCCTGCAGCTTGGGGTGTGATCCTGGAGACCCGGGATCGAGACCCACATCGGGCTTCCTGCATGGAGCCTGCTTCTCCCTCCGCCTGTGTCTCTGCCTCTCTCTTCACTCTCTCTGAATGAATGAATAAATAAATCTTTAAAAAAAATAAAAATAAAAGTAATTCTGAGGGATGCCCGGGTGGCTCAGTGGTTAAGGGCCCACCTTCAGCCCAGGGCATGATCCTGGGTTCCTGCGATCGAGTCTCGTATCAGGCTCCCCACAAGGAGCCTGTTTCTCCCTCTGCCTGTGTCTCTGCCTCTCTCTCTGTGTCTCTTATGAATAAATAAATAAAATCTTTTAAAAAATAAAAAAATAAAATAAAAAAGTAATTCTGATCTTTATTTCTTTTAAGTATTTTTAAATAAAAAGATTATCCAAAATTTATATGGATTCAAAATAGATATTCAAAAGTCCTATATGTGAGACTTAAAACCAGAAAAACCCTAGAAGAAAACGCAAGCAATAATTTCTTTGACATCAGCCATGGAAACATTTCTCTAGGTGTGTCTCCTCTGCCAAGGGAAGCAGAAGCAAAATTAAGCTTTTGGGACTGCACAAAAATAAAAAAGCTTCTGCACAGCAATGGAAACCATCAACAAAACAAAAAGGCAACCTACTGAATGGGAGAAGATATTTGCAAATGACGGATCCAATAAGGCCTTAATATCCAAAATATACAAGGAACTTAGATACCTCAACACAAAATAACCCAATTAAAACAGGGCCAGATGACCTGAATAGGCACTTCTGTGTAGAAGATTACAGATGGAAAACACAGACAGGAAAACAGCTCCACGCCGCTTGTCGTCAGGGGAATACAAGTCAAAACCACGACAAGGAGATACCAGCTGAGCCCTGTGGGAACGGCTACAATCAAAAACTCAGGAAGCAACAAGTTCTGGCGAGGACGCTGTTGGTGGGTGTGCAAGCTGGGGCAGCCGCTGTGAAAACACTGCGGAGCGTACTCAAGATGTTAAAACAGGATCACCGTTTGCTCCAGTAATTCCACCTGTGGGCATTTACCCAAAGAAAACAAAAACCCTAATTGAAAAGAGACATCCACGCCTTGGTTTATCGCAGAATTATTTACTCCAGCTAAGACCAGGGAAGCAGCCCAAGTGTCCATCCATCGTTGGACGAATGAAGAGGGCGCAGGGGGTGCACACACACGCGCACACGCACGTGTACCCATTAACACTGAAACATTACCGAGCCCTCAGAAAGAATGAAATCTTGCCATTTGTGATGACACGGATGGAGCTAGAGGGCATGGCGCGGAGCGAAATGAGGCGGTCGGAGAAAGTCAAACACCAGATGATCTCGCTCATGTGTGCACTTTAAGACACAAAACAGATGAACAGAGAAAAAAGACGAACAGATGGACAGGTTCGTGGGCACAGAGAACAAGTGGGTGGTCAGCAGAGGGAGGCGGGCAGGTCAAGGGCATTAAGGGCCCCTTAGGGTGATGAGCTTGCACACCCGAAGCTACTAGAGCCTGTATGTTCATCACAACTGGATAAAAAGTAACAAAATGTATCGGGAAATTCTCCAGGGTTCACCCCATGATCCAAGTCGACATTTTCTCGGGCTGCAGCACCTGCAGATCCCCGCAGGACGGCCGATTCGGAACAGGCTTCCGTGCGTGGACCTGGGGATGCGGGTGGACTGTGGGCCGGGGATCTGGGTGGACTGTGGACCTGGGCGATCCCACAGCGGTTTCAAGTAAACTTCGTTCCATTTCCCTACGGGGTGTGCCCGGCTGTCCTCAGTGGAGGGGCCTTGACCCACTCCCCTCCACCGGTGAGGGCACCCGGGGCCCCCTTGGTGGGACAGGCCTTTCCGTGGAGCTGACAGTGGTGGTTTCCAAGTTCTGGATGGTCACCTCCTTCTTCATGAAACTGCCACGCAGTGAGCTTCAGGGTGGCCTGATCCCGGGTTGACTGTCTGGGATCCGGTCCCCCCGCGGGTGACAGGTCCCTGGGTGCACACGGTCCTCTCGGGTGCTGTTCAGCAGCGCAGCACCCGCCCTAAGCAGGTGCCAAGGCCACACACAGGTGAGCGAGCTGGGAGCCACCAGGTGCGGAGGGCACGCACAGGTGCGCCGCTGGGAGCCACCAGGTGCCGAGGGCATGCACAGGTGTGCCCGCTGGGAGCCACCAGGTGCTGAGGGCACGCACAGGTAGGCGCACTGGGAGCCACCGCGCCAGAAAATGAAGAGGCCAAAACCGCAAAACAAGCCCAGGCGGCCCCCCAAGGAAAGGGGGCGACGGAAGCACAGGGCGGGGTGAGCAGAGGCCGCAAGAGACGAGCCTGCAAGTGCCTCCTGCCCTTGGTGCCCCCACCGCGGGCCTGACGGGGTCCCTGTGTCCCGGGGCCGAGGCGGGCGGAGAGAGCGGCCAGGCGGCCGGGACCAGGCCCGGTGGTCGCCCTACCTGAGGTGCCTGGGCGTCCGCAGACCCACCAGTGGCCCCTGAGACCCGAGATGCAGGGGTGGGGGGCCGGGGATGCTAGGGTGTGGATGCGGGGCCGTGGATGCTGTGGCTGGGATGTGGGGGGGGTGCGGGGATGGGGGGGAGGGGGCGGAGATGGACTGGACACAGGACACCCCGCAGGCCCCAAGCGTTTGGTGGGGCGCGCAGTCCGGCTGCCCGGGTCAGAACCCGAGGTCTGCACGGGGACAGACTGCTGGCCCAGGCCGTGCCGCCTCCTCCCGCACCTGCGTCCCTCCCCCGCACCTGTGCGTCCCCCCAACCACCCCCCCCCCCCCGCACCTGCGCTTCCCTCCCCCCCCCGCACCTGAGCGTCCCTCCTCCCGCACCTGCGTCCCTCCCCCTGCACCTGCGCGTCCCTCCCCAGCACCTGTGCATCCCTCACCACCCCCCCGCACCTGCACGTCCCTCCTCCCGCACCTGCCCGTCCTTCCTCCTGCACCTGCGTCCCCCTCCCCCGCACCTGTGCGTCCCTCCTCCCGCACCTGCGTCCCTCCCCCCGCACCTGCACGTCCCTCCCCAGCACCTGCGCATCCCTCCCCCCAGCTACGCGTCCCTCCTCCCGCACCTGCGCGTCCCTCCCCAGCACCTGCGCATCCCTCCCCCCCACCTATGCGTCCCTCCTCCTGCACCTGCGCGTCCCTCCTCCCGCACCTACGCGTCCCTCCTCCCTCACCTGCGCATCCCTCCCTCGAAGCGAGGAAGCCCTTCATTCCGCGGGAAATCTCGGATCGCTGGCCCTTAAAGGGCCTAAAAATTCGTCATTGTTCCTCTCCTTGCGCTTTTTCCTTAAACACCTAAAAGTCGTCCTCACAGGTTTGAAAACTTGACAGTATATGACCAGGAAATGATGGTTCAACTGGTTATACCTTATGTAAAAAAGTCGTTTCCTCTGACCCGAGACAATAAAAACGGCAGCAACTCCCAGTATTCTTGTTCACAAAATCCGTGGCTACCCGCAAATTTATTTCATCCAGTGTTGCCTTGGACTCTCCATCCCACGATGCCGGAGACACACGTCCTAAAGTGATTTTTAGGTGTAGACGTTCTTTATAACTCGTCCTATCATACGCAACAGCAGCAACATTTTGTTAATGGTTTATTGATTAAATCAAAGAGTAAATATTTTAAAGGAAGAAAGCGGCATCTCACTGGCGGTGCGCTGTGCTGTACGTTTTAATAGACTTTAATGATCCATTCGGGATGCACAGAGATGAACCCTTCTTTGTTATGCATTATTGGGTTTTAGGAAGCGAGGAGTTGTAGTGTTGCTTTTGTGGGTCCTCCCAGCAGCGCGGCCAGAGGGGAGCCGGGGTCACCACGGGGGCTGTTTGTGGACAAGCTCACCCGGACCAGGCCACAGCCCTCACCTGTGTCCCGCGTGTTATTCCCCTGACCCTGTCGTTTCCTCCACCTCTAGAAACAACGCAAGAAAGTTGTGCTTATTCAACAAGGGACTGAAGCAAGTGACGCGGGCGTGTTGTATCAATAATGACATGCTTTTTAAAGAAATGTCTTAAAACGTTACTTCATCTGGAAACACGTCGCAAAAGAGAGCCTTCTGCTTACGTAAACGTCATAAACCAGCGTTTATGACAATCACAAGTGAGTAAGTTGCTGGGTCAAATTTAGCAAAATTAAGTATTTTCAAAAGATAAATTAAAAAGAAAAACATGTAGGTTTAGCTGGTTTGGTAGGAAGTGCACAGTCCTCCGGTTACTGCGTATTCTTTCCTTAAAAAAAAAAAAATACAGATCCTCTTCTATCACACGTTAAGGAAAACAATTCCCATGGAACCAGCTTCTCGTATCTCAACAAATTCAAGAGAACCGGCGTCCCGAGCCGTCCCCGGGTATTTAACAGAGTTCGCAGCATTAAGTGACGCGCTTGACACGTAAGAACCCCGAATGATGCTTGTCAAATCGGCTCAGCGGAAAGTGCAGCTACTCTACGCACACGCACTCGCACTCAGACGCATTTTCTCTATCCTGCGGACATGTCAGTGACGACACAAAGTCCTTGGCATTTTACTCGAGAAACAGCAGCTTTCACGCTCGCCGCGAGTCAGATGCATCGCAGACGCATCCAGCCAGTGGCAAAGCAGGAAGGCCCGCAGTTGCTTTGTTTGGGACTCGCAGACGGCGACTGTATTCCCCTACAAATGAAGCCCCTTGGCCTCCGCCCCCATAAATTACAGACCCTGACCATGCATCTGCTGGGAGAGGCCACCCAGCCCCGCAAAGCAGGGATGCAATGGCCATCTCTCTTCTAACCACAGATGTCCCCCTTCCTACCCGATGCGGGTTAGGGCTTCTCATTACCAGGCTGGGTTCAAGCACATTTAATTACTTTGTAAAGTCACAATTAGATGCCATCGGAGTAAGATGAGCCTGCAAGTGTCCTTCCTACAGCAAGGTGAGCGAGCTTTCGGTGAGCCGTTGAGCACCCGTCCTCACTGGACAGGGGAGGGGGCAGCTGGTGTCCGTTGTGGGGCCTCAGAAGCCGAAGAACCCGCAGCTTTGGCCGGATGAGCAGGAGCACGGGCGGGGAGGGCGAGGTGAAGGCCACCTTGCAGGGCTCTGCGAGCAAGCCCTTCCCGGGGACTGGGCGGGGAGCACGAGATCCTTACGGAAATGATTCGGTTTGGGATTTTTGTTTTAACCAAATGCTTAGTGTGTGAGTTGTGTAGGGTGAGAATAGCGATTTAGCAAAGCATGAAACCACAGAGTTGTAAAAGCAAACTTTCTAGCAGGTGATTCATGGGTCACCTGAGAGCGATCAGCTTTTCACCATCACACACAAAAAAAGGTCCGGACGCTTCAAAGCTCCTACCTGCCCCCTCCCCAGGATTCCGGATGGAATCCAAACCCTCACAGTCTGGTTCTGAAATTGCCACATTTCTTCTCCTTCTGGTGACTACGGCCTCCTTCAATCATGAACATTTTTGTAAAGCCTCTTGAGATCAGACATCTTTCTGCCCAGTGTTCGTATGATTTTGCTGCTATGTTAGTTTTAATAAATACCCCTTAGTAGACTTGGACCCTAGAGCATTTACATGACTAACTGTGGCTGCGTCAACAACTAATATCCCAGCTCTGCCCATAGCTTAGAGCTAAACACCCGCCGTGAGATCTGATCTCGGTGAGGAAACAGGAGCAACATGGAGTCAACCTCACCCGCGTAGTGATCCTGGCAACTGCTGTTCAGAACGGCCTTGTGGTGTAATTCTATAATCTCAGTTCCCTAGTGGAGCTACTTTTCTTTGATCACCTAAATGGTTGCCCTTTTAATTACAGCAAATGAGTCTAAACCGACCCCTAGACCCGAGGAAAGCGGCGCTGCTCATCTAAGTGCACATGCACAACGCAGAATTTTGCTGCTTCGCCGTTTCGTTTACCGCACTTTCAACAAGGGAATCCACAGCGGTGACGTCACCGATGGATCTCTCTTAGAAAGTTGGCTTTTCAGTTGCTTCCAAATACCCCTCAGAGTTTCTGGTTGTGGCTACGCGTCTTGCTTTTATTTGTATGTTTTATCAGTCCCGCTTTCTAGACTCGTGGCCTCAGTAGGCACCGGTATCCAACGCGGAGCCAGCACCTCGTCAGCTCCTATCATGGGGAACATCCTTAGAGTTTTTTATGGAAAGACCATCGTTTGCTTAAAAGCGTTTTATGCATTTGGTTAAATAGCCTCTCCCATTTCCCCTACTGAGAATTGCCTCCTTGCATTGTTTCAAATAAGAATCTAACAACGCCTCCTGGGTAATTTGTAGGTTATGATGAGCAGGACCCCAAATCCTAAAATTACTGCACATAAAGTATCATTAATGCCATGAGAGCAGGACGGGAGCCCTGCCCAGGAGCCCGTATGCTCTATTACGGAGGTAGACCCTACGGTCTGGGTTGGCATCTGAGTCAGGGGCCGTGCAGCTGCGGTAAAGCCGAATAGGAAACGCCGTACGGATGTGGGGACGCCTGCCTTATTGGTCAGAGCCTCAATCTTTAATACTTTGGATACAGGCTGGCGCAGATCTAAAGGGAGCCAACAAAAGAGCGGGGAGCCAAGGATGCTTCCAGAAAGTCGGCTGTGCGTTGCTGGAGAAGGGGGAGGGAGGCGCCCTGGATGCTGGTGCGTGAGAAGGCACAGCTCTAGGATCAGCGTCGACGGAAGCGACAGCTGCGTCCTCTGACTCCGGTTGGCACGATGGTGACGTCAGCACGGAACAAACAAGTTCCGCTTAGCTGCATCCCGCCTGCTAGGACTCCACACGAAAGGGTCACCTGGTGCATCACGGCCGAGCTCGCGAAGGGGCCGAACTGGAAACCATAGAACCTGCGGACTTCCTCCTTAGAGCAACCCCTAAATCGTTTCTAAATTTTTAACAATTCATTGCATAGCATCATATGTGGCACCAGGTTATTTTCTTCTTCGAAAGACTTCAGTGTGGGGGACGCACGTGCGGAAGCGTTCTTTTTGGGCGGCGCATGAACTGTGACATTTCAAGCAACCAGCATCACATCGTTTTTGGGGGGGGGAGGTATTTCGAGACTCGTAGAGATAGAAATGCGTGTTCATGTTCTCGTCTTCCCATAACTTTGGGTTTGCAATCATTATATGGAAGTTAAAATGTCGATACTCCTGTCTGGTAACATTGATGAACTTCACCATCCGATGGAACGGGACAGGGTGATTATTAGTTCTGTACGGAATATTCAGAATGACCTCTAACGCGTCACGTTGAACGCACCCATTCCTCAGCTCTGTCGTACGAAACCGTGCACAATTCCAGTGTGGAGGATTGCTTTGCGTGTCAGGAAGTGCATTTGGCCGGAAAAGCCTCAACCGTCCCGCCTGAGGGGGTGAAAACCTCTCGTGTTCAGGAGTCATTCTGGTCACATGGCAGCAACTTCGCAAAAAAAAAATAAATAAAAAAAATAGTTTCCTTATGTGTTGTCTGACAGGGACCCTGATGTTCACTCCCCGGGAGCTTACGGACACAGCCATGAGCCAGACGGACAAACGCACCTGCCCCCGCACAGGTTACGCCTCTTAGAGATGAAGCGATTGAGTGTAACATCTCCCGATTCTTAGGAGCGACCCACGTGAGACCAGACCCAGATGCACCGCCCGGCACTGAAATGCCAGCCTTCTTTCTCACGTGTATCCGGCAGCCAAGGGGGACCTGTTCACCACCCCCGTTCAACCTCACAAAGCCGGACGAGGCCACGTCCAGTCTCTGCAAATGAAATAACAGAAGCAGGAACATCACGGGGTCAAACACAGTGTGTCCCGCAGTAAAGGACTGAGTCTGATCCGCAGTGACGTCTGAACTCCAACAGAGCAGCAAGATCCCAAAATGACATTTTCAAGAACAACATTTGTCTGACCCTTGAGTGCGGGCTGCAAACACCGCACCGGGGAGTGCAGATGACTGGGGCTGGGCACCGTGTGGGGGCTGCAAACACCACACCCGGGAACCGGGGCGGCTGGGGCTGGGCACCACACACGGGCTGCAAACAGCGCACCCCAGGAGCGTGGACGGTGGCTGGGGCTGGGCACTGCGTGCAGGCTGCAAACACCACACCCAGGGAGCGCGTAGGGCAGCTGGGGGTGGGCACTGTGTGGGGGCTGCAAACACCGCACACCCCCCCGGGAGTGCATACAGTGGCTGGGCAGTGTGTGGGGGCTGCAAACACTGCACCCCAGGAGCATGTACAGCGGCTGGGGCTGGGCACCGTGTGGGCGCTGCAAACACCACACCCCAGGAACTTGTACGGTAGCTGGGGCTGGGCGCTGTGTGGCGGCACCGGGAAGAGCTTCCACAGTCTGGCCACCAGGCCTCATCGGCTCGGGGAGCACAAACCCATCCTGCAAACCTGGGCACCCCGACCTCAAGGAGCAGAAACCGGCCGAGCTTGTAGTGGGCGTTCCCCAACTGTGCACGGGCTCCCCTAAGGTATCAGGACCCGGCGTCGGGGGGGCTTGCACCCCCTGCCGCCCTTCCTTGGGGCTGCGGCAGATCTGGAGCAGATCGTGGGTCCGGCTCCTGCTGCCCGCGGTGGCTCCGAACCGTCCGTCTCCTGGCTCTCCAGATCTGGGACCCGACACTGACTTGGGGGCAGGGATAGACCTACACCTCGGATCCTGCACGTACCTCTTTTTTTTTTTCTTTTAGCTTTAATATGCATGTTTTAAAAATATGTACGCACATGATGATTATGTGTTTGGATCAAGCGGGACAGGACTTGCCTTCCTCGGCTCTGCTGACTCCACCACGGAGGTCCCCTGTCAACGCAGAGTCGCGCTGGATGGGCCAGGGCCAGACCCAGGGCTTCAGTCCCGACTCTGCCCCGGACCGACTGTGCAACCTGGGGGGAGGGTTCCCAGTTCTCGGGGTCCCCAGTCCCCATCTGCATCATGAGGATAAGAGTAGTGACTCTAAGGTCCACGAAAGGACTCAGAGCCCAAAAGCACGTCAAATGCTTATGCCAGTGTCTGGCCCGGGGCAGGGCAGGGGCAGGGGGGACCTCTGTGATGCCAGGCATAGGGCCAATCTCCTAACACAGCGGTTCGGGGACACGGTTTAGGATGAAACCACGTTCCTGAAGGTGCTGAATGTAAGGATGACGTGCATTCTACTCTGCACATGGGGTAACCCATAAAGACAACAGCATAAGCGATTTTTAGGCCACTTTCTAAGGGACTGAGCGGATAAATATATATCCCCCAAACGTTTTATGTACAATATTCTTTCATGTTTACCAGCACACATGTTCATCACACATATATGAATGTGGACACACACAGGGACACACCGTATCCACGTATTTATGTGTGTGTGACATGAACATGGGCCTGCAACGCAGACATGTACACACACGCACGTGTGTTGAGTACATACATGTGCGTGTGTTGCATGTAGATGCGTGTTTGTACATACGTATCCGTTGATGTGTACGTAGCTAGCCCGCCAAGTCACCAGGTAATTTATTTACATATGATCTTGGTTTTTCTTTTTTATTTATTTAATTTTATTTCATTTTAATTAATTAATTAATTTATTTATTTATTTATTATTATTTTTATTTTTAAAGATTTTTATTTATTTACTCATGAGAGACACAGAGAGAAAGAGAGGCAGAGACACAGGCAGAGGGAGAAGCAGGCTCCATGCAGGGAGTCGGATATGGGTTTCGATCCCGGGACCCCAGGATCACGTCCTGGGCCGAAGGCAGGCGCTAAACCGCTGAGCCACCGAGGGATCCCTATTATTATTATTTTTTAATCTTGGTTTTTCTATATCACATAAAGCATGTGGTGACTCTGACCCATGTTTCCTTTCCCGAAACCCACAGCCACAGCATTTGATCCCGTGACCCGCTTGTGGTGTCTGCACCTAGAAGGTCCCCGGTCAACTGCCCATGACCGACTCGCGTCCTAACACCTGCGACTGAAAGAGAAGGCCTCCGTATTAGGATTAGGACTTGGGGTTCGTCTTTCACGAGCGGGCGGCCTAAGCGGTTCTGCTTTGTCCTCAACTCCAGGCACATCGGGCTTACCTGCCCGCCCCGGGGCCCAGCCGCCCAGGCTGCACATCCCCCTCATCCCCCCACAGCTGTCCCGCCCCCCGCGGGGCCCACGTCCTCAGTGATCCAGAGTCCCCGTAAATAATTAAATGACAAGAAAGGAGCCGTGGCACCTGCCTTGGGGGTCTGCAGGGTGGGGGGCGACTGAATCGGTGTCTTTATGACGCCTTCCCTTGGGTGAGCCGGCCCACGGCCACAGCGGCCGGTCCTATTTACCATTTACAGTCTCGACAGTCACGACGCCTCAAAGCGCAAGTGCTCCCTTCTCCTAGGAGTCCGGGTTCTGGCCTACATCGTGTTGCCATCAGTAAAGAAAATCGTGTCATGCGGACAGAGAACACGGAGGACGTGGCCCTGGGGGAACGAGCACTTCAGACTTCCACCGCGACCACATTTCCTGGCGCAGAGGTGCAGCTTTATGCTTCCTCCATGCAATCCCTTGGATTTAAATGAAGTGAAGAAAACATCCCCCCTGCCACTGAGCCCCGCCCCAAGATTAAATAGCTTTCCAATTTTTTGGATACTAAACGACCTAAATAAAATGTCCGATTCTCCCTTTTTTAAGATCTAACAGACAACAGACAGATGAGAAAGACCTGAAGGTTTGCAATGATACTTAGAAAATTTGGGGGTGATTTTCTATTTTGTTAGAAAAATTATATTTATCATCCGTGTTACTGAATCACAGTCAGTATAATAAAAGCTTTAAAATGCAAATGGAAAAAAAATAAAATGCAAATGGAGGATCCCTGGGTGGCTCAGTGGTTGAGCATCTGCCTTGGGCCCAGGGCGTGACCCCAGGGTCCTGAGATCGAGTCCTGCGTCGGGCTCCCTGCATGGAGCCTGCTTCTCCCTCTGCCTGTGTCTCTTGTGAATAAGTAAAAGCCTTTAAAAAAATAAAATAAAACAAAACAAAATAAAATGCAAACGGGCTTCTTCCCATTTAACAACCATTTAAATGAACACACTGTAACTTCTCTATCCTGGGATCCTCACTTGTAGTTAAGAAATAATTTTGTGATTTGTTTTTTTTAATTGTAACTTTAAAGCAATTGTCCATCTAGAATATGCATTTTGAGACAGAAAAAAATTCAAAAGCATGTGTAAACCAGCCCCCTTCTGTGTGTAACGTACGGTTTCACATCCGCACAAAACAGCGCTCTTAACTGATGCAGCACGTGTCCTCACACCGCCAACGGCCCCTCGTTCCTGACTTTTCTAGAAAAGTTTAGACCTGAATGTACATCAACCTTGAACTCATCCGGTCCTAGTACCTATCCTCAAACAAAAGGTGGCTCCCTCACGTCCCGTCAGCTAATGCTTTCCAGAACGCAGACCCGCTGGGCCGTCGCGGCACCCCTCTTCCTGTCTCGTGCGCAGCTTTACAACACGCAGGGCTCACAAGCCGTGAGGCTCCCGGGGGCAGAGGGCGTGGGAGCTGGAGCAGGGCCCCTGCCCAGGTGTGTTGCAGCCAAACCCCCATGGGCGACACCAGCCAGCTTCCCAACCAGGGCCTCTGAGGTTCTCATCTTCCCAGATGACAGGTGCACACCTCGTAGAGTGAACGGGGTCATCTGTGTGAAGGTTCTGGAATACAGCCTGGAAGACCGTGGGTGTCTGGGGCTGGTCCTAAAAGAGCTCTTCGTCTCTGCGGCACGAACCCCTAACATGCGTGCACGGAACTGAGCTGGTCAGGTTGCAAGTCGGATTGTCCCTAATATCCGAGCTCGGTCTGCGGTGGTGGGAGGAGACTTAGGCAGGTGGGGGGTCACTTGGGGCGCAGGCGGCACTGCCGTGGCCCCGTGTGGACGTGGACACCGTGTTCCCCAGGCGGGGCTTGCGGGACCTGAGGGGGCGGCCGTGGGCAGCAAGAGGGGAAGACAGAAAGAAGGCCCGTGTGGACGCCCATCTGCGGGCGGTGGGGAGCCGGGCGTGTGCTCGGACCCGCGGCCTCCTCGGCTCTGACTCTTCCTCTGCTGTTCCCTTTTTGTCCCAACCACTGGGCACGTCTCAGAGCTAGGAAGACATTCAGTTCGCCGCATCCCCACTCAGCAGAAAAGCCAGCTCCCTACCGAGCAGGTCTAGCGCAGGCTGCGGCTGCTCAGAGCCTTGGCTTCACGCTGCCCTGCGATGTGGCCCCTGCCCGGGGGGGGGGGCCTGGGAGCGCCGCACATCGCTGTGCTCTGAGAAGGCCCGAAGTGTCCCTGCCCAGTCAGGGTCGCCACACAGCCCTCCCGGGGCGGTAGGGGACCGCCAACAGGGCCGGGGCCGTGCCCCAGACGCTTCCCTCGGTGCTTGTGTAACCACCAATCAAGTTTACATGGTTGCAAATTGCAGATTTGCTTCTTACTAAATCAGTAAGACAAGGAAAGCAATACTCTCTCCATAGTTTGGTTATTATAACTGAACGATGTAGCACAGACGACAGCGTCCAATCGTTACCGCTATTTCCTTAAACCACGTGTTCATCCGGCAGAGGGCCTGCTCCTCCGGAAAGGCGACTCCATCTACACCTCACCTCTTCCTGCTATGATTGCATCAGGCCGTTGGTCTAAGTTCCTGCCTTTGCAGAGACTCCAAAGGGCACAGGCTTGTCTCGTCGACCGTCCTAGGCCAGTGGTCACAAGCCAGACGTCCTCACGGAGCACACATCACCGAACCCTGGACGGACGAGCTCACGTGCACACAGCACCTCCCCGTAGCAGTGATTTCTTTGGCCCCCTGTGCCCACCGGAGCACCACACGCACTTTCTCCGTGGGATCCAAAGCATTTTGTCTGCTTTCCTATTTTTGAAATGCTCAGCTTCTTTCTCTACCCCCAACTAAAGACTTAGAAAGCTATACTGTGCCTCTTTTCCTCCGGAGTCTGACATAGCCGGCTCTTCATGCTGGAGTTTTCTGATGGCGGCCCATTTATCGCCAAATATAAACCACCTGCATTGGCATTCCGGAGACCAAGCTGTAAAGCAGAGTTGAAAATCTGGGTGTGCATAATTGCTTAACCCAGTAAGGTACGGATTTAGCACTGAAATGTGGCTCGTACATAAAAAAATAGTTTGCGCTTGTACACAAGGCATCCGGTCCAACACATGTTCACGATGAAATGATGCAACATCACAGTGACATACGACGGGTTTCTGCTCACTGTGTCGATCTGTGGAGTGGCAGGCACATATGTGAGGTAGCCTTTAATTAATCCAAGAGAATGCCTTAAAAAAGTTAAAATGAATGCCAAAAAAATGCCAATGGTTAAAATGAAATGACAAAAAAAAAAACATGTGACTTTGACTGAATGTCTGTGATCTCCAATAAGCTGGATTATCTTTAGGAAAAATCATGGCTTTAAAATTTTTCTGTATTAGGACACCTGAGTGGCTCAGTGGTTGAGCCTTTGGCTCAGGGCATGACCCCGGGGTCCCGGGATCGAGTCCCATGTCGGGCTCCCTGCAGGGAGCCTGCTTCTCCCTCTGCCTGTGTCTCTGCCTCTCTCTGTGTCTGTCATGAATAAATAAATAAATAAATAAATAAATAAATAAATAAAATCTTTAAAACAAAATTTTCCTATAGCTTTAAAGATCATGAAAGTTATCTGTGCCCATCAGGGCATTTTCAATAAAATCAATTATATCCCTAGAAATACAACCAAAATCAAGATTGATTTTGTAGGATACTGAAAAATATTCTTCCAATTGAATTCTCAAATTGTCGCATTCGTATTAAATACATTTTGGGGGGGGGAAGATGTCATTTTATATTCCATTCTAACTAAACAAAAACAAAAGTGAGAAGTCAGTGTGATATTGGCAAAAAAAAAAAAAAAGACACATAGATGGATGGAGCAGAATGTTAAACCCAGAAATAGACGCTCTAAAACATAGTAAACTGATCTTTGGAAAAGGAGCAAAAAGCAGTTCAAATGGAGCAGAGATAGACTCTCAACAGATCGCGTTAGAACAACCACACGTCCCCATGCCAAGATGAACATAAGTGCAGACCTTACACCTGTCACAAAGATTGCTTTGAAATGGATCAAAGACCCAAATGTAAAGTATAAAACTCCTAGGAGGTAACAGAGGGAAAAATCTAGGTGACCCCTTACTGGGGGGATAACTCTTTAAGTACGACACCAAAGGCGTGTTCCATGAAAGAATGAATCGGTCAGTTGTACTCCATTAAAACCAAAAACTCCTGTTCTGCGGAAGACAGCACAAGGGAGGGAGAAGACAAGCCACAGGCTGGGAGGAAATACTGGGAAAAGGCATCTCTGATGAAGGACTGGCAGCCAAAATGTGCAAAGAACCCTTAAAACTCAACAGTAAGGCGAACATCTTGATGAAAAGCGGACAAAGGCCCTACACAGAAACCTCGCCAAAGAAGGCGGACAGGTGACGAGCACGTGGATGGGTGCCCCCCATCGTACGTCATCAGGAGCTGCATAAAACCACAAGCTGATACCCCTGTCGCCATATGAGGGTGACTAAAATCCGGAACGCTGATTGCACCAAATGCTGACGAGGATGTGGAGCGACAGGGACTCTCACTCAGTGCTCGTAGGAATGCAAAACGGTGCAGCCACTCTGGAGGGCAGGTCGACAGTCTCTGCAAACTAAACATACTCTTACCCTATGACCCGACAATCATACTTTTGGGTATTTATTCAAAGGAGTTGAAAGCCTATGCCCACAAAACAGCTCCACCCAAATGCGTATAGGGGCTGTGTCCCTTGTGCCCTTCAGTAGGGGGAATGGTTGAACCGTGCGGTCCATCCAGATGATGAAATATTACGCAGAACCAAAAAGAAATGAGCTTTTAAGTCATGAAAAGACATAGAGGAGCCCTAAACACATACCACTAAGTGAAAAAGAAAAAAGAAAACATTCTGAAAAGACGAGTGTATAATTCCAACTATATGATGTTCTGGAAAAGGCAAAACTGTGGAGGCAGGAAAGGAAGATCGCCAGGGGGTTTCCAGGTGCTGAGGGGCAGGGGAGACAACAGGAAGAACAAGACAGTTTTTAGGGCCGTGAAAATATCTGTATGATACTATCATGGCGGATATACGTATTTATCCATTTATCCAGACGCACAGAATGTATGACATCAAGAATGAACCCTAAAAGGGCGGCCTGGATGGCTCAGCGGTTTAGCGTTGCCTTCTGCCCGGGGCATGATCCTGGAGACCCGGGATTGAGTCCCCCATTGGGCTCCCTGCAGGGAGCCTGCTTCTCCCTCTGCCTGGGTCTCTGCCTCTTTCTCTCTCATATGCATAAATAAATTTTAAAAAATCTTAAAAAAAAGAATGAACCCTAATGTACTGCTCTGAACTTTGGGTCATAATGACGTATCAAAACAGGTTCATCCCTTGTACAAACGAACCTCTCCATCTGTTGGTGGGAAATGTTGACAATGGGCGGGGAGGGGCACGGGGAGGGGATATCTCTACATTTCCTGCTCATTGTTCCTATAAACCTGAAGTTGTTCTAAAAACAAAAACGAAAACAAAGTCTATTTAAACAAAAAGGATGTGAGGATAAAGATTACATTTTCATCATTTACGTAGTTACCTTGCCATTGATCACATCTTTCTCAGACACTTTGCAAATTCTAAATGGCTTTGCCTTTAAAACCTAGCACATACCTGACATTTTATTTATTTTATTTATTTTATTTTATTTTATTTTATTTTATTTTATTTTATTTTATTTTATTTATTTTATTTTATTTATTTTATTTTATTTTTTTATAAATTTATTTTTTATTGGTGTTCAATTTGCCAACATATAGAATAATACCCAGTGCTCATCCATTTTAAACATAGTGCTCAGAGAACTTAAGACAAAACGAAAAACCCTGATGCCTGTTTTACATCCAAGACTGGTTACCGCAGGATCCCTGAGAATCAGACCCAGACATTAGTATTTCTAACGCTCCGTACATGACCTTATGTGTAACCAGCGTGCCAAAGGGACACATAATGAAGAGGGCACAGGGTTTAGAACCAGAGAGAATGGAATTCGACCCTAACTCTGCAGACGAGGAGCCTCTCCTTCCTTGGGAAGGCCGTGTGTGGTCCTCCCGGCTCAGAGCAGTCAGCAGATTCACAGATAAGCAGTTGGAGACACACGGCACGTAGTAGACACTTTACATTGACAAGGGTCAGTAATAATAATAAAAAAAAAAAACACTGTTGGTGGGAATGTGAACTGGTGCAGCCACTCTGGAAAACTGTGTGGAGGTTCCTCTAAGAGTTCAACATAGACCTGCCCTACGACCCAGCAATTGCACTGTTGGGGATTTACCCCAGAGACTCAGATGCAATGAAACGCCGGGACACCTGCACCCCAATGTTTCTAGCAGCAATGGCCACAATAGCCAAACTGTGGAAGGAGCCTCGGTGTCCATCGACAGATGATGGATAAAGAAGATGTGGTCTATGTGTACAGTGGGATATTCCTCAGCCGTTAGAAATGACAAATACCCACCATTTGCTTCGATGTGGATGGACCTGGAGGGTATGATGCTGAGTGAAGTAAGTCAATCGGAGAAGGACAAACATTATATGGTCTCATTCATTTGGGGAATATAAATAATAATGAAAGGGAATAGAGGGGAAGGGAGAAGAAATGGGTAGGAAATATCAGAAAGGGAGACAGAACATGGAAGACTCCTAACTCTGGGAAACGAACTAGGGGTGGTGGAAGGGGAGGAGGGTGTGGGGTGTGGGTGACTGGGTGACGGGCACTGAGGGGGGCACTTGGTGGGATGAGCACTGGGTGTTATTCTGTATGTTGGCAAATTGAACACCAATAAAAAATAAATTTATTATTAAAACAAAACAAAACCAAACCAAACGATGAAAAAAAGGGTCAGTAATAACAACCCCGAGGCTGTGTGCTAGGTGAGTGGTGTCTTCAACGCCTAGGAAATTGTGCCCATGATAAGGAGCCCAAAACATATAGTTATTGCCGTCTCTGGGTTTAAGCTCTCATTCTTAGAGCATAATTTTATCAAGGATCAAATTTAAAAACCTACGGATGTTACTACCCGAGCTTCCTGTACTATCTCTTAATCATAATAAAACAGTACTTCATTCAATAAAAAGCTAACTGAGAAGTGTCGCTATTGTCTCAATCGTATCTCACGGCCACTCCAGAAAAGCAACAATTACCTGCGGACCATAAATAAATAAATAAATAAATAAATAAATAAATAAACAAACAAACAAACGAATAAATAAAGTGAACGATCACAAGGAAAGCAAGAACTATGAAGGAAAGTCAATTATATCCTGTAAACATTTACGTGTTCATAGCGAAGGAGCCTAAATAATTTTAATATGACCAAAATACCATAGGCAAAAAGAGGTCAACAAAGTAGTTTTATAATTGAGGATCACGTGTAAATGTTTTTTTTTTTTTCAAAGATCGTAAAAGCAAAAATATTGTATGTGTAGCAATAGTATATAGTTTTCCGTTTTTACGAAGTAGACAGTTCGATTATTTCCAGTGTGAGGCGAGTTCTAATACGGCTACGATGAGGATCTTGGTGCACATCGTGTGTGTGTGAACTTTTGTTCTCTTTGGCTCTGTGGTATGGGCCAGATCGTTATTTTTTAAGACCACATTGGGCCCAGACTTCTGACCCTTTTAGGAATAGTATTATAAACCATAAAGAGCTTCCCAGGAAACTTTCTCCTCTTCACAGGTCCATCACCCATTTATTAAGCACCAAAGTATTAGTGTAGATTTATTAAGCACCAGTGTATTATGCAGAGTAGGTGACGTACCAGGAAGGGAGCCACTGCCTTTAACCTCAAGGGATTTGCAAAGACGTGGGAGGCGAACAGGAGGCTCGTGATGAACGACGTGCTAATATTTTGCGTAGGGAGCCGTGGCCGCCATGTGTCTCAACAGCCTTTGGATTTATCTACCCGAATTGCAAGTGACAGTGTCGCCATGGTTTGCTGCATAAACCACAAGGTCTAGATCCTCATGGAACCAACATGATTGTATCTGACCAGCTTTCAAGAATGCTGAGCCTATTTTATATGGTTGGAGTATTCTCTGCGGAATAGATTGGTTTTACTTTTTTATCTTATTTACCTTATTTTATTTATTTATTTATTTTTAGTGTCTTCAAACAGTTTGGTTCTAGCATTACCACGATGCAAGAGACCGAGGCCTCACACGCTGTGGAGGAGGGTCTCTGCGCTTTGGGGTCTGGAGCGCTCACCCGTGACCCTCGCTCCTAATTAAGTCGGTGAAGACGTGCAAAGGCACTTGGACACTCACGTTTACACGCAAGAGGCTTCCCCGTGTTGTTCCATAACCCGTCCTCCCGGCACACGGCCGCTGCCTGCTGGCCCGCCTCCAGCTGGAAGCCCTCGCTGCATTCGTACGTCACTCTGCTGTCCAGCGTGAACTCGCTGCCCGCAAAGGAACCGTTTCCTGGGGACTCCGGGATTCCGCAGGACACAGCTGGGAAGAAAAGGCGCAGATGCGGTTAGTCTGCAAGGCTCTCCCGCCTTCCCTCGTCCTGCTCGCATGTTCCATCTGCTCAACGTTGTCTAGTTTATGTCTAACGGAGGGCACAAGCGGACCCACTTTCCAAGTTTTAAAGATTCGGGTTTTAACAATAAGGGTTCGTGAGAAGCCGTGGAAAACTGCTCAGAAAGGAACGTCTGTGTGGCCACCATCCCCGGAGGTAAGCCTGGCCTTGCAGTGCCGCTTAAGGACACCGCGGTGCTCGCGACCGCACAGCGTCGTGCTTTGTGCCCAACCTAGTGTGGACAGGATGGAACCGTCATCTGTACCATCACAAGGCGTCACCTACCGACGCCTTGATGCTGAGATTCCTCAGGAGTCAGAACTGAAGTGAACCGTCTAGCCTCCCCCGATGTGCACCCCCCCACCCCCACAGCATCCTCCGCAAAGCCCCCCGCAGGTCCACGGAAGGCAAGTCCCTCAGCCAAGGCCATGGATGCCTGCACCATCACAGTCTCTGTTATTTGACAAATTACCTGTCGGGGCATCTAAAACCCAGGTGGACAAAGGGAAAGCACCAGGGCAGAGGCCCAGCCCTATGGGTACTAGGCACATCTGCTTGCTGTGCGGGGCCATGCAAGAGGGGGATGAAGGAAGCCCACGTGACCGAAAGACAAGGAAGATGGAGGGAGACTTCAGTGCGAATGCATTTCCTAGCTCCAATCCAGACTTACCTACTATGAGACAGAAAGACACAAAACAAACAAAGACACCTCTCAAGTGAAACGACTAGAAGTTACCGTAAAGGAACAAAATGGTAAAGGGGACAAAGGGATGGAGAATAATGCCCCATGACAGGTAGAGCATGCAGGGGCACCTGTCAAAGGAAACTTTCCCGATAACTAGAGTGATGGCCTCCCTTTGCTCAATCAATATTCAAGGTGTTATTCACCTCGTGGATTTTAAACTTGGGTAATTAAGAATTCTTTTCCACACCACTTCCAATGAGAAGACACGTGT